>JAMPIV010009939.1:40000-426851 GCA_024509875.1 Oreohelix idahoensis | reverse complement strand
TTTGTAGAGGGGACGGATAGGTTGGTTCAAAAACCAAGTACGTTTTTTTGTGAAAACGCAAGTAGAGACGGACGGACTAACAGATAAAAATCCATACTTGACTGAAGCATGACTGAAATGACTTTAGTGTAGGAAATTTGAATTTGAAAAAAACACAAGGCATTGATTGGCCACAGACAATCATATTATCAGCGCTCAGACGCGCTTTTTTTGCCATTCCTCAATAGTTGTCCAGTGATAGACACAGTAAATTTTAAGTGTGGTGATTTCCAATGAAGTAAATTGAAATAAGTTCAGGGACGCCATACTATAGCCAGCAGCTCAGCTGAGTTTTGCTAGCATTTCTGTGTTCTTTATTCATAATCTGGTAAGATTGAAATTATTTCTTTGTATATTATAAATATTGTTTAATGTTTCGAGTGATTTGATACTGCCATATCGAAATCTAGCCTTACAACAAGTAAGGATTTGCTCTAGACCCCCCGCCCTAGTTCAGGGTCTAGAGACAAACAACATATATAAACTCCAGCAAGGGTTAGGAAGGACAGATCAAACGTTGAGATCAGTGGAACATATCACCTATCCTATCCTATGGCAAGAAGCTAATAAACATATTTCGGAATATGTAGTCTGGGAGAACTTATCCTATGTGAAACCAACTTGGTAAGATGTGTTGTATGGTCAGAGAGATCTGACCCTGTCTAAATGGTGTTATTGTAAATTGTTACGTGTAGAAGTGGCTCCTTAGGTAAGGTTCTGAACCTAAACCAATACTTTATTTCAGAGCTGTGAGTTTTTTATGTTGACACCAAAAGGTGGTGTCAAATGCTGGGTAAATAATTGACAGTGAGGACCCGTGCAGTGTCGCATCTCGGCAGAACAGCCTTGTATTGCCCCCAAGCACGGAGAGGTGGGGCCACCCGATATATTGCCCCCAAGCACGGAGAGGTGGGGGTCACCAGATTCCAGCACCAGAACTACTCTTTCAAAGTTACGTAAGCAGGCTGGTCTGCTGGATTTACACCAACTTCATAGACATAGCACCCAAAGTGAATTACTACTAAAACATCCAATTTCCTTCCATCATAAATGGACAATGTTTGGTAGGCATAGACAGGGAGGGATGAAGCCACCCCAACAGCACATCTATTCATCGTTCTCCCAGGGAAAATAAAATTATGAACTGTAGAAATATTAACTAATCGTGAAAATTGTATACGTACACACCTTTTATTTATCATGCCATTTATTTATGCCATTCACTCATAAATTCCAAAATCTTTCATATGTTCTGGCCAAAATAAAACCTTGGTTCAGAACAAATAAATTTAAAAAAGATTTACTTTCTAAAATTTCACCAGCTGAATTTAGTTCATTGTGTTCTAAATTTTATTGATAATATTATATTATTTAATATCTGTGTGTGTGTGTTTGTATATGTCAATACAACACATTACATTCAGTACCCTAGATTTTAACGTAGCCACATTCATTAGAAAAATAGATAGGTGTGAGGTCGTAGTGGTAGCAAGAAAGGCCTTCTGAAAATTCACAGCTACATTTTATCTCAGGAGCCTTCACAGCTGACCTCATACATCACACTTAGTAATATCACCATCATACAATACCATCAAAACCACTACAATCATCACCAGCCTTATCATCATCATTACCATCCGCATAAGTACCACCATCATCATTATCACCAACATCATCATAAGCACCATCATCATCCTTATCATCATCATCACCATCCTCTGCATCACCACCACCATCATCATCATCACCGTCATCATCATCATCACCACTATCATCATCACCGCCTTCATTATCATCACCATCATCATCATCACCATCATCATCGTCCTCGTTGTCTTCATCATGATTGCCTGTCATCTTCCCAAGGGGACGTAGCCTTCAACAAACTCAGGCCAAGTCCTTTTTCCCGCCATCAGCTTCAGGTTCTTCCATATCTTCCTAATCCGTTTCACTTATGTCACCAGCTATCATCTCCGTGTGTCTTTCAATGTCCCTCTTTTTCTCTTACCCTGGAGGTTCCAGACTAAGAATCGCCCTGTAATACTGTGCACAAGTTTCCCCCAAACTCCCCAACAATGGCAGAAAATCCACACAAAAAGCGTAGATCTACTACAATGTAGATAATTCTAAGGATTCTTCAAATTAACATTATCTACGAAAGAGCGACAAGTCCAGCAGCCCTAGTTAAACAACAAAAACAACAACAACTACTACTACTACTACTACTACTACTACTACTACTACTACTACTACTACTACTACTACTACTACTACTACTACTACTACTACTACTACTACTACTACAACAATCCACCCCCAACGTCTTCTTTTTCATCTCTTGTACCACTGGCACTTGCCTGGTTCTGGTCATGAGCTCCACAGTGCTGATCTTATTTCTTTATTTGATCCTCGCCACGTATTGAAAACATTGTTTAACTTCTTCATTACAACAGTTGTTTGTTTAGTTTTTATATCCTTGATTAGTTCCTCTGTATGTATTACGAGTATGCACTAGTTCACATTAGTACTTATTTACTACTTGACAACTTTTTATCGCTGTTTCATTTGTACCCTTTATCCCAGGACCTGTCCAAAACAGATGACCATTCAACTCGTGGTGTTGCTTCACCCACCAAGTAATGAGGTTGTGCATGGCAACCTCAGTATGCTAAAGAAACCACTGCTGGATGAGCACATTAATGCTTTGATATAGGTTTCCTGTATGAGGGCTAGCTGCTGTGGTGGCTACGTAATCCATGGGAAGCGAAATGGAGATGATGATGATGATGATGAATTCTTTACCTTACAACAGTTAGACTTAAAATGATTGCTTCATTTTAAATATTTTTGACGTCTTAAACAAAAAATAAAAACAAAAAAATATTCATTCTTCTTTAAATTATGACATTATATAATTCTCTAAGAAAGTCATGTCATGTCCTGTCCTGTCCTGTCTTGTCACTGTCCCACAATATTTTTTCTTGCACTCTGAAAATTATATAAAAGTTGTACGCTTTTAGCCTTTGCACAATCTGCGCGACGCTTCATATAGAGCTCATCTTTTTTTCCACCAAAGTTGCTGTTGTATTTTAAATGATAAGTAGAAAACACATAGTAAAGTGTCAAAAATCTACATTATATTTCATTGTTATTATTTGTATTTTGTTGCTTAATTGATTCCCTGTGATAGAAAAATAAATTAAGTCCCTGAAAAAAGCCAGCATTAACTTTTTCCCATCAAAATTGGAGTGTGGAAATTACATAAAAGTGGTGCTCTAATGACCATTGTACTAAATTGCACGACCCCTGAAATTGCGCGCTTTTCTTGCCAACATTCTTCATCATCATCATCATCATGTGACATATTCTTTCCAGAACGTTGTCTCCATTACAGCTGCTCTGAACGCATCACGATTCAGGGCAAGTCGACCTGCATCAGCCAAAGACAAGTTCAGACTCTCTGTGATGTCCTGGGTCCACCGTCGTCTAGGTCGACCCCTTCCCCTTTTTCCAGGGACCATGCCTTCCATCACTGTTTTTTCCAGACTATTATGTCTTTTTATATGACCGAAAAATTTCAGCTTCCTTATTGCGATGGTATTTAGGAGCCAATGTTCCTGTACGTTTAGTGAGTGCAGTACTTCTCTGTTGGTCTTTTTTTCTGTCCAGGGTATTCTCAACATCCTTCTGTAGCTTTTCATTTCGAATGATGTAATCTTTTTTGCAACTGTTTTATTGAGTGTCCAAGTCTCGCAGCCGTATGTTGCTACTGGGAATATACATGCTCTGATCAGTTGTAACTTTGTTTCTTTGCTTGTGCCTTGCCATAGGTTTTTCATCTGTATTAGCTTATCAACATTCTTCAGTATGCAAAATCAACGAAAATGAAACAGTTTTAAAACAGGTCAATAGATTCAAATACCTGGGCACGTTAATATTATTGCGCTGATGATGCATTTCATTAGTGAAGCGAAGAATAGACATACATATATATATATATATATATATATATATATATATATATATATATATATATATATATATATATATATATATATATATATATATTTAAAGATGAGCAATATCCCGTTCAACCTCTGATGGGTTATAATAAGTATATATTTTGTTTTGACGGACTTTCATTTCTTATAAGTCATATGTATTATAAGAGACGAAAGCAGCATTCTATAAAATGGAATGTATTTTATGCAACAACTCTTTGTCAATGGAAGTACAAAAGAGAGTTCTTCAGTTCTGACACATGAAAGTGGGTCATGGACAATTAGTAAACAGGTAGGAAAAACACTGGAGACCATAGAGGCGTGGTGTTACAGAAGAATGTTAAACATAGCATGGACAGTTAAAATGAGTAATGCGGTTGTCTTGAAAGAGGCCAATGTGCAAAGAAAGCTTATTCCTTTGGTTTAGAAGAAAGTGGTCGGATGAACGTTGACACAGTTTACCAGGGCAAGATTTTAAAAGATACACGAACATTTACGAGAAATGTTGTCATAAAAGAACTATTAATTAGTCAGTTTTCGTTCAATTAGATCAGCATCCTGTGTCCCCATGTCATTTAGGAAGGTTACTCCATGGTTTCACGTTTAATGCATCCATATAAGTTTTACTACAAAGATCTAATGACTGTGGCCTGTAGTAAAATGACTAAATTAGAAATAATGCCGTCTTTAGGACATGTAACAGAAAGTTAGTTGCTTATCCTTTACAGGACGTGGCAATCAACCCCAGCTTTTATTGGCTGTTTGTGATTTTTCTAGGCAATTTTTTTCATTCAGTAGTTTGCCATTGCTTTCTGAACGGTACGGCGCTTATACCATTGTTAAAAATCCACACAAAGCGATCTGCTACCAAACCGCCTGCAGCAGGTTTCGAACCTGGTATATCTGGATTATGAAACTGCGTTCATATCCATTAGGCCACAGACGCCGACAACAGAAAGAGCACACTATAATTAAAAACCCGTCAATTTTGACGTGTTACATACTAGTTTAATCATATTTACATGTTTCTTTCTTCCTGTATAAAGTCTCCACTCTTATTCTCTCTAATTATCTTTCCACTTTCAAAAATTGGTTCAACCATCTCTTCATTCCTTCACTTTTCTTGTGCATGCAAACTTTCTTTCTTAATGTCTTGTATTTGTTACCATGGTATTTGTTACTATGGTATTTTAAAACTGTACACATAACACCGCCACTTACCATTTTCTTCATCTTTTTCTCTCTCCATTTTTATTTAACAACCAACGAACGCGCTAAAACACGTAGAGAAGAGAACTGGGTACAGAAATGTGAATGATGCCGGAAGACTTGGAAAGACCTTGAGCTGAAGGCATGCAACAGGAACACCTGGCGTGTGTTTGTTGAAGGCCAATGCTCCTTGGGGAGCTAAAATGTATTAAAACGAGCAGGGGTATGCTTACTGCACAGAATAACGTTGTGTACAAACTGACAAGTAACCCGCCAAAACATAACGGGGACATAATTACGTTGTATTCTTTCTCCTGCATGCCCGGATGATGGTACACATTCTCCTGTGGTCATGTCATTCTTTGCCATTCTATCTCATCCTCATTGGATCTTTGTAGTCAAACTTATCATTTGATCTTTTTAGTCAAACTTATCATTAGATCTTTGTAGTCAAACTTATCATTGGATCTTTGTAGTCAAACTTATCATTGGATCTTTGTAGTCAAACTTATCATTGGATCTTTGTAGTCAAACTTATCATTGGATCTTTGTAGTCAAACTTATCACGACTTATGGTCAATAGTCAATGGGCAATGGTCAATGGACAATAGTCAATGGCCAATAGTCAGTCATCAATGGTCAATAGTCAATGTTCAATGGTCAATAGCGAATGGTCAATGCACCACGAAAACATTTAAAGACCTGCGTGCACTTTTAGACTAACGTCTAAACGACTAACTAATTCTTCATTACTGTATGGTGTAGAAACATGGACAATGAACAAGCAATTGGAAGAAAGAATTGAGGCCATTGAAAAGTGGATATAAAGAAATGAAAATAGAATTAATGATGGAGATGAAAATAGAATTAATGATGGAGATGAAAATAGAATTAATGATGGAGATGAAAATAGAATTAATGATGGAGATGAAAATAGAATTAATGATGGAGATGAACATAGAATTAAAATGGAGATGAAAATTAGACAGTTAAAATATTTTGACTACGTAAAAATACTTAACACTTTAGTCAAGATCATAATAGAAGAAAGTGTTGAAGGCAAACGTGCAAGAGGAAGACGGCGCTGCAAGTGGGAAGATAACATCAAGAGATGGACAGGAAAGAGTCTATCAGAGTGCACCATCAAGACAAGAGATAGAAGACGTTGGAGATCTTTGCAGCAGACTTTCAATATGGTTATGATGTTGATGATGATGATTATCTGCTCTTTTAATGGGTGTTCAGTTTAATTTAATTACATTGTGCCATGCGCGCCTTTTCCGTGTTTTCTGGAAAAGCTGGAGGGATTATTTCGTTGTTCGTTACAGGACGTTTCACTTTTGTGATTGTGGGGATTATCTTTTTCAGCTTCGCTTGCCCCCTTACGTGCAGAAGGCAAGATATTTGAAGCACCAAACGTCACCGGTCCAGTATTTCTGACTTGAAGGTTGCAGCCAATTTACCCAACGGATCAGACTTTGCTGGTAAGTTTTGAGTTGTAGTTATGTTTGCTCTCCTTTCATTGTTTTTAACCTCTTTCTGTCGTGTTGATGATTGTTTTGCCATGAGGGATATCTTGTTGCTGACACGTGCTGGCGCAAACACACACAGACAGAGGACCAATCGGATCATTGCGTGACGTATTTCCGTATTTTAAACCCGAGGCTTATCCACATTCTTATGAACAGTCGGGCGACCACAGCTGAGGTTCAAATATGTGTGCAAGATAAACATGAAGGCCCTGGACATAAATCCAGCAACCTGGGAGGATGAAGCTTCCGAGCGCACCAAGTGGCGATGCTCCCTAGGGCGCCACCTCAGATTGGTCGAAATGAAGCTTTTTACGACAAGCAGAAGAGTAAATAACCCGCCGAAAGGAACACCAGGAAAATAGTAGCAGAGTACTTTAACTTCAAAGGGTGCATTCCAATAGTCATTTTTGAGAAGGATGACCAGATTAGATTGTTGTTCCTCACTGTCATTCCTCCATTTAAGGTTTATTTTCAGTGAGGAAGGGCGGAGGCTAAAGCTGAAAACAAAGCTGCAATACTGCTGTGGCTGTCCGATTGGTTCAGCGGTTAATGCGCTCTCCTCTCGCGGAACAGTACGTGGTTCCGGGATTGAAGCCTGCTAGCGTCACGCTCCAGTCTACCTAGATGTAAATGGGTACCTCTCGAGTTAGGGAAGGAAAAGGCAACGACGAAGGGAACTGGTCATCCTGTCTCTAATAATTCACTTCCATACGGCTGTATCTAAAATGGGACTATCTTTTGTTTAACACTGATTTGAGGGTCTGTGCACAAGAGTGAGAAGCTCAGCCGCCCTAGCTAAATAACAGTAACAAGAAATCCCATGTTCCCCATTCAACAGGTATTCCTTTATAACTGTTGAGGCTTAAAATCGCCAATGTGGAACTGACGACAAGAACTGATGAAAAAGGTAGCGAAACAAGAGATGTGAAGAAGACACTTTCGTTGGATAGGACACACATTGAAGAGAACTACTGATAGCATTACATGACAGTCTATGTTCTGCAATCTTAAGGGTAAGGGAGTTGATGGAGAGCCCCCCCCCCCCCCCCCAAAAAAAAAAAACACTCGGAGAAGAGAATTGGTGACAGACACGAAAGTGACAACGAAGACACGGACAGACCTTGACCTGATGGCACGGGCATAATTACTTGGTATAAGCACGTGATGGCACGGGCATAATTACTTGGTATAAGCACGTGATGGCACGGGCATAATTACTTGGTATAAGCACGTGATGGCACGGGCATAATTACTTGGTATAAGCTCGTGATGGCACGGGCATAATTACTTGGTATAAGCACGATGAAGGAATATAATCCCTAGGAAGCTGAATGGTATGATTGTTATAAAAGACATTATTCCAGCTACGGACATTGGCAAATAGCGTGTTCGGAGATTGACAAGTTTGTACAATAAGACTGTAGCTGCGAAGGAATAGCTGATCACTATTAGTCTCATCTCACTACCAACTAGAACGAGTTTCAAGAAACAATACTGCTACTATCTCTACAACAACAGGTTGTACGTTGTGTGACCTGATTACTTTTATCAGCCGTAGAACGTCACTGACATTTGTAAACACTGTTTGCTAAAGGTCAGGAGACAGTGTTGGCGAATATTGTATGGCATACCAGTGTGAGCGTAGTATTCATTTTCATCGTTCAACCTCGTAAATAATATACATCTATAGACAATAATTTCTTTCATTTAGTTGTGTGAAGTTCGGGAATGGTCTCCGTGGAGACAAATAACAGAATAAGACTACTGGCTATCTTAGGCAACTCGTAATGGGCGACTAATATGATATTATGACGGCGATGACAACCTAATCATGTAAACTAAATGCTACATTAACCACCACTGCAAGAATCTGGGATTTGTAGTAAGCTTTCTCAAGAAGGTCATTACGAGTGGTGGATCCAAGCTTAATTAGGAGCGAAAATAGGAGATGATAATGATCATGATGTAATCATTTACATATTTTTTTCACATTTCAGGTGTGTCTTTATTATTTTCTCATCTTTGTTTTCTGTTCTTTTAACTCTGGCTGACGAAAGTTAATCTCGAAACATCTAAATTTTCTAGTGCATTCTTCACGAGTAAAACTGACGGAAATACCATATTTCATTTTAAAATGTGACTGTTATCAGTTTTACAGCAGTATCCTCTCCACTATTTACACTTATTGTGTATTACTTAATGTGGGTCAGCGAACAAGAGCTGACCAAGACCCTACTCCACCTCCAAGTGGTGGTCCTGGAAACAGGCTGCATCACTGCAGTCTGGCTGAGAGAGTAGGGATTGAAGAGGGAGGGCAAACCCGGTCCCCAAAAATGACGTGAGGAAGTCGGATGTGTCGGCCGAAAGGCGCAAATATCGTAGTTTCGCTGTAAACGGACACAACACAAGGAAGAATAATTATTTCTAGTTTTACCCGGGTAAACGTAAAAAAAACAACAACAAAAAAAAACACACACACACACACTAACGCATATAAATCTATATACAAACATAAATTTGTGTGTATGCTTTCGTGTATGTCTGTACATTTACTTAACAGGTTCAACAAGAACATGCAGGCAAACAAGCATACAATTATAATGTGTCCTGAAAAGACACTTAACACATCTGTTGCACAATAAAAGTGTCACCTGATTCGTGTCATTAAAAAAAATGCACTACATAAAAAAAGCGTTATGAAGGATACAATCCCTGTCTTGCACCCACCCCTCACCGGAAAAGCCCCGTTCCGACATTATAACTGCCTTTTTTAATATGTTGGAGGTAGCTTGTGGCTTTGTTTGCTTTTGGTTTTATGAGTGAAGCTGGGACCTCTCTTCTGGCGGCGTTGAATTTATTGATCTTAAAATTGATGTTACTGTTAGTCTAATATTGGTTATTTGTATCCGTTTCGAAGTTGTATTTACGTGTAAATAGGCAGAATCGGAATCTAGACCCCTAAATACATTCTCCAGAATTTCCCAGCCCACGATGACCTACGTTTTCAGATCTGGCCAGAGGACGCAGAGCTGGAACAGGCTAGACTTCATCCTGGAGACAGGCTGGTAAATTTAGCATCAGCGACGTCCCTAAAGTATCTAGCACCTGGGGTGGATCCAATCTTTGGCACTCCTTCCCCCATAAATAAACACACTTACAGATACATTTTAAACAGTAAGTAATATCATAATAGGTGTCCAATGGCACCCCCTTCCTGGCTATCACCCGGGGCGGACCACCCCTCTCCCACCCCCCTTAGTACGCCACTGTTTAGCATGGCTTACAAACTGAATGCAGAAGGCCAACGAATTAATAAGTTAATTGATGTCCTTGTGGCACCTGGTTAAGCACACACAGTGCAATATGATTTAATTAACCTCGTTTCAGTTCAACTCTCCCAACGGTCCTTTAACATTATCCACAACCTCTCGGTTACATCATAGTATCTCCTTTGAGCGTCCTATTGGCAGAGTGGTTAAGGCGCTTACCTTACACGTACAAGTTATCAGGTTCCGGGTTCGAAACCTAGTAACGTCGTACTCCAGTATACCAAGCTGTAAATGAGTAATGGATTCTGCTTTTGAGTCATGGAAGGCAAAAGCAGCGAGGAAGGGAATTGGTTACCCTGCCTCATAGAGTTAAGACTTAGTATAGTGGACTATCTAACTCGTCACTCCCCTACAGCAGTATCTGTTGTATGACTACATTTAAGTTCAACCAATCAGTAGATCTATTGAAGTCCTTGGCTCACATAAAAAAAAAAATTTTTGCCTCGTTTTGGTGAGGCGCGTCCCAGTCAACCTAGTCGGTTAAGTTAGGGCGCATGTCCAAATATAAAAAAAAAAACCTTTAGGTCTGGAGATGTTACTAATTTTGGCTCACATGGTTAAGTCAGTAGCCCAGTACAGCGTACTTCCAGTCATCTCATTCTCTACAACTCTCCCCATGACTCTCTAACATTATTCACAATCCTTCAAGTACGACAATAGCGGAAGAACGCTCTAGATCAGGGCTCGGTAAGCAGTCGATTTTGATCTACCGGTAATTCCCAAGACATCTTGTGGTAGATCTCTCGGTGAAGAAAAAAAAATGGGGGGGGGGGGGGGGGGGGAATTTTTAACCTAGGTAAATTTCCTGGAAGGATGGCCGCCGACCGAGCAAAGTGAAAGCAATTTGTTGCTGCCCTACAAGACGCCACCAGGTGTGATGGCCACTGATTGCTATGACTGTCGGCGGCTAAGGATCAAAGAATAAAAAGAAGAAACTTCGGACGAGCCCTCTCTCACCGGCACTTCAAAGCGTGATGCCCCCAGGTTTAAAGTTTCTTTCACCGCATTGCCGGTGAAAACCCGCTAGCTAGCTGACTAAAATTCATTGAACTACATAAGATAAAAAGCGATCTTTTATTTGAAGTGATGTCCACATGTGGTAAAATATTTTGTGTTAATGTTCTACCGCTCTGATTATGGGATGTCAGGAAGAATACCGTGCGGCGGACATAAAAGTAACTTAAAAGGTTAGGTAGTCCCATAGCCAGATACTGCCGTAGGGTAATGAAATGTTAGAGACTTCACTATACTAAGTTTAGATCGAGAGGTGGTGTGACCAGTTCCCTTCCTCGCTGCCTTTTCTTTCCCTAACTCAAAGAGCAGAGACAGGTACACATTTACATCTGGGTAGACTGACACGTGACGATACCGTGATTTGAACCCGGCACATTTTACCACTCTGTCAATCCGACGCCCCAAAAAGTCACAAATAGGCTGGATTTATTCCAAAAATCCAGATACCCTGAAACCTGAAAAAAGACACGATTTTAACAAGGTAAATCTTTAGTGATGCAATAGAAACCATCACTGTGGACGGCTTGCATGGGCTTGGCGAAGAATTCTTAGAGAATTATGCTTGCAATATTGACACCATGATCCTTAAAGAGTGAATGAGTTATCGCTGGCTCTCTAACACGTACTGCTACAGTGTTGGCTCTATGTTCGACCGTTATGAGCTATACGGAGACAGGAGAAGATCTTTAAAAGGCTCAGCGTTTCAGATCATGGTTGTGGAGTCGGTCAAAACATTTTCCGACTCCTGCTCCGGAAATTTTAGAAGTCCCGACTCCGACTACAGTTTTTTCTTATTTAACTAGTGATATGGCATACAATTATGCACTTATATAGAGTTATATGTATAAGTATGGTATGTGTGTGAATAAATGAATACGTGGCTTTCGTAGATTACATTTTAAACTATTCATTCATTCATACAATAATACAAAATAACAAATCATCCACAACCTGCACACACATGACTGCTTTACCAAACACCATGAGGCAAAATAGCTTCAATTTAACAATGACGGGAAAATTGACAGTTTATATGGTTTATTTTCATTTTTGTGTGTGCTCTTTCTAAATGTGCCAACAAATTTCCAGTTGTGATAAAAACTTTATTTATGATCAGAAGCAACTGAAATTTTCTCATATATTATGTAAAAATGGATGTACTTTATCATGAAAGTGGTTTTAGGAGTTCTACTACAATAAATGTTTTTAAAAAAATTTAAGCGCCCCCTCCCCCCTTCCGTGCATGGATCAAACGCGGATCTGCCTTGACTCAAGGTTCGTAAAATTCGAAGTCGGAAATGGACATTTTTACCGGCTCCTACTCCACTAAAACTTGCATAGTAACACCTGACGGCGGAACAAGCAAGGACATTAACAACAGAATGAATAAAGCGAGAACAGCCTTTGCTAGTCTCAACAACATTTGGAAGTCTTCCCAGTATAGCACACACGCCAAATTAAGACTGTATGAGAGCTGTGTACTTTCTGTGCTTCTCTATGGTGCGGAATGTTGGAGAGTAGTAGAGAAGGAAATGTCGAAACTGTCCTCCTTCCACACAATCTGCCTAAGGAAAATTCTCCGAATCTGTTCGCCAAACACCACCAGCAATTAAGAACTACTTATTCGGAGTAACCAGGAGGACATGCACACCATCATAGCTGGCAGACGCTGGAGTTGGATTGGCCACGTCCTCAGAAGGGACCCTGATACCATCACAAGAACAGCTATGCTATGGACCCCCGAGGGAAAGCGAAAGAGAGGCCGACCAAAAACAACTTGGCAGAGAACTGTGGAAGCTGAGATGCAAAGAATGAACCAAAGTTGGGGCACTGTACGAAGGATGGCCGCCGACCGAGCAAAGTGGAATCAATTTGTTGCTGCCCTACAAGACGCCACCAGGCGTGATGGCCGCTGACTGCTTTGACGGTCGGCGGCTATGGATCAAAGAAGAAGACTCCACTAAAAAATGACCGACTCCACGATTCCGACTCCACAGCCCTGGTGTTTCTAAAATTGATCCTCACAGAGGTTGGGTTACCTACCGCTGCTCTACATTGACACAGGCTGTGAAGACACGCCCATTTTGAGCTGTTCCTTATTTTCGCATTACACATTGTTTTGATTGCAAAGGTCAAGGTAATCTCGTCACAGATAATGACGTTTGAGACTGAAGTGTTAGAGTCTTCAGCTATATTGAGTCACAGATTTGTCAGGTGGGATAACTAATGCCCGTCCATGCTGCCTTTGTCTTCCCTAATTCAACAGCAGATTTGATGTTTCCATTTACAGCTGTCAATTTACAGAAAAGATCATGATATATCTGTTTTCGAACCCCGCAACTTTGCATCGTGAAGCAAGAACTTTAACCGATCGACGATGATTTTGTATAATAATATTTATGTTTTTAATGTGACGTTCTTCCTCCCTCAATGTACACCTCTTCTTGTTATTTTGAACTCGGATCATTATGTCTCTTAACGCCCATACTCTCTCTCTCTCTCTCTCTCTCTCTCTCTCTCTCTCTCTCTCTCTCTCTCTCTCTACGCAATTCCCTGTTCATTCACAAGTCCTCCTATTTCACTCTCTATGTATGGACTTTCATTTTCATTTGGTCTCTATTTCCTTTCTAGACCCACCTGAACGCACACGTTCTAGCTCTTTCTCTCCCTTCCTCTCTCTCTCTCCACAATAATCCACATTCTTTCTCTGCTTCTACCCTCCCTTCAAGTATCTATTGATCTCGCTTCTATTTTATCTTTTGAGTTCCGTGTATCTTCTCATTAAATCGGTTTTAAACAAGAAGAAAAAAAAACACAGGAAAGAAAACCCTCCAGGGCTTCTGTTTTTTTTTTCTTTCTGTGCCTTAATAACCCTGAAATCCTGCTCATTACTTGATCCATTTCCACCATTTTTCTTTCTGCCCTAAGTAGACGTAGTGGCGAAGATATTTCTGGACCTCGTCAATCCTCGTCGGATCGATATTGTTATTTTTATTCTATTTCGTGTTTTTACAAGAATAGAAGATGCGGGCTCACATGTAAGCAGCTTGGACTGGAATATAGACAGTGGAAGTGATGAGTACAGGTGAGACATATAAGACGAAAGGTGTAAGTGGCGAGTACAGATGAGACATATATGACGGGAGGATAAGTGGCGAGTACAGGTGAGACATAAGACGGGAGGTATAAGTGGCGAGTACAGGTGGGACGCATAAGATAGGAGGTTTAATTGGCGAGTACAGGTGAGACACATAAGACAGGAGATATAAGAAGCGATTACAGGCGAGACACATAAGACAGGAGATATAAGCGGCAAGTACAGGTGAGACACATAAGACGGGAGGTATAAGTAGCGAGTACAGGTGAGACACATAAGACGGGAGGTATAATTGGCGAGTACAGGTGAGACATATATGACGGGAGGTATAAGTGGCGAGTACAGGTGAGACACATAAGTAGCGAGTATAAGTGAGACACATAAGACGGGAGATATAAGTAGCGATTACAAGTGAGACACACAAGACAGGAGGTACAAGTGGCGAGTGCAGGTGAAACACATAATACGGCAGGTATACGTGGCGAGTACAGGTGAGACGCATAAGATAGGAGGTATAATTGGCGAGTACAGGTGAGACACATAAGACATGAGATATGAGTGGCGAGTGCAGGTGAGACACATAAGACGGGAGGTCTAAGTGGCGAGTACAGGTGAGACGCATAAGATAGGAGGTATAATTGGCGAGTACAGGTGAGACACATAAGACAGGAGATATAAGTGGCGAGTACAGGTGAGACACGTAAGACGGAAGGTCTAAGTGGCGAGTACATGTGAGACGCATAAGATAGGAGGTATAATTGGCGAGTACAAGTGAGACACTTAAGACAGGAGATATAAGTTGCGAGTACAGGTGAGTTATGGACGATGTCATCAAGGCATGTAAGGAGAGAACAAGAAAGTATTCAGTGGGGTACTGGAAGATGAGACAGGTCTATATTTCGGAGCTGGCATTTGCTGATGATGTTGCCCTGATTGCTAAATCAGAGGCACATCTCCAATCCAACCTGCAAGTCTGGAAGGAAGAGCTGGAGAAGAGAGGGATGGTCATAAGCAGCTCTAAAACAAAATCCATGGTGATATCACGAGAAGAAAGAAAACATCAGATTAAGTTGGGAGAACAGGTCCTGGAGCTGGTCGACCACTTTAAATATCTCGGAGCTATTATAGACCGAAAGGGAGGCATCAAAGAAGAGTTGGCCACTCGAAAAGCAGCGGCTGGGAGACTTTTTCAGGCCATAAATCGTGGATTCCTCAGCAAGAAAGAGGTTGGTAAGAAAACGAAGATGGCTGTATACCGCTCCACCTATGTCC
This sequence comes from Oreohelix idahoensis, assembly GCA_024509875.1. Lineage (NCBI taxonomy): Eukaryota > Metazoa > Mollusca > Gastropoda > Stylommatophora > Oreohelicidae > Oreohelix > Oreohelix idahoensis. Next base: position 411,358 of record JAMPIV010009939.1, on the reverse strand, counting down.
CAGTCTTGACATATGGATGCGAGTCGTGGGCAATGACTACAACCCACAAAAGCCAGATCCAAACCTCAGAAATGAGGTATCTGAGGAAAGTGGTTGAAGTAACAAGAAGAGACATGGTCCGCAACCAGACGATCCGTCAAGGCCTAAAATCTCATCCGCTGCAGACCCAAATAGAACAGTCCCAACTAAGATGGTTTGGCCATGTCTGCAGAATGGGAGAAAATCGGCTACCACGACAAGCATGGGAAACAAAGAGCCAGGGATCCAGACCTCCAGGACGACCCAGAGTCCGCTGGGAGGACAACATTAGACAATCTTTGAAGGACCGAGGACTAGAATGGAACCAGGCCAGGAAGAAGACAGCTGATAGAATGGTCTGGCGCTCTCTCTTCCAAACCTCTACACCTCACGGTAGAAGGGGAACGACTAAGTAAGTAAGTAAGTAAGTAAGAGTACAGGTGAGACACGTAAGACGGTAGGTCTAAGTGGCGAGTACAGGTGAGCCACATAAGATAGGAGGTATAATTGGCGAGTACAGGAGAGACACACAAGATAGGAGGTATAATTGGCGAGTACATGTGAGATACATAAGACAGGAGATATAAGAGTACGGTTAAATCAAGTAAAATAGACGAGCACAGTTAAGACATGTTATCTTGTCACGTAGACAGATAATTTATTTTGCCATTTTAATGTTCTGTTTTCCTGGACATTTGTATTCTCATTTTCTTTCATTTTCTCCTTCTCAAACCCTACCCGAGGTGTATACGTTCTGGCTTTCAGTAGAAATCCCCCACTGGTCAGAAACGGTCAGCGCAGCGGTAATATTACATCAACGCACCGGTGGCTCGCTTGACCAGAGTAACATTTCTCCGGTCGCTCTAGTCTTTGATCACGAGCGGCTGGTACCCTTTGAGGCCTGGGTAACGAGTTTGATCTGTTTCAGGGGGAGATAACAATCGCGGTCAGTCTCTGGGTTTTTGCCCCTTAGAACGCATTAGTGACCATAATATTATGTCTATCGGGGGGAATTTTCTTGCGGTTATTGACTTCTGATGTCTCTAGAATAACCTTTGTCTTACTCTCTTGATTACGCATTACGCCGATACATCTGTAGAAATATGCAGGCCAGGTGTCCGGGGGGAGCGTCCTTTGTAATCTATAAGAGTAGACGGGTTTAATAAGCCAACACACTCGTGAAGATATTCCTGGCCCGAGATGGACCATCATGAGAATTAGGCAGACTTTAACAGAACTAAAATGTTAAGGCCTTTCTCTAGTCATTTTCGGGGTGAGTTGACATATCTTATAATATGATATATTCATGTTACAGAGTTTTATATTTATATCTGATAGGAAGGTGACTTCATCTAGTAATTTAATTCAGTGATAATGTTGTGCCGTATTCAGCCTTAATTAAGTGGTGTTTAAGCTGTTTTTGGTTTATAATGGGTTAAATGATAGACTTACAAAAACAAACACTCACTAGGCGTAGAATAAGTCCACAGATGCTTATCATGGGTTAAGAATAGGCATTAACTGTCATTTCTGTAAGATAACGTCAGAGGTGGATTATTCACTTAAACACTGAATTATGGGAGATAGTCGCTTATTCCTTGTTGATAGATATTTTTAGTGGCTGGGGAGAATCATTTTATGCTTACTTGTGTAGCTAGACTCTAGCCATAACTTTCACAGGAGCAGCCACCAGCCATAGAAAACATTTTACCTTATGACTCAGTCACAACTGTATTATAGCGAGAACATTGCATTTTCTATGTACTCATTTGTGGAATGTTAATTTTTCCCCCAAGGGGACATATGATTTATTTGTGAAATGTCACCTGCTGTAATCTGTTTATATAAATTCACTTAACGTCGTAAGATGAATAACATAACCATTCAGCTGTATGTTTATTTTGGAGAAGAGGAGTAGATTTTGCTGTCAGAACATGTTACTGACAGGTACATGGATGTACAAAAGATATTAAGCCTATGCAGGCGCTTGCGGAGTATTGATAGTGTGGGAGGAGCGGAGTATAACTATTTTTATGACATTTAGCGTGATTTTGTAGTTGCTTGAGGTAAAGGGTGTCTCTTTTTGGTCTCAGTTTCAGGGGATACCGAATTGCTAGTCTAGTTTCCAGTCAGACGAAGAATGTCACCGTCTCTTCGTTCTAGAGGGATTCTGAGGATATCTAGCCCCACGAGTGTCACAGCCATACCTGAAACAACAACCCTTTGTCAACGCCATTTCCCTCTCACGGGAGTTCAGCTCACGCATTGTGAAATGAGCCAACGCAACAATCTGAAAACGTCTATTGCAGTAGTAGTTCCCTACTCGCCTATTGGATTACCAGTCAGGGCATTGCGGCTTCCAAAATCTCAAAACAGCCCAGCATGTCTATAGCAGAATTCAATTCAACAGTCTCTGTATGCCTAAACGGGGCACTCAGCCCAGCCACAGTCAACCAGCCAAAACCGGATTTAAAGCCAATTCTAGCGCCGGATAAGCACGCCTTGGGATCAGTTGTCCTCAAGTGACTTCGTCCCATGGATTATTTCTGGATTATGTGGAACCTCGCACTTAGGAGCGGCCAGCCAAAGATAGACAGAGTTCCAGCCCCACTCGCGCCAGTATGGGGGGACTCACCAACGATAGCGCCTATACAGTGATTTTATTCAGGTTAATTCCATCACCGATGGAGGATATATACGAAAAAACCACTTACTGGAGCTATTCCATTGGTCCCCGAAAGCGGACAGGCTGTCGCTAAGTTCATTCAGTTGGTCAGCAGGAGATAAACAGCGTCCCCCAGCCCACCTCGCGCCAGTAGGGGAGAGTCACCAACGTTTAGTACCAACAAGGACAGTTTTGTAGGCTTAGTCCCTCACGAAGGATCTACATATAAGACACTGTCTGGACTATTTCATCTGGTCCCCGAAAGCGGAAGGACTGACACGCAGTTTATTCATTTTGGTAAACAGGAGATAAATAGTCTTCCAGCCAAACTCGCGCCAGTAGGGGGGAGTCACCAACGATAGCGCATATACAGTGATTTTATTCAGGTTAATTCCATCACCGATGGAGGATATATACGAAAAAACCACTTACTGGAGCTATTTCATCTGATCCCCGAAAACGGAAGGACTGCCACTCGATTATTTATCTCTCTGTATTCTACAGGTTCATGTCGGTGGTCTGTGTGTGTGTTTGTTGGTGTATTTTGCGTATTTGATGACTATTGATGATTTTGATGACTATTGATGATTATTGAGATTGCTGATAATTTTTTGATGTCATTTATGATGTTATGATGAGATGCATTATTTCCATGCTTTTCTTCTTTAATAAAGTTTACTTACTTACTTAGTCGTTCCTCTTCTACCGTGAGGTGTAGAGGTTTGGAAGAGAGAGCGCCAGACTATCCTATCGGCTGTCTTCTTCCTGGCCTGGTTCCATTCTAGTCCTCGGTCCTTCAAAGATTGTCTAATATTGTCCTCCCAGCGGACTCTGGGTCGTCCTGGAGGTCTGGATCCCTGGCTCTTTGTTTCCCATGCTTGTCGTGGTAGCCGATCTTCTCCCATTCTGCAGACATGGCCAAACCATCTTAGTTGGGACTGTTCTATTTGGGTCTGCAGCGGGTGGGATTTTAGGCCTTGACGTATCGTCTGGTTGCGGACCATGTCTCTTCTTGTTACTTCAACCACCTTCTCAGATACCTCATTTCTGAGGTTTGAATCTGGCTTTTGTGGGTTGTAGTCATTGCCCATGACTCGCATCCATATGTCAAGACTGGGACATAGGTGGAGCGGTATACAGCCATCTTCGTTTTCTTACCAACCTCTTTCTTGCTGAGGAATCCTCGATTTATGACCTGATAAAGTCTCCCAGCCGCTGCTTTTCGAGTGGCCAACTCTTCTTTGATGCCCTCCTTTCGGTCTATAATAGCTCCGAGATATTTAAAGTGGTCGACCTGCTCCAGGACCTGTTCTCCCAACTTAATCTGATGTTTTCTTTCTTCTCGTGATATCACCATGGATTTTGTTTTAGAGCTGCTTATGACCATCCCTCTCTTCTCCAGCTCTTCCTTCCAGACTTGCAGGTTGGATTAGAGATGTGTCTCTGATTTTAATAAAGTTTACACATTTTATTAATGCGCTGTTCCCGACCCTTTTCATCCATAATTAACTTGTTTAGCTCTTTACTATAATCTCTATGTTTGATAAGATAAAAGAGTGTGAGCAGGAGGTGCTTAGACAGTAACAGTGAGTTGAGGCTTGGAGAGAGAGATCACTTTGATAAATCTTCTTCCAGGTTGTCTCAAGTCCATCTCCTATTTACACCTTTCTGTGTGTGTAATCTATAACTCTGTCATTCCACTATCCCTTGTCGATTTCACTACTATTGTCCAACTCGACAAATACTCTACACTTAACTCAACCACGACAAAGATAAGCGGCAATAGTGGCGAGTACAGGTAAGCACTGGCGGATCTAAAAATTGTCCATGGGAGGGGAAACACATCAGAATGATAAGTCCCTCTCACCGCTTCTAGTTTACACATATTTGTAGACAATTAATAAACAAAACTAAACAGGAATTTAAAAAAAACTGTGACAGCTTGAGTTTTATTATACAATAACTCAAAAGTATTCATTTTTATTTTACTTTTTAAATATATGTAACTATTTATAACATAATTACATAAAAGTAAGGTACAACTACAAAGAGACAAAATGTGATAAAGATTCATTATATTTTATTTTATAGCTTACTTACTTACTACTACCGTGGTAGCATAGTGGTTAGTGCACTGGCTTCCTAGCTCAGTAGTCTATGGTTCGATCCCCAGATGAGGTGGGATTTTTTTTAGGCCACAAACGGCTCCTGGGTCCCAGCCCCAAATGGGTACCAGAGCAACTCTGGGAAGGTTAAGGCGGCCGGCGTAATGCTGACCGCATCATTCCTAGTGTGCCGACGGTCAAGAAAATATGGGCCTAACACCATATTCCTAATATGCCTCAATGGGCGTGTAACGGGATCCTTTACCTTACTTACTTACTTAATCGTTCCCCTTTTACCGTGAGGTGTAGAGGTTTGGAAGAGAGAGCGCCAGATTATCTTATGGGCTGTCTTCCTTCTGGCCTGGTTCCATTCTAGTCCTCGGTCCTTCAAAGATTGTCTAATGGTGTCCTCCCAGCGGACTCTGGGTCGTCTTGGGGGGTCTGGATCCCTGGCTCTTTGTTTCCCATGCTTGTCGTGGTAACTGATCTTCTCTCATTCTGCAGACATGGCCAAACCATCTTAGTTGGGACTGTTCTACTTGGGTCTGCAGGGGGGTGGGATTTTAGGCCTTGACGTATCGTCTGGTTGCGGACCATGTCTCTTCTTGTTACTTCGACCACCTTCCTCATTTCTGAGGTTTGGATCTGGCTTTTGTGGGTTGTAGTCATTGCCCACGACTCGCATCCATGTGTCAAGACTGGGACATAGGTGGAGCGGTATAAAGCCATTTTTGTTTTCTTACCAACCTCTCTCTTGCTGAGGAATCCTCGATTTATGGCCTGAAAAGTCTCCCAGTTGCTGCTTTTCGAGTGGCCAACTCTTCTTTGATGCCTTCCTTTCGGTCTATAATAGCTCCGAGGTATTTAAAGTGGTCGACCTGCTCCAGGACCTGTTCTCCCAGCTTAATCTGATGTCTTCTTTCTTCTCGTGATATCACCATGGATTTTGTTTTAGAGCTGCTTATGACCATCTCTCTCTTCTCCAGCTCTTCCTTCCAGACTTGCAGGTTGGATTGGAGATATGCCTCTGATTTAGCAATCAGGGCAACATCATCAGCAAATGCCAGCTCTGAAATACAGACCTGTCTCATCTTCCAGTACCCCACTGAATACTTTCTTGTTCTCTCCTTACATGCCTTGATGACATCGTCCATGAGGAGTATGAAAAGATAAGGTGACAGGATATCACCTTGTCTTACACCAGTGGTGGTCCTGAACTCTTCTGACTTATGATTTGCTGTCCTCACATAATTTCAGCAAGACTTGTAGAAGCTCTGTATAGCATGAATCAGAGGTGCTGGAATGTTCTTCCATGCCAAACAGTCCCAAAGTTTGCTCCAGGAGACCCTGTCAAACGCCTTTTCCAGATCTATGAAACAAAGATGGATCTCACTCTTATACTCAAGGGCCTTTTCACTCAGCTGTCTGAGTGTGAAGATTAGGTCTTGAGTACTTCGGTTAGCTCGGAATCCGCACTGGACCTCATCCAACTGTGGCTCAGCTAGGCGTCGGAGTCTCTGCTCTAGGAATCTAGATTAGATTTTACCAGGGACACCGAGAAGGGATATGCCTCTTGGTTTCCACATTGTCGATTGTCACCCTTTTTGAAAATCGGTGTTATGATGGCAATCTCCCAATCCGTTGGTATGGCCTTGTTGCACCACGCTGCCTGTAGGACCCTTAAGAGTAATAGGTCGCCTGATGCTCCCATGTACTTAACCATTTCTGGTGTTATACCATCATGCCCTGCTGCTTTGTCCATCTTGATTTTCTCTAGTGCTGCCTTCAGTTTTTCCATCTTTATGTAATCTTCACCATCATTGGTTTTTTTCATCTGTGCTAGTGGTTATCATTTCTGATGCTTGACCTTGCTCACCATCAAGGAGTTCTGAGAAATATTCTTTCCATCTTTCCATTACTTCCTTCGGGGCAGTAAGCAGTTTGCCTTGCTTGTCCTTTATAAATTTGAGAGGGCATTGTTTTTCCTTCCTCATGTTCTTTAGGGTCTTATAGAACAATTTCTGGTTTTCTTGCGCATCTTTTTCTAGCTTTTCTCCAAATTCTTCCCATGACTTCTGTTTTGCTGCTAGCACCTTGTTCTTTGCTTCTGTTCTGAGTGTCACATATTCTCTATATTTGTCCATTCGTCCTGTTGTGTTTTTAGCTCCTAAGTATTGTTTCCATGCCATTTTCTTCTCTCTTATTTTCTCTTTGACTTCCTCTGTCCACCAAGGTGTCCTCTTTCTCTTGTTCACAAGTCGGACTTCACCACATGCTTCTGCAGCTGCTGTCTTTATGATGTCCTTGAATTTAAGCCAGAGGGTTTCCAAGTCATCAGGTTGTTCTTCTGTGTTTCTCACCGCTGCAGCAATAAGCCCCTGATATCTGGTCTTAATTTCAGGCTCTCTCAGCTTGTAGATCTTAACGCTCATTCCTCCCGTTTGTTTACTTAGTTTCATGCGTGATGTTGGACAGTTCCTAGGCTGTGCCACTCTTTCAGTTGTTCTTTTGATTGTAAGCAGGTAGTGATCACTTCCAATCTCTGGCCCCCTCCAGACTCTAGCATCCCGGACATATTTGAATGAGCTCCTCCTAACTATGGCATAGTCGATCACTGACTTCTCATTCTTTGTTGGTTCACATCTAGTGTATGCATGTATGCGCTTATGGGGGAACTTTGTGTTTGTAATGATCATTGTGAGTTTGGAGTTTCCTCAAACACGCGATGTGAGACGGGCAAAGATAGCTGCAGCTTTGTCAATGCGGCTATCAATTTCTGTGTCCAGTGAAAGTTTGTCATTGACGGTAGACCCTGGTATGTGAAGTGATGCACCACTGCCAGCTCACAGTTATCGATAGTGATAATTGGTGCAGCACCCACATCCTGACTCAGCACATTTGTTTTCTTTAGACTTATTGTGAGGCCAAAGTCCTTGCATGCTTGGGTGAAGCGATTCATCAAGCTCTGAAGCTCCTATTGGATTTGAGTGACGACTGCAGCGTTATCAGCGAATAACAAGTAACTTATAGTGACCCTTCTGATTTTTGTTTTTGCCTTCAGTCTTGTGAGACTGAACAGACGGCCACCTGACCTAGTATGAAGGCATTTTCCTTAAGTTGTATCTCTGAATGCATGTTTCAAGAATAAGGCAAAGAAGATCCCGAAGAGGGTTGGAGCCAGAACACAGCCTTGTTTAACGTCACTGCGTATGTCAAGGAACTGTGATGTGCTTCCAGCATATTGAACTGTTCCCTTCATGGCTTCATGGAATGACTTTATCATTTCTTGCAGTTTAGCAGGGCAGCCTATTTTCAGGAGGATTTTGAAGAGTCAATCCCTACTAACCAGGTCAAATGTCTGTGTGAGGTCTACAAAGGCGATATATAAAGTCCTTTTCTGCTCTCTTGATTTTTCCTGAAGCTGGCGGAGAGAAAAGATCTGTTGTTGATCTACCAGCTCGGAATCCACACTGTGACTCTGGATATATGCGCTCAGCTAACTTGTGTAGTCGCATTAAGATGACTCTGGCAAAAACCTTACCAACAATACTAAAAAGAGAGATGCCTCTAGTTATTGCAATCACTTCTGTTTTCTTTATTTTTATACAGTGTTACAATCTTGGCATCTCTCATGTCTTTATGAATAAATGTCTCTTCCCAGCACTGGCACAGCACCCTATGCAGGGGATGTAATAGCGTGCTCTTACAGCATTTGATTAAATCGGGAGGAATCCCATCACTGCCTGGTGCTTCGCCAGAGGCCAAGCTATCAATGGCCTTACTGAGTTCTTCCAAATTTGGTTCAGCATCCAGCTTCTCCATAGTTGACAGACATTTGACAGCATCAAGAGCTGCAGGCGTGACAGTATTTTCTCTAGCGTAAAGCTCAGGGTAGTGCTCGACCCACCTCTCCATCTGCTTACCCTTATCGGTTAGCTTCTCGTCGCTGATGGTTTTTAGCAGTGCCGTTTTAGTTTTTTTGGGGGACCAAGGGCTTTCTTTATACCGTCATACATTTGTCTAGTGTTTCTTGTTTGCGCTGCGGTCTGGATGCTCTCACTGAGCTGGAGCCATTAGTCATTTGCACAACGTCGTGCAGTTTGTTGAACTTTGCTTCTCAAAGCCTTCGGGATCTATAGGGTTCTAGCACTCGGTGAACGTTATATATATATATATATATATATATATATATATATATATATATATATATATATATATATATATATATATATATATATATATATATATCATATATATATATATATATATATATATATATATATATATTAGACGGCAAACGATGCAAGTGCTATTAAAATATATAAAATAGACATTAAAAGTGAAGTCATTTAAGACATGGCATGTAGTAAGAGTGACGAGTACAGTTAAGGTTATGCGATAACCGATACAACTGGCGAACACAGCTTAAAAAAAGGTAAAAGTGGCAGGCACAGTTAAGCCTCTATCTCCTCCCAGCCTAAATTGTGTCCACCATACGCCGTTTTAGTTTTCAAACAATTCCTTTATATTCACAAATAATTTCTTTTCTTTCTACAGTCTTTTCTTGACTGGTAATAACGCTAATTGCCCCAGGAAGATATTCGGCCTTCTTGCAGTTTTCAGTTTCATAATAATAATTTTGTTCTTTGTATTTTTCATCCTGGTTTTCTTGTATAAAATATGCGTGCTGCTTTGTCTTTTGTGCAATGTTTTTAAAAAAAACAACATAAAAAACAAATTCGCAATAAGAGGTCAGTGCTACCTTTGTTGTTTTTGTTTTAATTTGACTCGACAGACTATGAGGGAATAGATCACATTAGCTTGTCTTGTTTATACAGCAGGGCAAGCTGTCCACTAATTATTCCTTAATGAGCTAATACTGATATGTGTTAACCTTCCTTATTAGAAGGAAGTGTAATAAGAGCGAGGACCGCTTTACAGCAAACTGTTTAATGAGAATGTTTTGTTGGCATTATTCAAATAATAGTATTGTACCTGTTGTGAAAATCGTGCAATCTCTAGTATGAAAGCTCATGCAATGTTTTGCTGCTAATGTAATAGAGGTGGGCAAATTGACACACTCAACTGTTTCGAAACAGTTAGCGCAGTGATTTAAACTGTTTCGAAACAGTGAGTCGACACAACGACACAACGACACAATTGCCCGTATCGGGGAGAAAGAAGTCTCTTATAGACAGTACCGGCGCGGGTATACATGAACTGTGTGAGACACTTTCCTCTGTTTTTACTGTCGTGTGTGAAAATCTATGGCGTTTCGTGTGACCACAATTCAATATTTTTACACAAGTCTTCATTATGATGTAATAAAACGTAGATATGATGATAGCTGCAGTATATGGGAAAATAATAAAAAACAACAATAATAATAACAGTAATAATAACACATGATATCAAACTAGAGTAAGCTAGATTTGGTAGACAATGATTCAAATCCACACCGAGTACACATATCAGCAGAGCTAATAAAGTGTATATTACATTTATACGAACACACTGACACTTTCAACTTTAACATAGCGCCTAAAACATTGACAACTGCAACACTGACACAATTTCCAGTGTCTATAACTTCTCAGCAAAAATAATATCACTTGTAAAATCAAGTCATCATAATACATCCCTGAAAAATATGACATGTTTGATATTCCATACTAATGTTCCGAACGGTTGATTCAAATTTTACATAGGCTCAGACAGTGTGTCGCTGCAAAACAGCGAGGCAGACGAAAGAAACAAGCAGGAAGTGTCGAATCGCTCGCTGTTTCGAAGCATTGTTTCGACACATACCGTCATACACACACTAGCCATCTCTAGTGCCTAGTCATACTTGAAGTTGACGAACCCTTGAATAATAAAATACCAGAACACACGTTACATTTTACTTTGTTGTCTTTGATCTTTACAAAATAATCCCAAACAGGGCTTCTCCCCACCATAAATGAAGATTAAATGAGGTTGAACACAAGTTTTAAACACTATTTTATGTATAAACAAAACACGTTTCTTACGAGAGCGCCTGAAGTCAGGAATCAAGAGTACCGTAACATGCGTATAATTAGCGCTTGGATGAAAAAGAACTATGGAACTGTTTTTTCGAAACAGCAGACTACAAGTAAATTAACTGAAACAATGAGACATGAGTCGTGACACCCTAGTATGCAGATTTACTTATTCTCGTTAGTACAAATCTATGGTATTTCGTGTGACCACTGTTAAGAATTTTACACAGTCGTTTTCATTATGATGATATGCAAGGGGAACATGCTGACAGCTGCAGTAAAAGTGAAAAAAATTATAATAATAACAGTAATAATGACACATTATATAAAACTAGAATAGGTACAGTCAGCGACAATGATTCAACTCAAACCGAGCAGACACCTAATAGTAGTAAGCCTCTTTCAGTCCTGAGGAATTATTTTAAAAAAAAAATTATGACTTGTTTGATTTTCCATACTATCTATGAACGCCATATGTAGCGCACGCTTGACACATGAGACAATGATACAGTGTGCCTTTTGCAAAACAGCGAAGCAGACGGGAACTGAAGCTGCTGTTCGAAGCAGGCTATGTGTCGAATCTGCGTGAGACAATGTGTCTCTGCAAAACAGACAGGACGTGACACTGTTTCGACACCGCAAAAATCTGCGCATCGAATCGTTCGGGTACGACGCAGTTTCGACACATTGTTTCGACACATAAACACAGTAGCCATCTCTATAATGTAAACAAAGACCACATGAAACAGTGTTTCTCAAAGTGTGTACAGCAGAGCCGTGGGGCACTAGACCCGTGGCTGTACTTAGGCTGATTCCAGTGATTCCTCGTGTGATGAGATTAGTTGAATGTGTAAATAAAAGCAGAAAGACATACTGAATCTGCATTGTAGCATCTAGAGGCACATACAAACTGCTGTCACACGGAATGAGGGAAGAACACAATTATTTCAAATCGATATATTATTCAACATAACGACACAGCCAACATACGGCGTGTGTGGACATTATCAAAGCACTTTCTACTAGCACTACAAGGTCTTACAACAGGTTGCAGTAATCGAGCCACCAAAGCAAGGTAAAATCTTACCTCTAAAACGTATAACTGGAAAAACTATATAACTACGTGCTAACATTAGCTACATTCGACTCCAGGAAAACCAACCTGACAAAATAGCATGACGTCGTCTAACCTTCAGCAGGAAATGCTTCAAACAAACATCTGCTGATAGAAAACAAAAACAGTCCAAACTAAAATGGCTTACGGGTCTGTCTCCCGGTCCCGGCTATATGTCAACCGCTGTCCACAGCGGGCTTCTGAAAAACTTGCTATCTTCATGACTGCCTCGTGGTTCCTGACCACTTGACAAAGTTATGTGATCTCGGGGTTCACGGAAACTGAGCAGCTCATGACTAAAGCAATGTTATGTCAATAACATCACGTCGGCTATGCTCAAGACAAAGCATGCACCTGTTACGGTTGCCATAAAACGTGCAGTGACACCTCCGAATTGGGCATCGCGCCTCAAAAGGCCCTGTGGTGGGTATTGATATAAGTGAAACTAGTGCAAGAAACTTGCAAGTTTCATCTGTAAAATCAATGGCCATAATTTGAAACATGCGTTGTGAGGGACTAACAGCTTTAATACCAATTTTTTCCATCTGAATGAAGAAACTCCCTAAAAACTCATCTCCAGTTTCTTGCATATAGTGATCGATCAAAAGCATGCCCTAATTTATTTATGACAATTCGAATCAATAATTGTTTTGATGCAGGCTTGCTGTAAAAGAAGCAGATGCAATGATGGTTCAATTCACCATAATGAACGAAAAGGAAAATGATGAAGATGATGCCCATGCTGCTAGTTGATATTGATGAAGATGATGCCCATGATGCTAGTTGATATTGATGAAGATGATGCCCATGCTGCTGGTTGATATTGATGAAGATGATGCCCATGCTGCTGGTTGATATTGATGAAGATGATGCCCATGATGCTAGTTGATATTGATGAACATGATGCCCATGCTGCTAGTTGATATTGATGAAGATGATGCCCATGCTGCTAGTTGATATCGATTCATCCCTATGTGTGTCCAAACTAACTTTTTCCGCAATAGATTCGTTGACTTAGTCCTTTATTGAAAACTACTCTTATAATAATTCTTAGTCTTTCTCTTATCAATGAACCCATACCTTAGCTGTTACAGCTAACATTATTAATGGGTAACTTTTGTTCCCTCAATAAAAACCCGGTTCTCGAACTCTCCTCGGACTTAAGATGTCGTCAACTAGTGTCTCGTGCTCACTCAAGAGGAAGTTCAGTTAAGCGGAAATATTAGAAACTCATTTTTGCTGAGGTGAACAAGATTTCGCTTCTGCCTTCATTTATTGGAGAGTTTCTCAAGGCACAAAGTCTTACTTGACTGATCGAAGTTCGGTAGTTTTTTTTTAAATAGTTTTTCTTTTAAATTAAATTTTTTTTTTTTTTTAAATTTAGGAAATGACAAAGTTATAGAAAAAAAAATTTAAAAAGCAGTACATTTTGTGCCAGGACTATTTACACATAAGTTAAACGTTCTTTAGAACGTCATTATGCTCTTTGTAATTAAGGGGGTCTCTGAGTAGACAAAGATCACTGGGACTACAGCACATGAAGGCATCTCGTACAAGGTGAACAATACCAGGTTGTGAAATGGGCTGGACACCTCATTGTGTAAACAAGGTGCCACACAAAGCAGTGTAGCAAGAGCATGTAAACGTTTGGAACAGGTTTCATGTAAGGCAGGGTGTCTTAGCCTTTTTGTGCCATGTAACCTTTTGATTGTCCAGTGAAAGCTATGGACCCCATCATGGAAAAAAAATTGTACATTAAAGAATAATAAAAAACTTTACATTTTCAATTTTAGGTTATGTACACGGACCCTCTAGAATTTTAGTCTCTAGTCATTGACCCCCAAAGGTGCCGAAACCACACATTAACTCTTTGAGTCCACAATTTGTTTCCACCCTGTGCCTTAATTTTAATTCATGATAGACAACGCTCAGAACATTGTTCTGACAAGGGTGTCAAATCTGACCAACGCTCTGAGCGTTGTTCCGGAGTCAAAGAGTTAGAGACCCTGGTGCAAAGGGATCAGCGGCAATGGTTGCTCCATGCTTTGCGAGGAGCACAAAGCATGATGATAATGAGAGACTCATTATGAGCCCATTGAAGAAGAGGAAGAGTTAATTAGCGTCAAAAGGAATAGAAACAGGACAAAACAGACTTAGTGACGCAATAACAATGTACATTCATTCCTTTCTGTTTTTGCTCGTTCGTCCCTGACAAAGGTCTTATCGCCGTAACATTGGTTTTGTTTTTGTTTGTCCTAATGTCATGGGATTGTCTGCCCTGCTCTGTAGCCGTGGTCCAACAATGACCAAACTTTAACAATGAGGGTCTTCAAAGGTATCAACCTTCGCTCAAGATTACTGATGACAGAGATACAAATAGAGAATGATGCTTCTACTTCGGGACACCTCACAGGAATTTTAAGAAAAGATGCATAAAATCTGAGATCATCTAAGCTGTCATGAACCTTTTAACTTCCGGCCCCTTCTATGAGGAAAAAGAAATTTGCTCGTTTTTTTTTTTGCCCCAGCTGACTGATTTAGTAAAATATTACTTTAATACCCCTGGATGGTTATGTATTTAAATCAACTAAGTCATACGGGTGCAATTCACCCAATAATGATTAAATCAACTATCAGTTTGTATTTACAGATAACGAATTTAGTAATCAATTATAGTTAGCAAAGTTAAAAGTAGAGTGATGAATGAAAATGAAGCACTGATGTTTTCATCACTGGTCATAGGTGGCTATTATTTTTTAAAAAAAGTTCTTTTGATGGGCCTGACTGTAATACTTATCTAGCCAGGTGTTTAAGATGACTTTTTGTTGGTGTTGGGTTCCGTCACTGTTGGTTCCCAAGTGTATTATTGACTTTTCGTCAGTTGTCTAATTCTGTGACAGTAGCAGGTCACTGGTTGTAATGCTGAGGGTAACCATTGCATTTGTCAAGGCAAGAGTCTTCAAGATCTTTCTGATGTAGGCGTCTAGCGTAGACTGCTGGCAACTTGAACCACAGGCTTGTACCACAAACTGAGAGAAAACAAACGTTTCTTCTAAGTATAGGATAACTTGTCATGAGAACCAGGAGCCCCCCGTTCCATTCTACCACTTCATCTTCCTCAGAAACTTTACCTCCCCGAGCATTAATGTTAAACCTAATGAGTCAGATGAAAGTGCATTAGGACATCGAAAAACATCAATTGCATAATTCGAATATGTTTGATTACACACATATATTTATTAAAATGTTAATATTATAAATATGTACACATCCACTTGCTGCTTCACATGGAGCATGGGGCTACCTCTGCTTTTGGTTCCTTGTGATGAAACCCGCATGATGCAGTCACCAGCTCTTGCAGTGGTGGTTTATAATCTACTCATTTTATATGTTGAGGTTGCCAGCCTCGTATAAATTTACACATGTTAAATGCAATAATATAAAATGATAAAAATTTACATACTACAACTTACCCTGATTATCGGAAATGAATTTATAGACTTCTTGCAGAGGCAAAACTTCCGAAAAGTGTCGGGTCACTGTTTTTAAGAGGCATCTTACAGGTGGTCGGGGTATTACTTTAATTATAATCCTAATGTTATTCTGTTTGTAAGTGTCTAGGACTCGTGGTTTCCAGTACTATAGTCGAATTTTCTTTCTGTCTAATATCAGAAGATACTCTAATACATGGTTCTGTCCTTATGTGATGTGGCGAAAGGTTTTATATGTGTGAGATGATAGTGCTAGAGTAGAAATAGTATTCTCTCCAGAATGTGTGAGGTCCCAGTGACAGAGAAGTACACTGGTATCACTCGATAGTCACGGCTGTGAAAGTATCTGGACTGAAAATATTCAGAGAACAGTCAGACCTTACTGCGCCACCTCCGCTATGTGACCACCTGTGATATAATAAAAATTCAACCAAACTCAGTATCAACTATATTGAATGAATAAAGCTGGTGAATACAATTTATATCCTCTTTATTTACATCTATCTAATTGTGGTGATTGTGTGTGACTGGTGATACAAAAGTTATATTTATACAAAACCAAATTGGCGAATTCAATTACAGTTTTTGCAAGTTAAACTAAAATGTCATTTCTTTAGACTCTTCCAATTAGTTGGGTAATAGACTTCTTCATTGTCTTATTCACTTTATAACTTTCACTAGTTTATCACGCAAATTGTCATCACAAAACTCTGCTTGACAATTATCACTTCTTGGTTGCACGATTGTCACAAATATCACTCATCTGTTAGGTTAATCAGTGTTCATATGAGATGTACAGCTTCAGTAGGTCTTGCTTCTACCAATCCAGACACTGCCGGGGCGATTCGCATTGATCATCGAGCAATTCTTGATCATTGACCTCTGACTTTTGGTTGACAAGTATGAACCCTCGCAGGATCTAATTAAGATCAGTAAAGACTGGCTTTAGTGGAGTAACAGAACTGCCTGGCTGCAAATAACAAGATATTGGCCTCTGCACGTTCCTCTCTCTCCAGCCGTTGTCCTTCTGTCTTGCTTCGCTGTACAAGTGAATTTGAAATCATTTCCGTCCGCCCTTATATATGCAGCTACCGGACGTACAGGAAATAAGGCTCGCAACTCCAGCAAACTTCCCAAAAAAGTTGTAACTTCGGGGGGGTTTGTGCTAGAGGTGTTTCAAACCTTGGTCTCGTGCATTTCACCTTTCCCAGTTCAAGCCTTTGGAGTTATATATTTCCGTTCTCCGTGAGTTGACCTTTATATCCATATGTTGTTTTTCCTATATCTGTCGTGTTAACGATTTTATATTGAATTATAAATAGGAAAAACACAGGATTTCTCAATGCACGGACACTATTCTTGCGAAATTCTTCACAACTACTTACTCCCTTCTGATTTCCTTGTACCTATACATAAATGAAGATATTCCCGTCAAAAGGAGACCATTCTCATCCTTGTCTGTCATTCCGTTCTCCTTCCCGATGTCTAATTCTAACCATGATTTCGGACGATTTATTCTTCCTTATACACTCGCCGAAGTCATTCTATCTGACCGTGGGAAACCCCTTCTCTGATTGGCTGCCCTAGATACACACAGGAAAATACCCCTGCATTCCTTTGTTCAGGTCAGCACACTGGTGTCCCACTTTTCGGTCTTCAAACATTTAACTAGGCAATGCGTAACATGCGACAGAGCCTCCCTCTCTTTTAAGCTGTAGATTTCTACAGCTAACAACTGTAAGCTTTGCCGTAGTTAATGTTCTTCTTACTCTCGTTCTATCTCAGTTGGGTGTCGAGTAAGAAAATCTGCTCCTACATTTTGTTTTCATGGATATAGATTTATCCTTCGCTATCTCTCTTTTCCCAGTTCGGCTTTTCATCCAGGCCCTTACCGCTGGTGAAATGGGGTCGGTAGGTTTCCCTTGAAGTTTACCGCCCTCTTTTCGTTGATAGTTGGTTGCGGTTTTCCCTCGCAAATTCGTAGGTGTTTGATTTTGGCTACGTGATTTGTTCTTTTCTTCCAGTGCATGGGTTTCAGACTGCAATTCAACCTGTGTGGGATGTTTCTTTTCCCCTCCAGTGCAAATCTCGGGAGTACCCATGATGGCTGGTTTGCTTGTAGACTTTTGAAGACTCTTCCGCCGACTTTCTGAATCTACATGAGTGCACTCTGGACAGGAATTTACATACCAATTGATGTCTTCCGTAATACCTGGCCAGTAGTACTGGGTGGCTATTCTTTGTTTTGTGGCACCATTACCCAGGTGTTCACTCAAAGTTATGTGCCCCCAGCCTATAACCTTATTTCTATAGGTGGATGGTACAACAATTTGACCATGACTTTTCGTCCCTCTGCCAGCTTTCCTGTGCAAGAGTCCATGTTCCATATAGAAATTTCCTTTCCTTGGAGTGTTATGTGGTTTTGACAGTTTGCCAAAACAAGGCTTCAATGTGCTGTCAGCTACTTGAGCCCGTTTCATTTCAGTAGAATGAAATTTTAATTTGGTGTCCCTCTCTATGTTCCTGGAGTCAGACCTGGTCTGGATTTCTGCCATAACCATAGGTTTCACCGGGTTTCCCAAGAAAACATATCTACGCCCCAACATCAGGGGGTAAAAGGGATCATCTAACACTGCTGCATTTATCTCCCCTTCCACATAGCGACAACTGACATGAATCTTTGCTATGGGTAAAGTGAGGGGTAATGCTCCTTTTAGTGGCCCTTGAATATCTACTGTTTCTGTGGTGATTTGTTCAGGGCGCACCAGAGATGCACACACGACTGCGTCATAGGACAAACCTGTGTCATACATTCCTGTGACTTGTTTGCCATTCACAGTCACTATCTCCTGTGTAGGTGGGTGATGGAGGCTATTCTGAATCACCGTCAGTTCCTTCCTATCAGAAGTCCTCACCTGTAAGCATGCAGCATGATGAAGAGGTTTTTTCCTCCCACATTTATCAGTGTTGTGGTTGTTCATTTTGCAGAACTTACACCATTTTTCTTCCCTTCGTGAGGGTTTATTGTTATATCCTGGAGGGTTCTTGTCTTTGTAGTTATATCTTTGGTTGTTCTTGGTTGTATTGTCCTTTTGTTCAAACTCGTTTTGGTTTTGTGGTGACTTGAAACTATCTCCCTGCTTCCTCTTATTTCCTTGAGTCAGGGGGTGAGCCAGTTTGTGACTTTCTGCATAGATGATTATTTCATCTAATCTCTCTCTTTTATGTTCTACCAGGAATGTCTTCGTCTCAGGAGACATGGACTCCAGGAGTTGTTCTATCAACATCATCTCCTTGATCCCTTCAAAATCCTGATTGAAGTTTCCTAACTGACACCACCTCAGCAAGTAACTTTCCAACCTTGCTGAGAACTGCTGATATGTTTCTCCTGTCTGGAGCATAGCAGTTCTAAATCGCCTTCTATAAGCTTCTGCATTTTGTTCGTAACGCAACAACAATGCTTGTTTCAAGGCTTCATAGTTTTCCTGATCTTCTTTTTGCATCTTCAAGTAGACATTATAAGATACTCCTCTCAATCCCTGTGACAACTTCAAATTCCACTTTTCTTTTTCTAGGCCATAAGTAGTGGCCAATCGTTCATATCTGTCAAGGTAATCCTCTATTCCCTCTTCTTTCTCCACAAATGGGTCCAAGTGGAAGTTCATAGCTCCAATGGAGGTGCTTTGGCTGGCGCTGGTATCCGAATGAGATGACCTACTACCATTAGTAGTAGCCACTGCCTGTATTTCAAGCTCTTTTAATCTCAGTTCATGGTCTCTATCAGCTTGTAGCTTCCTTTCCTCAGCTGTTAATCTTCTTTCTTCAGCCTCCAATTTCTTGGCTTGAGCCTCAACTTCCAACAGCAGCCTCTTTTCTTCAGCTTCCATTCTTTTGGCTTCTCTCTCAGCTTCTAGTCTTTTGGCTTCTCTCTCAGCTTCTGCTTGCAGCTTCCTTTCCTCTCTATCCATATGTTTGTCCACTTCAGTTGTGACATACTGGACGAGAGCATCACCTGTCAAGTCCAGCTCTTTTCCCATTTGCATGATCGCAGTTCTGAACTTCACTAAGTCAGCCATTATATTAAGTTAAGTAGGGTATGAAAACTTACCTAAACTTACTTAAAATAATTATCAAATGGACAACACAATTAATCGTGCAACCTTGTGATAGTCAATATTTACTAAGTACTCTAAGGTACTGTTACTGAGAAAAAAATCTTGTTCTAGAATTTCCCAAAAAAAATTTTTTTTTTTTTTTTTTTTTTTCTATTGGTGGCCCAAGATAGACTAAAGATAGATGTATTAGATAGAGGATGGCTCAGGATATACGAGAATATCCCGCGGACGAGCCCCCACTGTGGCGAAAGGTTTTATATGTGTGAGATGATAGTGCTAGAGTAGAAATAGTATTCTCTCCAGAATGTGTGAGGTCCCAGTGACAGAGAAGTACACTGGTATCACTCGATAGTCACGGCTGTGAAAGTATCTGGACTGAAAATATTCAGAGAACAGTCAGACCTTACTGCGCCACCTCCGCTATGTGACCACCTGTGATATAATAAAAATTCAACCAAACTCAGTATCAACTATATTGAATGAATAAAGCTGGTGAATACAATTTATATCCTCTTTATTTACATCTATCTAATTGTGGTGATTGTGTGTGACTGGTGATACAAAAGTTATATTTATACAAAACCAAATTGGCGAATTCAATTACAGTTTTTGCAAGTTAAACTAAAATGTCATTTCTTTAGACTCTTCCAATTAGTTGGGTAATAGACTTCTTCATTGTCTTATTCACTTTATAACTTTCACTAGTTTATCACGCAAATTGTCATCACAAAACTCTGCTTGACAATTATCACTTCTTGGTTGCACGATTGTCACAAATATCACTCATCTGTTAGGTTAATCAGTGTTCATATGAGATGTACAGCTTCAGTAGGTCTTGCTTCTACCAATCCAGACACTGCCGGGGCGATTCGCATTGATCATCGAGCAATTCTTGATCATTGACCTCTGACTTTTGGTTGACAAGTATGAACCCTCGCAGGATCTAATTAAGATCAGTAAAGACTGGCTTTAGTGGAGTAACAGAACTGCCTGGCTGCAAATAACAAGATATTGGCCTCTGCACGTTCCTCTCTCTCCAGCCGTTGTCCTTCTGTCTTGCTTCGCTGTACAAGTGAATTTGAAATCATTTCCGTCCGCCCTTATATATGCAGCTACCGGACGTACAGGAAATAAGGCTCGCAACTCCAGCAAACTTCCCAAAAAAGTTGTAACTTCGGGGGGTTTGTGCTAGAGGTGTTTCAAACCTTGGTCTCGTGCATTTCACCTTTCCCAGTTCAAGCCTTTGGAGTTATATATTTCCGTTCTCCGTGAGTTGACCTTTATATCCATATGTTGTTTTCCTATATCTGTCGTGTTAACGATTTTATATTGAATTATAAATAGGAAAAACACAGGATTTCTCAATGCACGGACACTATTCTTGCGAAATTCTTCACAACTACTTACTCCCTTCTGATTTCCTTGTACCTATACATAAATGAAGATATTCCCGTCAAAAGGAGACCATTCTCATCCTTGTCTGTCATTCCGTTCTCCTTCCCGATGTCTAATTCTAACCATGATTTCGGACGATTTATTCTTCCTTATACACTCGCCGAAGTCATTCTATCTGACCGTGGGAAACCCCTTCTCTGATTGGCTGCCCTAGATACACACAGGAAAATACCCCTGCATTCCTTTGTTCAGGTCAGCACACTGGTGTCCCACTTTTCGGTCTTCAAACATTTAACTAGGCAATGCGTAACATGCGACATGTGAGAATCATGTTTCTATTCGTTATCCTGGCTGTCTGAAATGTTTTTTTACGAGATGGAAATGCAGTGAAGTAGTCTAAAAATGTTGCAGATTATAAGGGAAAATGTTGCCCACACATCCATGTGGTCTCTTTGGGAAAATGTCCAATCAGAAGTGGTTTATTTTAGCACTTCCATGCCGATCAATCACGAATTAGTGTCTGTTATCGGTAAGGGTATTTTTTTCCCCATTAATCTCGTCTGTAGAACATTCTGTATGACACACAAGATATTTTCCAAACATGCCATGTTCAAATTCATCTGCATGTCTTTTATAACCATATACGGTCTTGCTTCTTCCGTTTTGCCTGTCACGGTTACAAACTCACTACTTCATGGATCTAACATTATAATTTCCTTCTAGATAGTATTTTATCGTAGTTGTTTATCACAGCAAAATCCATCTTCTGGAAAGATTACGTCACTGTCCGTGTCTTAATCTTCAGCAAGATGGTCATTTCCTACATTCCAGTGAGATCTGCCATGTATTTTATCATGTCATGTTTGCGAGCTCATACCTTATCATGCAGCAAACCTAGGAGCGTGTATCTTCCCAGACAAGAAGTCTGAGTTAATAATAGGAGTGTCGCTCAATGTAGACTCTTACTCCGTCTGGAGATAGCGATAAGCGAAAAATCGATGCGGCAAGTTCAAGTGAGAATTTTGACAATATGATTTAAGAAAACCTTGAACGATGAAAGCGAAAACAACGATAAGAAGCGGGTGAGAAAAAAACAAAAGGAAGGGCACGGGAAAGAAAATGAAGTAGGTCACAGAAAAATGTAACGATCGTAGATCACTTGTCACACCTAGTAAGACGAATTACATATCTTATCCATCAGTTTTTTTTTTAAATAAGAGTTTTGTCTCCTTTTCGCGCCCCGTTCAAACTAGACACAATGTCCGTCGGTTATTATAGGGCGCATATCTAAATATCAAAACACCGTGTGGTATAGTACAGTGGTGCAATGCCGATTGTGGCGTGAAAAGCCGTAGAAATGAGGATAAGCCCGATGAAAAGAAAACGTAAGGAAGGTATAAACACATTGACTAGAGAGAGTATCGCTAATAATAATAATAATAATGAAATAATACGACCCCATGACTTAAAACCAAACAAAAATATTCAATTCAAATGTCAAGTCAATCATATTGTTTGATTCTGAAACATGAGAACAATAAAAACTACAACCAAAAAGCTACAAACTTTCATAAATGGCTGCTTTCGTAGAATTGAAGTATTGATGTGGTTTGACAAGACCACCAATGTGGAACTGATGACAAGAACCAGACAAGTGCCAGTGGAACAAGAGATGAGAAGAAGACGCTGGGGATAGATAGGACACACACTGCTGAAACCTGTTGATAGCATTACAAGGCAGTCCTTGTTCTGGAACCCCCCAGGGTAAGAGAGGTAGTGGGAGACCAAGGAACACGTGGAGAAGAGAACTGGAGACAGACATGAAAGGTGATGAAGATGACACGGGAAGACCTTGAGCTGATGAGACGGAGACAGGAAGACCTGGCTTAAGTTTGTTGAAGGCCTATGCCCCTTAGGGAGCGGAAGGGTGATGTACGTATGTGGATGTATGTCTTGAAGCATCACTGCTTGGTTTTACAGTTCCTAATTCTCTTCTACTCTTCTTATGGGGGTCGGAGTGGCTAAGAGGTATGCCGTCCGCCTCTGATTCTAAAGGTACTGGTTGCTTCCAGTACAGTCAATATAATTGATGGACAATTTTTCAGAACCAGTGGTTCCTAATGAAATATTCACCCCTGATCTCATGGGTAGTAAGAGCGAATGCCTAGCTTTCTTGGACAAGGGCGAAAAAATAGGAGGTCCCGTGTGCATGTTACGCACCTTAAAAATCCCTCGGCAATTGGAAATCGTAAAGAGCAGGCCATAGGGCCTTAGCCCTGGCAAAATTTAAAAATTAGGAAAACTACCCACCACAAAATATTTATAGAATGTCTGATTCCTGTATACACACATTGGGACCCTCGCCGGTGCTGCGGAGTTTGTGCCCTGTGCTGAGATCCTCCTTATGTGATGTAAGGGAGAAGATCGGACGACTGATGGAGTTGTCCGTATGCAATGAAGATGGTCTTTACAATCAAATCCAACCAAACTAATACTCTCTCTTTGTCGCTCTATCTCTTTCATTCTCTCTCTCTCTCTCTCTCTCTCTCTCTCTCTCTCGCTGCTTCTTGTGATACACACAGGAGCACACACTAATAACATTTTAAAATATTATCGTTGTCATAGAAGCATACTGAAAAAAGGGAGGGGAGGGAAATAAGACGTACACATTTTCTGCTAAAACTCCCTTAACAAATAATAGCCGCCATCTTTACCACTAAAAGCATCTCCCTTGAAAGGAGAGCCCTAGTGTGTGCATCTGTTCAGAGAGGCGGCCCCTGGTGTGCAGGTTTACAATGCGTCCTGGTGGGCTAATGAGGACGCCATTGCCTGCCGTTTTAAAAAAATCGCGTATCTCGGAAGAAATCGGGGGATAGAGTAATGATTATGAAAGGGCAGGCAGATACGAGGTCATGTGCTGGGTTGTCCATTGTGCCGCACTCCTGCAAAGGCCTGTATCTTAAAGGTAGCAACAAGAAATGTACGTTCTTGACACAGCATTGTCATGAGATTGGTGTTGGTTCCAATGCTGTATTGGAATGATGGGCGTTGTGTGCACGTGTATTGTGGATATTTTTTTTCAATTAGGAGTTTTGCCCCGTTTTGAGATGGCTATCCCGTTCGACCTAGACACAATGTCCGTCTGTTATATTATCGCTCTGTACAAATATAGGAGTCTTTTTCGAACGGTTTATTTCACACGACCTTTGACAGAGAAAAATGAAATGTCGATACACATCGCATACACCATCATCATCGTCATCATTATCTCCCTTTTTTATCCGTATGAAGCCTGGAGCCGCCATTACAGATCAGCCTCTTCTAAAAGTTTATGTCAAAGCACCCGCTGTTGCAGTAGTGTTTCCTGTATTTACCTTTATATAAACGCGTGGTGATAAAACCGAAAGGTCCAAGTCTAAGGTTGTCGGTAGAAATGATCGTGTTACATGGAAACGTCGCGTACACCTATAAGCGATGGTACCTAAATCAAGCATATACCATAATATGGCTAAGCCGGTCATCAGAACATCTTGTAAATATTGTAGCGGAGCAACTTTTACATAACATGTGAAAAGAACGAAGATAGCGAAGAACAGAACGAGAAAGATTCATGAAATTAAGGGAGGAATGTTAGCAGCCCCCACCACCTCAGTTAGAACTGATCATGGGGATGGTGTGCCCTTGAGGTGATCGCCATCAGTTGCTCTGTTTCCTTGTGTTCTTCTCTCTTCTATTGTTGTAAGAACTTCCTTTCACCCAATCTGAAGTTGTACCATAGGGAACATAATAACTACTTGGTGCGATCAGCAGTTCGTCCTCTCAGGTTGTTGGATTTATATCCAGTGCCTCCGTGTCTCTCTTTCACGTATCTTTCAACCTCAGTTGTGGTTGTTCAGCTCTTCTTGTGTCTTCTGCCAGTTGTCTGTAGAAAATATCTTTGGGAATGCAACCATCTTCCATGCGGCGGACATGGTCAAACCAGCGTAATATGAGCTGTCTAAGCAGTGTATAATGCTCTGAAGGCCAGCACGTGACAGCACCTAGATCAGCGTTTCTCAACCTTTCTACCTAGCCGGAACCCCCGCACATAATATTCCGCGGTCAGCGGAACCCCAAGGACGCAATTCTAGAACCGTAAAATTATTGCCAAGAAAATGTATGTGTAAAGATATATATATATATATATATATATATATATATATATATATATATATATATATATATATATATATATATATATATATATATATATATAACATACATACATATAAGAAAAAAAATGTCTCGTAACGTGATGTTTTAATGTATATTGAAAAAAATATCGGAAGAAGAAAAGTGCTGCATATTTTTAAAAAATGATTAATATCAAAGCACAATAAAAATTAAATGAAGTGAGACCGACAGAAGCCAAAAAAAAAAAAAATTGTTTTAATTGGTTATAATGTACGTATGCATTTTCATACTGTTCCATTATGTGAAACGTAAGAAAAAAAATATGTATTTTACATAAGCCTTCAACTTGGATTTGACGTGTTTCCTATTTTTATCCCTTTGGTATTACTATTACTGAGACGGCAGTCTGTCAAATAAATTGGAAGAGCATTATTGACCCTAACCCTAACCAAACTTTGAGTTATGATATGCGAATGATATTTATCGATGCAGTACGAAACGAGCAAAGGCATATTCAACTAGATTTCTTGTTGTTGTTTAATTAAGACTGATGAGTTTCTCACTCTTTTAACAGTCCATATCAAGTTGAAGACTCCTTGGTATTATCTACCTACACTGTAGATATTGGCTTGTCCTGTGGCTTTTCTGCCATTCCGAAACGTGCTGAATTGAAGTCATGAGCTCCAGTTTCTCCAGCTTGGCTTGCATCTGGTCCTAAGCTAGGAGTAAGGAGCGTGTGGCATACTGTGCATTCCCCGCCATCCAGGGAGGCTCTCCAACTATCATCATCATAACCCTCCACTCCCAAAGGAGCATAGGCCTTCAACAAACACATGCCAAGTCCTCCTGTCACGTGCCATCATCTCAAGTTCTTTCCACGTTTTCCTCATCATTTTCACCTCTGTTTCCAGCTCTCTTCTCCGTGTGCTTCTTGTTCTACCTCTGCGTCTCTTGCCCTGGGGGTTCCAGAACAAGAACTGCCTTGTAATGCTATCAACAGGTTTCCTCAGCTCCCTCTTCGTATCACTGGGTCCCTAGTAAGATCCTCCTGCAATGCAGTCAACCAGGTCAAAGCCAAAGAATCACCTCTGGAAGCTCAAATGACTTCTCCAAGCATAGTATGCAATGCTGGGTTCTCAACAAGTTTCACCACATAATGCTAAACAAGAACGACATTTGGAATTTGTTCTCCGTATGTCAACATTTCTATTTATATATTCCACGATGTCTTGCGTGACCCGTGAAGATGAACTACGAAACCTAGACCTTTGTCACTTTGTCCTTCCACGAAATACTAAGGGAGGGAATAAGGGACTAGTAAGAGACAGAATGACGTGGTAAGCTACATAGAAACTTACAGACAGATTACAGAGACGCAAAAGACACCGAGGAAGTACGGGAGATTGAGAGGTAGACAAACTGGTAGCTAGATGGACAGACATGCGGATAAACGTACAGAGTGACTGACAAATAGACAGACAAACTGACAGGTGGACGCATGGACAGACATACAGAAAGACAAGGACCGCTAGACTGGCAAATTGATACACAGTCAGGTATATAGGTATGAGGTTGGTAGGTAGGTAGAACGTTGTTTAACTACTACTGCCGAGCGTCCCGTTCTTTTGCAGCTAATACCAAGTTGAAGACTCCTTGGTATTATCTACACGTAGATCCAGGCTTTTCATGTGGCTTTTCTGCCATTCCGAAACGTGTTGAGTTGAAGTCATGAGCTCCAGTCTCTCCAGCTTGGTTTGCATTTAAAGGATCATCACATCTCGTCCCATGTTAGGAGTAAGAAGAGCATGGCATACTGTGCAATTACCGCCATCCAAGGGGCTCTCCAACTATGTGTGACAGGGGCTAGGTGTGGTTGAGGCGAACTTATGTCGAAGCGGCTACCTCACACCTGAGACCCATGCACCAAGAAAATTTATTTAAGGATCGTCTGACAAGGGTGTCGTGTGGTGTGTACTGGGGCAACTACGACAGTAGTTTTTGCCAGGAATAGTCTATGAGATATTAGATATAAGGTCTCTAGAAATTGGCTCGTTAAGAAAGAATAAAGACCTATTCGAGATGGTACAAGAAGACAGGAATGCGAATGCTTTCCACTTGACAGTGTTTTCTAATTAATTATGGAAAGAGTTCTGTTTCCCCACGACCTTAGCTTCTGCCCTTAGATCCCGTAAAAAAAAAGCCCCCAACCTCATCTGAGTAGAGAAAGGTTCCTATAGGTGAATATGTAACACCGACAGCACGAGTGATACATTAACAAACTAGATAATGATCAAACGATCGTTGGGTTTATTAATGAAATATCCACACATATAGGGTTAGTAATGGTTAGAACCTACAAGACGCCACGAGGCGTGATAGCCGCTGACTGCTTTGACGGTTGGCGGTTATGGATCAAAGAAGAGAATGGTTAGAACGTGATGATGGTGAAAGACGATTCACACAAAACACACAGATGAGATAATAAAATTGCAGTTAATTAAGTAATAGTTAATTAAGAATGAACTGGTGTAAAGTGAAATGATGATGTGATATGATACGTGTTACCAAAATGGTGAGTAATCTACACAGTCCATGTGTCTCTAAATGCTTCGCATTGATATGACGATTCACATGTATGCATAAAATGTCCCAAGTTGTTATACGTTATGTCGAGTGGGGTATCTCTAAGCTGAGGACGTTCTGATGAATACTGTTGTCGTACGGAGAACGCTGACGAGATATCTATGTATATTCCTTCACTGTTTGAGTATATCTCTGTAGTGTTGATCAACAGTTAATAGCTGTCATATGAACAAAAGGTCTGTTGTCTAATCTCCCGAGGGTACTGGCCAGACTGGATATCTTCACGAAATGTTAGTGATATGTAGACTCATAACCTTGCATATGTAGTCGTGATTCATAATATATATATATATATATAGTCTGCTTCATAGAATGCGCTTAAGAGGGTGTTGCACTTGCTATAAATATGCGATTCCTCTTTTGAGCTCTTTTGCTTGACTTCAGATAATAATGATCTTTCGAGTGATTTGAATTTATGATGACTCTGTATTGAACTTGTGATAACTCTATATTGAACTTGTGAGCAAGCAGTATATGGTGACGAAAAATGCTGCGTCCACCTTCTGACTTGTGGGTGAGACAATATTCCTTTTTAATTGAGGAATGAAAGATGTCCTATGGCGAATTCTGCTAGCCAAATGTCCGTTTTTGATAACTTATTTCTGGTTAGACGTCAGACACGTTGCGTGTAGACTCAGACTTCTGATGAACTGAAGACACACAAAAGTCTTCGTAAGTTTTTCACATTTAACATCACTGGTTGACTTGCATTTAAACTACTGCTCATTATTCATCTCTCTCTCTCTCTGAGTTCAATTCTAATGATGTTAAATATCTTGTGCATGAGAGTGTGTGCGCATGGGAGACTGTGATGATGATAAGGTGAAATATGAACTATTAATTACCTCCTATCATCCTATCATCTTCTAGGAAAATCTTCTGATTTTATTAATCAGTTATGCCAAGAATTATTTGAAACTTTATCTTTCGCACATTTTAGCTGTGAGGTTAAAATAAACAAAAATAAGAAAATGTATTAATAAGTATAAGATCTACTAACCTTCTTTTCCCTTAGCAAAATCCTTTAAGAACACAATTCATCACAGAACTGAATTATATCCACTCTGAATAAACATGTATATTAGGCTAGGCGTTTTTGGGATTAATCTCTTCCTCACAATGTAAAAAAACTGGACTCCTTCCTCTTGCAAGCTACGCAGTAGATTATATTTCTGCCAGTCCAATATGGGTTTCTTGTACAGCTCCGCCCATACCAACCAATCCTTAATGGCCCCTCTGGTCACTCATTCACAGGATCGCTCTTGTCCCCTGTCAGTCCAAACGTGGGTGTAGTTTGACCTCTGATTGTTTATTGTTCCCCTGGCCAAGGTGGGCGTCCAATGTGGTAAACCAACGCTTGTCTGAACAGCGGCCGACCAAAGATAACATCATTACAGCATGAGACGTTTTCCCCTGGCCAATCTGGGCGTCCAATGTGGTGTCACAGAAATTACAGCATGCCCAGATGTTTGATTAGGATGACCAGATGTGTTTTTACCAGATTTATCACGATGCAATGTGGGCTTCAAACGATAATGTCGGGCATGGGGACTGTCGTGAAATATTCTAATCCACATATATAAATTATCAGGTAAATATAAAGCCTAACAAATACATTTAATAAAGGAAAGAGAAATGGTAAAAGAAACAGTGCTGTCACAATGACTGTACTCGAAATCCCCCTTGTTTTCTGCTTCGTCTGCAAATTGTAACGCTTTCACGTTGATAGTAAAAGCCTACTATATTATTACCCGCTTTCTTCAATGAAACGTGTACTAAACTTGAGATACGCACGCTGATCAATGACCTAAATTTAATATCTCATTCATTCCATTTTATACACGGCGTAACTAAAAAGACAGATAAAGCAGGAGAGAGAGAGGGGCGAATGAAAGCAAGGACACATGCAACACTAAACACGCGTCGCGCGATACACAATTGCTGCCATCACGCGTGTAAGGCCACAAGCACTGGCTTTTTTTTTCAAATCGTCAGTGATAAAAACACTACCCTTTCCAGAGTTAGGTTTTAAAAAACCTGGAAAACGCTTATTAGAAAAGATGAAAATGATTTAGATGGGTTTACGTTTGAAAACATTACAGTACCCAGACAGCACATCTTCGAAACAGGAGGTAGAAGAAATTGCATATTTTGAACGCAGCCACTTAGCTCTTTTAAATTTGTATATTTGGGTTCCTTAGGGCTTGCTGACAAAGAATATGTAAAACGTTACGCAAATAGTCTAGGAATTACCAAATTATAACCAAAATAAAATAGTGGGGGTGCCTGACAGCATGAAATCATTTCTGCTCATAAAATTTTTTTATAACGTGTTTGAAAAAAAACCTTACGTTACGGAAATAGCCTACCATGTTAACTCCTAATTGATTGGAGCGCAACAAATATAAGACTAAACACGATTGGTCGGGCTATAAATACTATCTTGTGTTGTTATGGGAAACGAATAGAAGGGGTACTTTTTTGAAAAGATGTGTAGACGTGGTTTCATTGGGTAGAGCTGCGAATATACTTGATTCAGAGCGTCTGTTCATTGCCACATCTTGTAATAAACCTACTAAGAAGCAGTACGTTGAGCACCAGTGTATATTTGTTATAAAATAAAGCCTGGGACATCGGCAGATCGGAGTTGTGCTATATTCATTGCCAGTCAACGAAACTGTTTATTATTCTATGAATTGTGGTAAGCTTGAAATATTCAATATCTTTTAATGAAAATTGAATGTAAATTGTTAATTTATGCCTGTATATATGTGTATTTCAGTAGCGAACATGATGTAAAGCCTATAATGCTCCAGCCTGAACAGAAGGTGTCGGAGGAAAGTAAAACTGCATGGAATGGCCAAACAGTACACTGACACCTAGATTATTGATTAGACAGAAATAATGCTGGAATTGCAGAGGCGTAGTAACCATTAGGGAGGGAAATACTGGTATAAAATATTTCAGATGAAGCTGACAGTTGGCCTAACGCTCTGAACTCAATGTTTGTGATGTATTGTGCTCAGTGTAGAAAGAGAGTATAAATTAGTTATGACGTAGAAGGTACATCTTCTTGTTTTCAGGGACAGTGGTCTTAAAGTTATTGAGCAGCACCTGGTCAGAGCTTTGCTGAAGCCAGAGGTGGACAGCATACTCCTTGGTCCATATAGCAACCAGTGGGGTGGCTCCAGAACTCATCGAGCAGAGGAGCCTTTTTCTGCAGTCATCACGCAAGATAAGAGAGTGTGGCCATGGAGCTCAACATTATGTACCCCCCCATCTTAAAATGACAGTGTAAAATACAATTAAGAGGGGAATTTAATTGTTTTAATATCAGGAACTGAGAACATCTCCAATACTAGTTCCAATAAAGACAAACTATTGAAGTCATGATGACAAATACCAACAGAGCTTGAACAAAACAAAACCAGTATTACCTCATATTACTACTACACCACTGACACACATAGGATACTATTAAAAATACATGTCACTACAAGATTCATATTGAGAAATTCTGTACATATAACTTGTAATTAAAATTGATTGTGATTCCTGGTTCCCTTTGTATTTGAATCAGGACACATATACATTCATGACAGCACTGAATACATATTGTTATTTGAAAAGTTATCAGTGACTCCTTTAAGATATCCTCGTAGAGTGTTTTATGTATGTGAGTGTCACAGTGTTGTCAAGCGTGGTGGAATAAATGGGTTTAACCAGATGTTTATCACGATGCAATGTGGGCTTCATGAACGATACACTTCATCAGGGACTCAATCAAAGGACTTTTATTTCCCCCGATGAAAGAACAAATGTGGTTCTCTGGATACCGGTCGCGAGTAATCACAACGATGAAATAGCAAATGTGGGTCGCAAATATGGGATGAAAGAGCAAATGTCGGAGAAAATACAATATGAAAAATGTAGGAAAAGGTGGAGCAAAAAGGCCTTTGCGCTCGTTTATCACAATAGCCCCTCCTCAAGTGTGATGTCAATCGTACTCAGGAGAGCTAAGCCTTCTTGCTCGGGATTCCTTAATCCTTTTCCTCATCTTCGTTTTTCTCTCCGGTTTCCACCCTTTCCTCTACTTGTCTGTGCTCTCCGTCCTGCCTCATAGGATGACGGCTTAAAAAATCCGCTCCTACGTTATGTTTTCCTTGGATATAGTCCACTTGGAACGTGTAAGGTTGTAGAACAAGCGACCACCTCATCAATCTAGCATTCAAATTCTTTGAATTGGCGAGGAAGGTCAGAGGTTGGTGATCACTCTGGATTGTAAATTTCCTTCCGTACAGGTATGCTTGAAATTTTTGTATTCCCCAGACGAGGGACAAACATTCCTTTTCGATTGTGGAATAGTTTTTTTCTGCTCGGTTTAACTTCCGACTCGCATATGCGACCGGAAATAGATTTGGTGGGCTTCTGTCATCTGGCTGTAGTAATGTAGCCCCGATTCCAATGTTACTGGCATCTGTGCGCAAGATGAATTTTCTAGTTAAATCCGGAAGCCGTAAAATAGGTTTTGTGGTGAGTTTCTCTTTTAAGAGTGCATATGCATGTTCACATTCTGCTGACCATGTCACTTTATCTGGGTTTCCTTTCTTGGTTAGCGATGTAAGCGGCGCACAGAGGCTATTAAAATCCTTTATATATCTCTGGTAGAATCCACAGAGGGATACAAATGACCGGACATCCCTTTTTGTGGACGGTCTCGGTGCATTTCTCAGCTTCTCAACGTTTTGAGTCTCGGGGAACATGGTCCCATGGGATATAGTATGTCCTAGGAACTCTAGCTGTTCACACCCAATTTGACATTTGGTTGGGCGGGCGGTTAGTCCGCTTCTCTGAGTCTGTTAAACAGCAAGGATAGCGCTGATATATGTTCTTCAAACGATTCAGTAGCTACTAGGATATCATCCATAAAATTGCTGATGGCGGGATGATTCAAAGGATCCAATAACTTTCGCATCATCCTTGTGAAGACACTAGGAGCATTGTTCAGTCCAAATGGCATCACATTAAACTCGAAGTGTCCATCTGGAGTACTGAAGGCTAACAGGTTCCTCACCTCAGCTTTTACCGGTATTTGATAGTACCCTTTACTGAGGTCGATCTTTGAAAAATAGCGAGCCCTGCTCAGCTTAGTAAATAGCTGGTTCTGGTCCGGTAACGGTTCTGGCTGGAACTGTGTTAACGCATTCAGCTGTCGGTAGTCGATGCACAGGCGGTGTTCTCCACTGGGTTTGCGTAACAGCACCACTCCCGCACTGTAAGGGGACTCCGACTTCGAAATTATGCCTTCCTTAAGTAAGTAATCAATTTCTTGCTTTAATGCCGTCGCCTTGGCATACGGAATCGGATAGGTTCTCATTCGGACGGGCGTAGGATCCGTGACTTCCATGTCAAACTCCATCAGGTTTGTCCGGCCCGGTTTGTCTGTCAGAGAGTCGGCGTGGTTTTCCATCAATCTCCTTACTTTTTCTTGCTGGGCTTCCGTTAAGGTGGAGCTTATTTTCACATCTAAATGTGATTCCTCCTGTATCACCGGGTACTCTACGGATGATAATGGCTCTTCTTCCATTTGCATAGCAATGGCCATAGTCATGAGGTGCGCTGGTTCGGCAGGGGCTCGCTCGTAAAACTTCTTAAGCAGATTTAAGTGATAAATTTTCTGCTTTCCGTTCACGGCGATTTTATAGTTGGTGCGAGAAATCTTTTCCGCCACTTTGTAGGGTCCCCTCCAGCAAATCTGCAATTTATTACTGCTACTTGGCAGAAGAAGTAGCACCTTCTCTCCTACTGCTAGTTCTCGGTCCTTCGCATTGCGATTGTAATATTTGGCATGTTTCCGCCTAGCCTCCCGTACTTTCGCTGTGGCTAATTCCCAGCCAGTCTTCAGGCGTTGTTTCAAGTCTGTGACGTACTGGAAGGCTGATGTGACAGTGTCGTCTGCCTTGGCATCTGTCCATGTTCTTAGTAATGCTTCTAATGGACCTTTAATAGGTCTTCCGAAGAGTAATGTGGCCGGAGGAACTCCAGTTGACGCATGCGGTACTTCCCTATAAGCAAATAATGCGGCAGGAAGATACTGATCCCAAGTTTCTGGCTTCTCCTGTGCCAACTTCCGAAGAATAGAGGTGAGCGAGTCCCGTTAAACCGCTCTACTTGCCCGTTACTTTGGGGGTGATAGGGCGAAGTATGGATATGCCTAGTCTTGAATATTCTAAGCACCTCCTCTGTCAACTTGCCTCTAAATTGTGACCCGTTGTCTGTGAGAATTTCATGCGGGAAGCCCAATCTAGTAAAGATATTCAGTAAAGCGTCAGCTACATGCACTGAGTCGCATGCTGGCATGGCTATGGCTTCGCCCCACATGGAACAGGTGTCCACTAAGGTAAGGATATGGGAGTTCCTCTTCTTAGTTCTCAGCAGAGGTCCAATTATATCCACGGCCACTCTTTCAAATGGGGTGCCCAAGATTGGCATCTCCCCAAGGGTCGCGGGTGCCGTCCAGTGTTTTGGTGCAACTTTCTGGCACTGAGGACAAGACTTGACGAAACGTTCAATGTCGCCGGTGATCCCTGGCCAATAATAGTGGCAGGCGATCCTTTGAGTCGTGGCGCTCATTCCCATGTGTCCACTAAATGGGATAGAGTGGCCCATCTCAAGCACCTGGTTCCTATAGGTTGCAGGAACTACTAATTGGTTGTGTTCCTGTCCTTCATTTCCAGCTCGGCGATACATCAATCCATTTTTCATAAAGAAGTCTCCCTTGGTAGGTGGGTTGTGTGTCCTAGGTAATTTTTTAAAACAGGGCGCCAGTGAGGAATCTTCCATTTGGGCCCTCTTCAATTCCTCGGGGAGGATATTGGTAGGAGGTTCCTGCTCTGCGTCTTTTTTTGACTGTCCTCTAGTCTGTACGGCCGCCATGACTAGTGGTTGAGTAGGTTCTCCAAGGAACACATATCTACATCCCAAGATTAAAGAGTAGATTGGTTCTTCCATTATAGCTGCACGAATCTCTCCTGTCACATAACGAGATTCCACTCTGATAAGTGCAATTGGCAGTGTCATGGGTGCAACATCCTTCGTCGGACCTTGGATGTCGACACTCTCTTCTGTTATCTGGTCAGGGGTGACAAGAGATGCCCTGACCACCGCATCGAAAGCAAGTCCTGTGTCATAAAGGCACTCCACAGATTGTCCGTTTACGAGGACTGATTCGATGACGGGAGGATGAGAAACGTTTCCGGTCCTCTGCTCCTTCCGGGGTGACGATTTTGTCTGCAGACAGGCAGCATGTTGGGGAGGAGGTCTGCGCTTGCACTCATTAGTGTTGTGATTGTTCAAGCGACAGTACTTGCACCATTTATCTCCCTGTCTCTGGTGTGGCGCAGCATTTTTCTTGTTTTGCTCTTTGTAGTTATCTTGTTTTGCGTGCTGTTTATGCGAGATGTGTGGTCCTTTGCTTTGTTGGTCTGGTTGGGAGCGAGCAGGTTGCTTTGGCGCCTGATCCGAAAACTTCTTTCTGGCTCCTTGAGACTCCATGAGAGCATTTTGGAATCGCTCTGCCAGTGTAAGAATATTTTCTAACCGGTCAGCGCCGTTTTCAGTGAGAAATCTACGCATTTCCACCGACATAGACTCTTTTAGTTGCTCTATCACAATCAGCTCTTTCAACCCGTCATAGTTCTCGGTAAAGTTTCCCAGTGTACACCACTTCACTAGGTAGTCTTCAATACGGGCTGCGAACTGTGAGAAAGTCTCTCCGGCCTCCTTCCTAGAACCTCGAAATTTTTTTCCGGTAAGCCTCTGAATGAAGCTCGTACCTCACCAAGAGAGCTTTTTTCAATGCCTGATAGTCATCTTGCTCTCCGGCCGGAAGTTTATTAAAAACTTCGTAGGCGGCTCCTCTTAGGCCCTGGGAAAGTTTCAAGTTCCACTTCCGTTCTTCAAGTCCAAACCCTGTTGCAAAGCGTTCGAAGCGGTCTAAAAAGGCGTCCATGGTATCGTTCCTTTCTGAAAAAGGTTCCAGCGGAAAGTTCATGGCATTGGGTGGTGCAGGTTGCGAAGTAGGCACACCATCTGAGCGGGGTGAGTACCCTCCATCAAAGTTGGAAGCCGCTGCACTTTTTGCCAGCTCTATTTGATTGGTCTGTCCCTGGATTTCCAGTTGCTTCATGTTAAGTGCATGCTCTGCTGCTTTCTCTTTACGCTCCGCTGCTTCTGCTTTTTTCCGCTCCGCTGCTTCTGCTGCGGCTTTCCGCTCCGCTGCTTCTGCTGCGGCTTTCTTTCTCTTTCCGCTCCGCTGCTTCTGCTGCGGCT
Organism: Oreohelix idahoensis; assembly: GCA_024509875.1. Classification (NCBI taxonomy): domain Eukaryota; kingdom Metazoa; phylum Mollusca; class Gastropoda; order Stylommatophora; family Oreohelicidae; genus Oreohelix; species Oreohelix idahoensis. The sequence continues at coordinate 375,288 of JAMPIV010009939.1, read as the reverse complement.
TTCTCCTTCTCCATTGCAAGTTTCTGCATTTCCATCTCTCTTGCATGGAGTTTATCAGTCTCCTCACTCACAAATTTCATCAGATCTTTTCCACTTAACCCGTATTCACGCCCTGCCTCCATTAAACTAGTTCTAATTTTTGCGGCATCTGCCATGATATGCAGTATGGGTTCGCGAAGGGAAAAATTGGCAGTGACCTCCAAACAAATTGTTTAGACTCGCACAAGTAATTATCTCTTTAAAACCAGCTAGGTTTAAATTAGTAATCAAGTTCAAATAGTTCTTTAAAAAAATCACTCACTCAGCATATTCTGAAAAATTATATAACAGATTATCTCGAAGTTTCTATGAAAAATTTGCTAAATATTTATGATAAAAATTTTCCCAGCAGTTACAGAAAAAGATTTAAAAAAATCAATTCCCTACAGTATCTTCTGTTCTCAAAAAGTGCTTACTCTGTCCGTTTGATACTCAATTTAAAAAGTATCACTCGTGCTTTAGAGATATAAATTATCCCCCCTATGAAATAGACAAATTATAGTAAGAGTCAGTCTAGAAGGTAATCCCTCAAAATGCCAACAAATTTTGCAATTATCGCAACTGTATAGCAGGGATGAAAATGTGATTTATCACACTTCTAAGTCCGGGTTCACTAATCCCAAGACGAGTCCACAATTGTCGTGTGGTGAGTACTGGGGCAACTACGACAGTAGTTTTTGCCAGGAATAGTCTATGAGATATTAGATATAAGGTCTCTAGAAATTGGCTCGTTAAGAAAGAAAAAAGACCTATTCGAGATAGGGACAAGAAGACAGGAATGCGAATGCTTTCCACTAGACAGTGTTTTCTAATTAATTATGGAAAGAGTTCTGTTTCCCCACGACCTTAGCTTCTGCCCTTAGATCCCGTAAAGAAAAAGCCCCCAACCTCATCTGAGTAGAGAAAGGTTCCTATAGGTGAATATGTAACACCGACAGCACGAGTGATACATTAACAAACTAGATAATGATCAAACGATCGTTGGGTTTATTAATGAAATATCCACACATATAGGGTTAGTAATGGTTAGAACGTGATGATGGTGAAAGACGATTCACACAAAACACACAGATGAGATAATAAAATTGCAGTTAATTAAGTAATAGTTAATTAAGAATGAACTGGTGTAAAGTGAAATGATGATGTGATATGATACGTGTTACCAAAATGGTGAGTACTCTACACAGTCCATGTGTCTCTAAATGCTTCTCCTAGATATGAGGATTCACATGTATGCATACAATGTCCCAAGTTGTTATACGTTATGTCGAGTGGGGTATCTCTAAGCTGAGGACGTTCTGATGAATACTGTTGTCGTACGGAGAACGCTGACGAGATATCTATGTATATTCCTTCACTGTTTGAGTATATCTCTGTAGTGTTGATCAACAGTTAATAGCTGTCATATGAACAAAAGGTCTGTTGTCTAATCTCCCGAGGGTACTGGCCAGACTGGATATTTTCACGAAATGTTAGTGATATGTAGACTCATAACCTTGCATATGTAGTCGTGATTCATAAAATATATATATATAGTCTGCTTCATAGAATGCGCTTCATAGGGTGTAGCACGTGGTATAAATATGCGATTCCTCTTTTGAGCTCTTTTGCTTGACTTCAGATAATAATGATCTTTCGAGTGATTTGAATTTATGATGACTCTGTATTGAACTTGTGATAACTCTGTATTGAACTTGTGAGCAAGCAGTATATGGTGACGAAAAATGCTGCGTCCACCTTCTGACTTGTGGGTGAGACAATATTCCTTTTTAATTGAGGAATGAAAGATGTCCTATGGCGAATTCTGCTAGCCAAATGTCCGTTTTTGATAACTTATTTCTGGTTAGACGTCAGACACGTTGCGTGTAGACTCAGACTTCTGATGAACTGAAGACACACAAAAGTCTTCGTAAGTTTTTCACATTTAACATCACTGGTTGACTTGCATTTAAACTACTGCTCATTATTCATCTCTCTCTCTCTGAGTTCAATTCTAATGATGTTAAATATCTTGTGCATGAGAGTGTGTGCGCATGGGAGACTGTGATGATGATAAAGGTGAAATATGAACTATTAATTACCTCCTATCATCCTATCATCTTCTAGGAAAATCTTCTGATTTTATTAATCAGTTATGCCAAGAATTATTTGAAACTTTATCTTCCGCACATTTTAGCTGTGAGGTTAAAATAAACAAAAATAAGAAAATGTATTAATAAGTATAAGATCTACTAACCTTCTTTTCCCTTCGCAAAATCCTTTAAGAACACAATTCATCACAGAACTGAATTATATCCACTCTGAATAAACACGTGTATTAGGCTAGGCGTTTTTGGGATTAATCTCTTCCTCACAATGTAAAAAAAACTGGACTCCTTCCTCTTGCAAGCTACGCAGTAGATTATATTTCTGCCAGTCCAATATGGGTTTCTTGTACAGCTCCGCCCATACCAACCAATCCTTAATGGCCCCTCTGGTCACTCATTCACAGGATCGCTCTTGTCCCCTGTCAGTCCAAACGTGGGTGTAGTTTGACCTCTGATTGTTTATTGTTCACCTGGCCAAGGTGGGCGTCCAATGTGGTAAACCAACGCTTGTCTGAACCGCGGCCGACCAAAGATAACACCATTACAGCATGAGACGTTTTCCCCTGGCCAATCTGGGCGTCCAATGTGGTGTCACAGAAATTACAGCATGCCCAGATGTTTGATTAGGATGACCAGATGTGTTTTTACCAGATTTATCACGATGCAATGTGGGCTTCAAACGATAATGTCAGGCATGGGGACTCAATCAAAGGACTTTTATTTCCCCCGATGAAAGAACAAATGTGGTTCTCTAGATACCGGTCGCGAGTAATCACAACGATGAAATAGCAAATGTGGGTCGCAAATATATGGGATGAAAGAGCAAATGTCGGAGAAAATACAATATGAAAAATGTAGGAAAAGATGGAGCAAAAGAGGCCTTTGCGCTCGTTTATCACTATGGAATTCCAAGCTGCATAGTGTCAATCATAAAAAGCCTTTATGCCAACTTTACGTGTAGCATTGGGCAGAGCAACCTAACCTTTGAAGTGTAGACAGGAGTACGACAGGGATGCCCCTTATCAACCACTCTATTTTTAACAGTCATAGACTGGGTGATGCGCCAGACAACAGAGGGCAATCCAAGAGGAATAAGATGGACTACATTTTCTACATTGGAAGATCTGTAATATGCAGATGGCATTGCACTGCTAGCACATTCACATCAACACATCCAGGAAAAAACGGATAGACTAAATAAGTATAGCCAGCAGGTGGGCTTGAATATCAACCTAAAGAAGACAGAGGTCATGACGCTCAATGTGAGCAACCCTGAGCCCATATCAGTAAGGAATCAGCAACTGGAACAGACAGATGCCTTCACATACCTAGGATGCATAGTAACACCAGACGGCGGAGCAAGCAAAGACATCAACAACAGAATGAACAAAGCAAGAACAGCCTTTTTTAGTCTAAACAACATTTGGAAGTCCTCTCAGTACAGCACAAGCACAAAATTAAGATTATGTCAGAGCTGTGTGCTTTCTGTGCTTCTCTATGGCGCGGAGAGTTGGAGAGTTACAGAGAAGGAAATGTCGAAATTGTCCTCTTTTCACACAACATGCCTAAGAAAAATTCTCCGAATCTTTTTGCCGAATACCATCACCAACCAAGATCTGCTTACTCGGAGCAAGCAAGAGGACATGCACACCATCATAGCTGGCAGACGCTGGAGCTGGGTTGGTGTTGCGTGATAAATTCTCGCAACATCGTTTTATTTCAGTGTCTGTTTTATAACGCAAGGGCAACAACTGCTTGAAATTTATAGTCACTTTTCTCGGTAAGCATTTGTCTTCTCGCGTTGGTATCGAATGCAGTTAACTTTTGAGCTGTGGTCATTTTTGCGCTGGACTGCGCATGACTTGTCTTGTTGTTTGGTCGATCGGTTTCCGCCCACCACTAGTGGGGGTGAGCGATTTGGAATGGCGAAAGAGATGCCTCGTTGAAGAGGGGATCTCCGCTATTTTTGTTCTGTCAGGGATGTGTAGTCCTCTTATGGATATTTCGTTTATTCGGGATGATACCTCTAGTGTTTTCCCACATGTCGGGAGGCGTGATATTTCTGTGTATTTCATGAAAGCAAGGTAAATTGACTTTTTCATTAACTCTATCGATTTTGGGTCGTGAGCGATTTCGATTCATAGCCTGTCTCCGAAAGTCGTCGTCACGAGATGTTCTTTCCCAGCTCACATGTCGCTGCATTGTACTGCATCGGTTGATGCATGTACCAAGGACCATTACTTGCTACTTTGTTAAATGAACTAGGTTTAGAAAACCTTTATTATCTAGAGGATATTTTTGAGGACATTATTTATACTTCGGCAGACGTGTCTGTCTTGCTGAAGTCAAACTAAGGAGAGTGAACTGATCTCATACATCTGGTTATCTCCTGGCTGTTATAGAAAAGGATGGAGTTTTCCACCTGACTACATTTACAGCACTTTGAAATATAACATGCATCTGACTCATCATTGTATGCTGTCTACCGTTTATTGCTGTATTGAATGTTGCTGTGATAATGACTGTTTGATGTGCCTACACATTTGCGTAACCATTTTGTCACTGTGGCGTCCACAATAAATAATGAAGAAAAACGTCAACGGCTGTTTCAAGACTCATTGACTTTATACGTCGTGAGTTTACTGACGTCCTATGTGGATTGCCCTGTTATTGTTGCATGAACATTGTTTTGACTGAACACATCTACACACTACACAAAACCAGACATGCGGATGCCATCCATCATCATATGGCATCACGCATCACCACCTCCTCCCGATAAAAAAAAATGTGGAACATATTTTTTTTTCAATATCAAAGAGCAAGCGATAAGCGGCTCAAAACGCACGAATTATGCGCTGATAATTAATTAAATTGCCAAACAATAGGCTAATTATAGAGTGTCTGGTGAGGATATACCTCAACAGAAAAATAAATATGTCTCAAAAAATATTCACATCGGGGAGGTGTCACCAACACACATCACGTTAGCATGTAAACACAATATACGTATGCAAGTTACTATAATCATCATTAAACAGCATACTCTAATATTGTCTTTAAAAATGGATGTACAAATCTGATAGGAAAATTTAAATAGTACATTCTTTGACATGTAATGACATAAGTACATAGTAAAGTTAAACTACATGACGATCCAGGACATATGCTCTGGTATTCCGAGGGTAAGTACACAATCTAGAACTCGTAAGGTAAGTCCTCAGCTCAACAATGACATTCTGAGAAAGTACAAGCAATATAATGCTAATTAATAACTAATATGCTTCATAAGGTACAATACATTATTAATAATTGTGGCTGTTTAGTAAACTAACGGCCCTTATATTAACTACTCAGTCCTCCTCTATCATTTTAAAAAATGACCACAGCTCAAAAGTTAACTGCATTCGATACCAACGCGAGAAGACAAATGCTTACCGAGAAAAGTGACTATAAATTTCAAGCAGTTGTTGCCCTTGCGTTATAAAACAGACACTGAAATAAAACGATGTTGCGAGAATTTATCACGCAACAGTTGGCCATGTCCTCAGAAGAGACCCCGATGCCATCACAAGAACAGCTATGCTATGGACCCCTGAAGGAAAACGAAAGAGAGGCCGACCAAAAACAACTTGGCGGAGGACTGTGGAGGCTGAGATGCAAAGAATGAACCAGAGTTAGGGCACTGTACGAAGGATGGCCGCCGACCGAGCAAAGTGGAATCAATTTGTTGTTGCCCTACAAGACGCCACCAGGCGTAATGGCCACTGACTGCTTTGACGGTCGGCGGCTAAGGATCAAAGAAGAAGAAGATGTTCTTGAACTAGACTTTAACAGTGACTTGTCCCCTCAGTGTCTAGCGTGGATATGACAGAGGATTTCAACCGCTGGGCAGCTTCGGTGCTCCTCTCTTCTGATTGGCTACTATGCATGAGCGGTGTGGCTAATGTTCTATTTTTAGATGTAATGCTAAAATGGCTGCCAAATCGCTATGTTGTGGTAAAAGGTACAGAGCAACCGACAAAATGGCAATGGACAACAGACGAGATGACGATGGCGCTGTCACATATTCCCCTCCTGATTTTGTTGTCGTCTCGACAACAGCACTACCTCTGGCTCCTCAGTCGTACTCTTTCAGATCGTCTTGGGGTAGGACCCTCTAGCGGCTGCAGGGCGTACCACCCTGATTTGAGTATTAGACTACGTACGTCCTCCCCAGGATCTGTCTCATCTGGCAAAGCTGGTGCCTCGGGTAGGCCTAGCGTCGTACCTACTGGACTTGGAGAATCATCTTTGTCTTCACTTCGTTTCAGTTCGTTGCCAGTGACTCTTATCGCTCCATCTGTTCGTTAGATGACATATTGACCTCCTGTCATTGTGTGAGCACGAACAACAATGTATTCCTCTTCTGACCACATGTCACGAATTTTAGATCTCTCAGCGTAGTGCATTTTCTTCGTCACCAATTATATCACTTGTAGGGGAATAGAACACGGCAACTTGTCACATCTCTCTTTCCTGACTGTAGCCAATCTCTGTGACTGTGCCTCTGCTCTTACGTAGCCTGGAAATGTGCCCATCAAGCCATTGGTCAACCGTATCTGGTTCTTCTTCACCTGATGAATGGCCCAAAATGAAATCAATGGGCATTTTCGGCTCCTTTCCAAACAAAAGATAGTAAGGGGAGTAACCCGTTGATGCATGAGGAGAAGCATTGTAGACTGCAAGGACCTCTGCCAGATGCTCAGACCACCTCTGTTTCTCATTGGTGGATAATGGCCTCAAGAGATCATGCAATGTCCTGTTGAACCGCTCACACTGGCCACTGCCACGCGGATTATATGCCGTCTCTGACTTTTCTCAATGCTATATATTTTGCACAGTTCTGATATGACCGCTGATTCGAAATCTCTGCCCTGTTCAGAGTGCAGCCTCTGTGGCACACCTAAGTACAAAAACCACTTTTCTACCAACGATCGGGACACGGTTGCTGCTTTTTGGTCTCTGGTTGGGACGGCAACCGCGAATTTGCTAAATACATCAGTCATAATGAGTACATTCTCGTAGCCTTGTGCGTCTCTTTCCAGTAGCGTAAAATCTATGGCGACTACTTCAAAAGGCTTGGGTGCCAACAGGTTACCCGATGGACCTTGGATCTTGAGATGCGGGACTTTTGCTATATTACATCTACTGCACCTTCTGCAGAATGCGTCTACATCAGACGTTATGCCATCCCAGATGTCGTAAATTTATTTTGAGAGAAAAGAGTCTTAGAAATAGTGGTCCGGTTTAGAGTGGAAAATGATGATGGAAAGCTCAGTGATAGAAAATGTAGAGATTAAATAGTTGCTTCACAGCGTGCTGGAGGAGAGTAAAGACAGACTTATTTACGACAATTCGTCTCTCTCAATCTTCTCTTCCACTCTCCTGGTCAAACAATTATTTGCCAGTTTTCCAGACACACCTCTGCGCGCACACCGATTTGGTGTTTTCTAACACACAGACGACGTAGATACAAACTATATTAAACGAATAGGGGAAAAGTTGGGCTTTGGGTATCTCCAACACAGAACTAAATGAGTTTATGTGATTTTATTCACCTTAAACATCAATTACTAACAAATATCAGGTATTACATAAATTATCATAAGTACACAAATGCAAATAACAAGTTTGGGAGGGGTGAAGAAGATTGGTAACGACTAAGCCCTTCCCGCTTATTAGACAAAGATAAACCCAGTCCAGAGATAGATAAAATCAGGAACACGGGTGTTGCTGTCATTTTCGACGGAGTCATCTGTCAAGTTATTTGCTTATGTTTGTATCATAAGTATAACTGTGTCTTTACCTGCGATGTCAGGTTGATTAGGGGTTGTCTTCCCTTGTTTATTCATTCATTGTGTTTGACCTTTAGGGTCAGAGGTTGTCAGTTCGGGCGTAGGCCTATGGGAAGGTTTTTTAAGCGGGAGTGAGATATACTTCCGGGAAGCCGGGAGGTCCTGTTTTTCTGAAGGGACCAAGAGTCCATTGTTTTTCGGGGAGAATCTTCGAAGTAACTGCTATGGCAGTTTTCCCCAGTGAATCTCTGTGCGTCGGGATGACGACAGAATTCCTTGTGTAGTTCTGAGGATTCATTTACCAGGTAATACCGACCTTTATGCATTATTACGCTTTTCGGTGGCAGAACATGTAAAGGATTACCTAGGGTGAACAGCAGTTCACGGATCCGCCATTTCAGAACTTATATATTTGTGCTCGAGGTAGCCATCCAAGACTGTTAGTCTTATATTGTCCAGAAATCCAGTGACGAAGATATATTGTGGGAGCCGCAGATTGGCGGAACTTCTACCTACAATAAGTATTACTGCAGGGTTGATGATAACCTATTTAACAGAAGTACACGGCCGACGTTAGGACGAGGCCTGTGCTTCCGGCTATTATACTACAGCCTGTTATGTGCAATTGGCAGGGAGTGCCAAGTTGCACCTGTGTGTCAAGGTAACTAAGGCATCTGACGCGTTTAGTCAGAGACGCCAAGGGCGACGCTACGAACTGTCATTATTGAAGAACTTTGCTATTGACCATGCACGTCTATTCTGATGTTTACCTTTTTGAATGCCAAATGTATACCTATCGATGTCAGGTCAGCATGACCTTGTTACACTGACTGTTCCTGTTGATATTATGTGTGTTCCCGTCAATAAATGTCTTGAAACATGCCTGCAGTGTCAAAGCATCCTTGATTACTGCATGTGAGAGTATGGGTTGCAGGATCTACATCTATACGAGCCTAAACACATTCGCGTCTTCATTCGCACCCACACTCAATTCATCATACGCTCGCACTACACATCTAACAACATGTATACTGTCTTGGGCCAGTGATCACCTCAACAAGAAAAAAAGACAGTTACAACGGGTACGTTAACCTAACAGTGAAGTTAATTGCTCTGAAAGAGGTGTTACAAAGTTAGGTATAGGTGATAGAAAAAACCTGTTCTTCCCAGCTGTTCTTCCCTTTACTAAGCAAATGGAAAGGAGGGGGGTTTAAAACAGAGTTAACCAATTATCAACTCCCCCTTAAAGGAACAATGCAGGGAATACAGAAAAATTATATTACTAGGCAAGAAAGTTAACAACAGGGTTACAAAAGAAAAAGATTAAATTTCCTGTCATTCATACACACGCGTGAGGATCCACACTCATATACTCACACACTTACCGAATGCAGCCTCAGACGATCCATAAAATATATAAAAACAGCAAGTATTCTCTTGACAGGTGAACTGTCTAGTCCTTCGATGTCCCGCCCCAGATGTTTGCGAGGTTTGCTGGTAACAAATATTCTCACTTATCGCAAGACTTGAAGACTAAGAGTTCTTGGTTTTTTATTATATAAAAAAAGGAGTCTATGGGATGGCACTGACACAGTTCGTCACAGGGGTGAAAATGAAGTGGTCTCTTTTAATCTTCCGCTATGGTAAAATTCCTTCAATGCGTGATGATAGTAACTGACCGGAAAGTTTTATTAAATCCAATTGAGGAAAAACTAGGCTCAGTCACAGTCAGGAAAATATGTACTCTCTCACAGTAAACAGTAAATATAATATCGCTACTGGCGATGATTACCTTCCAGTTTGTCTTACTGATTTGTAATGGTAATTTGACGATAGTTCTTTTAAATGTTCTTGGGTGGGCGTTATTTCATTTAATTATGACAGCTAGGTCGCAAAGGACCGCCACAAGATTATATTTAAAAGAAATGTTTCTTCAATATGACTGGAAGTTTATAGGATGATTTCTTTATTTCTTTCTTTATTTAGCTGGGACCACAGGTTACGATCACTCTGTGTGAAAGAAAAAAGACATGTAACATACCGAAAAATCAAGCGCGATAAATTTCCCGTTAAGCCTATAATACACTCGAGTATTTAATTATGTATTTAATAAACACTGCGCGAATTCTAGTGGTTAAAAACACACATCTATAAAACTAGGACTTAACTGAATTTATTAATTATAAATTCCTTCGCGACTTTAAAAGTTAATTTAAGCATCTATTATCTTTTGAAATAATATAATAGATAGATCATTATATTTACAACTGGAACTATTGAGATGGTTTAATTTAATAGATTTAAATTAACACAAAATCCATTGAAATAGAATGACTGAACTAGACCACTGATCACTTTACACAATATATTACCGCTTTGCACAGAATAGAAATCACTGCAAATATATATATAAAATCCAGGGGAAAATCTATAACAAGATTTCAATAAAGCTAGTGCTTCAGTAAAGGTCTGGCCAGCGAGTGATAAAGTGTCTATTCTTCATGGTCTATTTATCTAAAATGGAATGAAAGTTGAGTGGGACATGAGGAACTTGACAGTTTTTTTCATCTCAGGAACTTTTGGGGATCTGACCGCCAAATCAAGGGAAGAAGCCGCCCCCCTGGTCTTCGTATCTCCGCTCGCTGCTGCCCGTTTCGGCTTTCCCCGTTCGCTTTCCCTGCGATCGGTTCTTCGGTTGACAACGAGACGCGAAAATAGCGGCAAGAAACTGCGTCTCGTATCAGGGACCACTACTGTCTTTGATAGCGCCGATAGTCTCCCCTGAAATCCCTCAGTCTGTCTCTTTGATCGTGGTCGCATTATCTGTTTGATTCTGGCAACGCCCCCCACTGGCCAAGTTAATGAAAATAACTGCCTATGATTGTTCAAGAGATGTTAGTGGGCGTGATTTAATCTCTCCTTAAATCAATGCGATGACCAGAATAAACGATAGGTAAACTCTCCGCATATCAATCAGCAAACGTGTTTGCCCTCTGTGTGGAACAGTTGCATAGCTAATGAATCCACGTGAAAGAAGTCCCGTTTTTACAAGAAGTTACAACAAAGTTCAGGGTCAGCCGAGTTCGTCCATCACACCAGAAACACCTGCTTCTCAGTATCTACAACATGTCGTCACGACCCTGATGGACAGTTTTGTGCACTGCATCCAGAACTCGGTGTTTTAAAGATTCTGGAACCACTAGCTGCGTGATCTTAGTCTTATTCAGTCCGCTTACTGTCCGATACAGCAAGCCGCCGATAAGTAATAAGCGCCTACGCTGTCTTAGTAGCTTCTTTACTTGCTTTGATAGTCTCCTCATCTCCTCCTCGGGCAGTCTAGTACCATCCTTTATCATTCTGGATACTGTCATTATATCAGTGTCAGCCTCTTGCAGTGCTAACAATTCTTCAAGAGAATAAGATGGAAAAGTTAGTGCCGCACCTGTGCCTGGATTTGGGTCTGTTGCATCTCTCATCTCCACTGCTCCCGACACGGCTCTTAACTCCATATTCTGCAGCAAACCTAACCTTAGGGGTATAGCTTTTGTGTAGGCTGGCACCAATGCTATGTGACTGATAACAACATCATAATCTTCATCTGCGTGTTCTTGATTCTCAAGAGGGTACCGAGAGAGGTAGTCAGCATTCCCATTCGCTCTACCTGCCCTGTGCTTGATAGTGTAAGTGAACATTGACATCTCGGCTATCCATCTCTGTTCAATTGCGCCCAACTTAGCCTGTTGCTACAGAGCCGAACTCTGTGAATACCTCAACTTGAGCTAGCTAGCTAGCTAGCTAGATAGATAGACAGACAGACAGATAGATAGATAGATAGATAGATAGATAGATAGATAGATAGATAGATAGATAGACAGACAGACAGACAGACAGACAGACAGACAGACAGACAGACAGACAGACAGACAGACAGATAGATAGATAGATAGATAGATAGATAGATAGATAGATAGATAGATAGATACCAACTGACATACCAATAGATAGACAGACAGATCCGCAAACTCGAACTGTATGCTGTAACATATGAAAGTATTCGATACAAAAATGATGACAAATTGCTAGAACTTTTTGACGAGTTCTGTAATTGGCCTTAACAGCTGAAAGTGTCACGGCTTTATGAGTCTTTTGGTCCGTCTGTATCTTTATCTCGGCCCTCATACAACGACGAAAATATGCAATCAGACACATGTACCTCTAGCTCACTTGCAAGTATACTCTGTTTTTTTTTTTTTTTTGTCTCAGTTTTGGCCAGCTTCTATGAAAGAAAAAAAACCTGGCACACGGCTTTCGGTACACGCTGATTGCTGTTAAAAAGGTTGGGATCTTCGTACGGTCTTGTTACTTTTTTGACATGCCAGGTTAACATGGCGCCAGAGTAAACTCATTTGTAACCCGATGGCTTTGAGACACTCACTATTTATCCAAAAGGTAAAATTTTGTGCTAATTTTACAGACACGACAAGGGTGCACTTGTAGAAGGCATTTTAGTGATTGTGCTCACGATGTCAGGAGTGAATGTTTAGGCTTGTTGTACGAGATCCGGGCTTTGGCTTACGTTTTGAAAGGCTCTGTATAATTTTTTTGTTTAATGTGTAAATCCTGTCAGCGCTGGCAATAATATTATGTGCTTCGTCTTTTCGTTAATTATTTTATTCTTCTATTCTTTTTTTTTTTCGACGTAGTAATGTTTCAGATGGAGAAAAATAGCACCATTAACAATGTAAGTCTTTCACGCGGCATACAGCATATAATTTAAAAAGGGCTTGGGGGGGGGGGGGGGGAGAGAACGATAGTACCGTAGTAGATACAGCCGTAGGGAAGTGAAGTGTTAAAAGGTAAAAGGTCAAGGATCCCGTTACACGCCCATTGAGGCATATTGGGAATATGGTGTTAGGCTCGTATTTTCTTGACCGTCGGCGCACTAGGGGTGATGTGGTCAGCATCACGCCGGCCGCCTTAACCTTCCCAGAGTTGCTTTGGTACCCATTTGGGGCTGGGTCGACCCAGGAGTCGTTTGTGGCTTAAAAAAATCCCACCTCATCTGGGGATCGAACCATAGACCACTGCGCTAGGAAGCCAGTGCACTAACCACTATGCTACCGCGGCTCCTTGAAGTGTTAAAGATTATCACTATATCTCAGTTTTGGAGTCGCGGTAGCATAGTGGTTAGTGCACTGGGTTCCTTGCTCGGTGGTCTATGGTTCGATCCCCAGATAAGGTGGGATATTTTAGGCCACAAACGGCTCCTGGGTCGACCCAGCCCCAATTGGGTACCAAAGCAACTAGATAAGATAGGTCTGATAAATTTATGGTCCCGTCCGAGCAGAGGTGATAGTGGTAAGTATGTGAGAGTAAGGTGTAAGAAATAGATTTCTTTTTCACGAGGGGTGATGGTGTAAGAGAAAGAACAGTCTCTGGATTGAGTAATTGCTCTAATCCAGCTTATCTTTACGACTATATTTAAATCAGACGCACTTTCTCTCCTTGTATAAAATACAAGTTACACTACACTCAAGTACACACAATTTTTGTGACAAAATATGCACAAACGTAAAAACAAACTATGGATAAAAGATAAGGGCAGGGGTTGACCAACACGATAACTAAAGGTTTATTATGTTTATTTATCACTAGAAAATCACAACATCAATCATTACATTTAATAAAGTATAGTTACAGACAAGGTGAAAAATTATCTCAATAGGCCCTCCCCTCTTGTAAAGGAAAACAAAGAAAATCCTAGCAGAGGTAATTAACCCAAAGAGATCAATTTTAACAATAAGGTATGAAATAGTCAGTATGGGAAAATAACAGGTTCTTAATGTAATAGATCCCGTGACTATGCAGATTAGTGAGGGCAAGAAAACAAAGAAGAAAATAAGTATACTAATGGTAACAACAGAAAATAAATTAAGTCTGTCTAGTTCCGTTCACTCACTTCACGCATACAGTGGCCACTTTCATATTTGCTTACCCAATCGTTGTAGCAGGCATTCCACGGAATTAAACTCTATCAGGTACTAAGACTTATTCAGAGTCATATTCTTTGTCAATTTCAGCCCCAGGCTATCCGATTTGCTGACTGTTATTTACTGGTAGCCGGTGTAGTTGATGCGTTAGTTATTTTTCCTGGATATTTCTCTTTTCACTGCAGTTAGTTGTTAGGGATAGGTTTTTCTATGTGGTGGCACCGTCATAGGAATAAATATTTATATATATATTGTTCCGGTGTGGTCTAGCCGCTGGTGGCTGAGACACTCTGTGACGTGATGAAAAATTTAAGGAATGATACTCATCGGCTGTTCTCTGAGGTGATGGCCGAGTATGACCAGTGAGTTCTCTTGAGGGTAATTCCGGGGAAATACTTTACTGTCATACGTTAGAAATAGTGAAATAAATTCTGCTACAGCAGGCAAGTAATATTTATATGGAATGACTTCTGGTAATTGTTCTGTTCCAGTTATAATTTAAAAATTATTGCTAGTGTTCTTGGTTTTTACCACTCTCATGGATGGAGAAGGTGGACCGCACAGGGTCACAACTCCAAGATTCAACCATAACAATCTCTGGACGTTTTAAGAACATAAGGCCGTAAGACCATAAGACCATGAGAACCGCTAGGTCACAAGGTTATGATCAGCCTAGATGTAGGGAAAATACAAACATTTTTAACAATATTATAAATATCCTAATCTAACACGCGTTTAGGTAAGACCTCTTTAGCCACTCCGTTATTAAATTATATTTAAACCACGGGGGTCTATCTTATCTTATTGCTTTTAACACGAGATAGTGACACTAGTCAATTACAAAATTACACATAATCAATAAAAGTAAATTGTATTCCGTCAATTTATCAATCGCCTCGCGTCTATAATTAATTAACATCCCTTACTGGGGAATAGCGAGTAATTAAATTTACGTTTACAGCTGGAAAAAATTAGCTATATGTTATTTAATACGCTATTAAATTTACACAGAACATCCCAGTGAAATATAATGGAGAAACTTTTAACACGTTAAATCACTTAAATGCTAATAAATATAAATTTACCGCAAGACGGGAAAAAACGGAACTATTTCCACGTATTAAAGTAATCCCAATTGTAATATGGCTCTATAATAACGAGCTAGATGTATTTCAAAATCTTTCTGGTAGCGACTGATATCTGAGTTTGGGAGGCGAGGCATATATCTATAAAAGGTATAAATTAGCTAGCCAGTGCGAGATATAGCGCCTTATCCCGTATTTTGGGAAAATCTGTGGCTCGATTCTCGAATGAAAGCTTTATTTCTCACCTTTGCCGACCACGTAGCCGCCTGCTAGCGAGCAGACGTCTTTTGATCTGGCTCTTTCTGTAACTCTTTGCGTCGCCTGGGAACACGATCAAAAGGATGAGGTCGGTAAATGTGGTTATCGCCCCTTTTTGCATTCGCTTAATCCCCCCTGTCAAATGTAACCAATCAAAGGTACGTCTTCTGTATTATCACCCTTGATTCTACAATTAACGGCTAGTTTCCTCGCGCTTCGGGCAACCGCACTTGGCCCGTCCCCTTTTTCAAGGAAAGACAGTTAGAGATCTGAATAGCTGTTATGATTGCTCGTGAAAGAAGACAGGTAGGCGTGGCTAAACTGTAAGTAAGAGCCAGCAAAAAGGCATGGCTTTTACGCAATAGCCCGTGTATGCTAATGAGGAAAGCAAAGGTGGAAACCCGCGTGGGACGAGTTGATTGAAAAAAGAATGAGGGGTGACGGTGTGAATAAAGTGGACTGATCAAGGTGGACGATTCTCATAACCTGTCACAGTTAAGGCGGCCGGCGTGATGCTGACCACATCACCCAACGGGATCTTTTTTCTTACCCATATCTCAGTTTTAGGATGTGAGGTGACCGACCCCTTCATTGCTGCCTTTGCCCTCAAAAACAGAGGTGGATAATATTGCCCCGAGAAACAGGCGCTGATCATTCTGCCAATCGACGCTCTCTGCTTGTGAGTAAAGTGAAATCCCCTTTCCAACACTATCATCATCATCATCATAATTATCATAACGACTAGCAGTACGTCCCCACCATGGAGGAGAACAAGATTCCCAGAGGTGATCGACAGCATATCAGGAGTACTGAAAAAAAGGCAGTCAAATAGATGTAGAGAGGAAACATCTATCTAGCTATGAAATGAACGCCTGAACCACAGAATGGACCCAGACATATATATATATATATATATATATATATATATATATATATATATATATATATATATATATATATATATATATATATATATATATATATATATATATATATATATATATATATATATATATATATATATATATATATATATACATACATACAGATGAACCCGAAACAAAAGCTCCAAAACATGGAGATGGAGGTGTATACACAAAACAAAAGAATGGACAGGAAATACATATCTCAATGACCACTTGAACATTCTCAAATAAATTTAAAGCAGAGTCATAAGCACTAAAAACAGTTGCAATTACCATCATGGACAATAAAGATCTTACTAGAAACAAGATAGGTTTTCTCAGGGTGTGTCCACTCCTTCTCCAGTGTCTTCTTGTTATCTCTTCTTCCAGTGACGCTTGTCTAGTGTTTGTCATCAGTTCCACGTCAGTGATCTTGTCATACCACTTCAATCTTTCTATTCTACGCAAGCATTCATTGATGTAAGTCTGTAACTTCTTTGGTTGCTGTATTTATTGTTCTCTTGTTTCACTTCCACAGTTTGCTGTACCAAACATTCAAAATCGTAAGGAAAGACACATACTTTCTAAAACAAAGTTACAAAATATACTTGACCTTATTGCAATTTTACATACCTAGAATACGAACCTTGTATTTCTATGACCGAAAAAGAAAAAAAATAGTGTTACAATTTCATTCGTTAATTTTCCAAAAAACTCATATTTAACAGAAGAAATCAAATATCGTGTGAGTTAGTTATTAGCCAAAGAAGAAAAAAAATATTTGTAGGGGTGGGACACGAACAAATTTCTCGCGAATTAACTTTCAGGTGCTGGGAGGCGCATTCCGCTGAGATCCCTCGCAGCAACTGGAGAGAATCCAAGCGGGGTATAAGCGGCCCCTATTTGCGTTTTAGACACGCGAGGAGAGCCAGGGGTTTATTATTGGAAGAAAAACCTGGCGCTGGGTGCCTGGCTGAGATTTTGAGATGGCACATGGAGATTTTTGTTTCATTTGGATCGTCATCGAAAGCAGAGATTCCCAAGGCTTTTTTATTTTCATTTCTTTTTTTAATTGCGCGTTGTCTTGACACAGCATTAAGGGTTGTACAGTACTCATTCATAACGCTTCATTTACCTATGGAGTATTGGGCTACTGTAAGCTCACTCCATGTCAAGCTGTCCCAAGCCATCTGTTCAACTTCTTTCTGTGTATTCTTTATCATTCTCATGTATCTTTCTCAATTTCTATTTTGCGTGTATTTCTGGGACTGCGTTTGTTTCTTTTACGTTGAAGATTCCCGAACAAAGCCTGTCTTATATTGCTAATCAGCTGGCTTCCTTAATATGTGCTGCGTTATGGGAGCCACGCTGGTGTAATGGTTACTACATTGCGCTGGCGATCAGGTGTTCAAGGTTCAAGCCCGGGCGTGCGCATTTGAAGCAGTGCCATCGACCGGGATTTTTCAACTTCTTCTTCCTCGTTCGTCCTGAAAAGGACGTTGGTTGCGTTGTGTCCGTTTACAGTGAAGCTGCTGTATTTGCGCCTTTCGACCAACACATCCGACTTCCGCACGGCATATTTTGGGACCGGGTTTGGCTTCCCTCTTCGATCCCTACTCCTCAGCCAGACTGCGGTGATGCAGCCTGTTTCCAGGACCACCACGTGGAGGTGGAGTAGGTACTTGGTCAGCTCTGGTTCGCTGACCCTGACGCAGGCAGTCAAGCTATGGGTCGCTTACCGCATTCCTCACTTTTGATGCGTCTTGACCGGGATTTTGACTGAATAACCTGAACGGCTCCTGAGATAAACCCTCTGTGGATGGGAAAGAGCGAAGCTCCTGACCGGGTTGGAAGGAAAGCCCACAGGCTCCCCAGCCTCGCAATGACATGTTAATGGACCGAAGGGCTGAAAGCCCAAGTGCCACTGGTTAAAACAAATATGTAAATTAATACGAAATTAATATGAAACAAATATAAAGGTATGTTATCAGGCACTCGCAGGAAATAAAGAAGCAGAACACCAGACAACAGAAAAACAACAGACATGAGTGGCCCACCCAGGATTCGAACACTGGACCTTCCGTGCGACAACCCCGCCCAGCCATGCAAGCGAATCACACTATCCGCTCTGCCATCTACGCATCATCAAAAAATGATGTTTCAATGGCAGGTCAATAGTGCGAACCACAATACACGACACCAGAAGTCCTCCATGGGCAGTTCAGCCCACCAATGACGCAATCACTTCTGCTGTATTTCTATCAAGCAGTATAGGCCGAATCCAACAAGACCCTTAGGACCTTAATACTGTGTCCAGTAAATGATAGTAGACTAGAACAGTGAGAACAGGATAGTGGGTAGGTTTGGTATTGTACAAACATTTATTACAAATAAGGGAGGGAAACCTGAGGCCTGTAAACAGTAAATTAATATGAAATTAATATGAAACAAATATAAAGGTATGTTATCAGGCACTCGCAGGAATAAAGAAGCAGAACACCAGACAACAGAAAAACAACAGACATGAGTGGCCCACCCAGGATTTGAACACTGGACCTTCCGTGCGACAACCCCGCCCAGCCATGCAAGCGAATCACACTATCCGCTCTGCCATCTACGCATCATCAAAAAATGATGTTTCAATGGCAGGTCAATAGTGCGAACCACAATACACGACACCAGAAGTCCTCCATGGGCAGTTCAGCCTATTAATGACGCAATCACACTTCTGCTGTATTTCTATCAAGCAGTATAGGCCGAATCCAACAAGACCCTTAGGACCTTAATACTGTGTCCAGTAAATGATAGTAGACTAGAACAGTGAGAACAGGATAGTGGGTAGGTTTGGTATTGTACAAACATTTATTACAAATAAGGGAGGGAAACCTGAGGCCTGTAAACAGTAAATTAATATGAAATTAATATGAAACAAATATAAAGGTATGTTATCAGGCACTCGCAGGAAATAAAGAAGCAGAACACCAGACAACAGAAAAACAACAGACATGAGTGGCCCACCCAGGATTTGAACACTGGACCTTCCGTGCGACAACCCCGCCTAGCCATGCAAGCGAATCACACTATCCGCTCTGCCATCTACGCATCATCAAAAATGATGTTTCAATGGCAGGTCAATAGTGCGAACCACAATACACGACACCAGAAGTCCTCCATGGGCAGTTCAGCCCATTAATGACGCAATCACTTCTGTTGTATTTCTATCAAGCAGTATAGGCCGAATCCAACAAGACCCTTAGGACCTTAATACTGTGTCCAGTAAATGATAGTATTGGTGGGCTGAACTGCCCATGGAGGACTTCTGGTGTCGTGTATTGTGGTTCGCACTATTGACCTGCCATTGAAACATCATTTTTTTGATGATGCGTAGATGGCAGAGCGGATAGTGTGATTCGCTTGCATGGCTGGGCGGGGTTGTCGCACGGAAGGTCCAGTGTTCAAATCCTGGGTAAGCCACTCATGTCTGTTGTTTTTCTGTTGTCTGGTGTTCTGCTTCTTTATTTCCTGCGAGTGCCTGATAACATACCTTTATATTTGTTTCATATTAATTTCATATTAATTTACTGTTTACAGGCCTCAGGTTTCCCTCCCTTATTTGTAATAAATGTTTGTACAATACAAAACCTACCCACTATCCTGTTCTCACTGTTCTAGTCTACTATCATTTACTGGACACAGTATTAAGGTCCTAAGGGTCTTGTTGGATTCGGCCTATACTGCTTGATAGAAATACAACAGAAGTGATTGCGTCGAACTGCCCATGGAGGACTTCTGGTGTCGTGTATTGTGGTTCGCACTATTGACCTGCCATTGAAACATCATTTTTTGATGATGCGTAGATGGCAGAGCGGATAGTGTGATTCGCTTGCATGGCTGGGCGGGGTTGTCGCACGGAAGGTCCAGTGTTCAAATCCTGGGTAAGCCACTCATGTCTGTTGTTTTTCTGTTGTCTGGTGTTCTGCTTCTTTATTTCCTGCGAGTGCCTGATAACATACCTTTATATTTGTTTCATATTAATTTCATATTAATTTACTGTTTACAGGCCTCAGGTTTCCCTCCCTTATTTGTAATAAATGTTTGTACAATACCAAACCTACCCACTATCCTGTTCTCACTGTTCTAGTCTACTATCATTTACTGGACACAGTATTAAGGTCCTAAGGGTCTTGTTGGATTCGGCCTATACTGCTTGATAGAAATACAACAGAAGTGATTGCGTCATTAATAGGCTGAACTGCCCATGGAGGACTTCTGGTGTCGTGTATTGTGGTTCGCACTATTGACCTGCCATTGAAACATCATTTTTTGATGATGCGTAGATGGCAGAGCGGATAGTGTGATTCGCTTGCATGGCTGGCGGGGTTGTCGCACGGAAGGTCCAGTGTTCAAATCCTGGGTAAGCCACTCATGTCTGTTGTTTTTCTGTTGTCTGGTGTTCTGCTTCTTTATTTCCTGCGAGTGCCTGATAACATACCTTTATATTTGTTTCATATTAATTTCATATTAATTTACTGTTTACAGGCCTCAGGTTTCCCTCCCTTATTTGTAATAAATGTTTGTACAATACCAAACCTACCCACTATCCTGTTCTCACTGTTCTAGTCTACTATCATTTACTGGACACAGTATTAAGGTCCTAAGGGTCTTGTTGGATTCGGCCTATACTGCTTGATAGAAATACAACAGAAGTGATTGCGTCATTAATAGGCTGAACTGCCCATGGAGGACTTCTGGTGTCGTGTATTGTGGTTCGCACTATTGACCTGCCATTGAAACATCATTTTTTGATGATGCGTAGATGGCAGAGCGGATAGTGTGATTCGCTTGCATGGCTAGGCGGGGTTGTCGCACGGAAGGTCCAGTGTTCAAATCCTGGGTAAGCCACTCATGTCTGTTGTTTTTCTGTTGTCTGGTGTTCTACTTCTTTATTTCCTGCGAGTGCCTGATAACATACCTTTATATTTGTTTCATATTAATTTCATATTAATTTACTGTTTACAGGCCTCAGGTTTCCCTCCCTTATTTGTAATAAATGTTTGTACAATACCAAACCTACCCACTATCCTGTTCTCACTGTTCTAGTCTACTATCATTTACTGGACACAGTATTAAGGTCCTAAGGGTCTTGTTGGATTCGGCCTATACTGCTTGATAGAAATACAACAGAAGTGATTGCGTCATTAATAGGCTGAACTGCCCATGGAGGACTTCTGGTGTCGTGTATTGTGGTTCGCACTATTGACCTGCCATTGAAACATCATTTTTTGATGATGCGTAGATGGCAGAGCGGATAGTGTGATTCGCTTGCATGGCTGGCGGGGTTGTCGCACGGAAGGTCCAGTGTTCAAATCCTGGGTAAGCCACTCATGTCTGTTGTTTTTCTGTTGTCTGGTGTTCTGCTTCTTTATTTCCTGCGAGTGCCTGATAACATACCTTTATATTTGTTTCATATTAATTTCATATTAATTTACTGTTTACAGGCCTCAGGTTTCCCTCCCTTATTTGTAATAAATGTTTGTACAATACCAAACCTACCCACTATCCTGTTCTCACTGTTCTAGTCTACTATCATTTACTGGACACAGTATTAAGGTCCTAAGGGTCTTGTTGGATTCGGCCTATACTGCTTGATAGAAATACAACAGAAGTGATTGCGTCATTAATAGGCTGAACTGCCCATGGAGGACTTCTGGTGTCGTGTATTGTGGTTCGCACTATTGACCTGCCATTGAAACATCATTTTTTTTGATGATGCGTAGATGGCAGAGCGGATAGTGTGATTCGCTTGCATGGCTGGCGGGGTTGTCGCACGGAAGGTCCAGTGTTCAAATCCTGGGTAAGCCACTCATGTCTGTTGTTTTTCTGTTGTCTGGTGTTCTGCTTCTTTATTTCCTGCGAGTGCCTGATAACATACCTTTATATTTGTTTCATATTAATTTCATATTAATTTACTGTTTACAGGCCTCAGGTTTCCCTCCCTTATTTGTAATAAATGTTTGTACAATACCAAACCTACCCACTATCCTGTTCTCACTGTTCTAGTCTACTATCATTTACTGGACACAGTATTAAGGTCCTAAGGGTCTTGTTGGATTCGGCCTATACTGCTTGATAGAAATACAACAGAAGTGATTGCGTCATTAATAGGCTGAACTGCCCATGGAGGACTTCTGGTGTCGTGTATTGTGGTTCGCACTATTGACCTGCCATTGAAACATCATTTTTTGATGATGCGTAGATGGCAGAGCGGATAGTGTGATTCGCTTGCATGGCTAGGCGGGGTTGTCGCACGGAAGGTCCAGTGTTCAAATCCTGGGTAAGCCACTCATGTCTGTTGTTTTTCTGTTGTCTGGTGTTCTGCTTCTTTATTTCCTGCGAGTGCCTGATAACATACCTTTATATTTGTTTCATATTAATTTCATATTAATTTACTGTTTACAGGCCTCAGGTTTCCCTCCCTTATTTGTAATAAATGTTTGTACAATACCAAACCTACCCACTATCCTGTTCTCACTGTTCTAGTCTACTATCATTTACTGGACACAGTATTAAGGTCCTAAGGGTCTTGTTGGATTCGGCCTATACTGCTTGATAGAAATACAACAGAAGTGATTGCGTCATTGATAGGCTGAACTGCCCATGGAGGACTTCTGGTGTCGTGTATTGTGGTTCGCACTATTGACCTGCCATTGAAACATCATTTTTTGATGATGCGTAGATGGCAGAGCGGATAGTGTGATTCGCTTGCATGGCTGGGCGGGGTTGTCGCACGGAAGGTCCAGTGTTCAAATCCTGGGTAAGCCACTCATGTCTGTTGTTTTTCTGTTGTCTGGTGTTCTGCTTCTTTATTTCCTGCGAGTGCCTGATAACATACCTTTATATTTGTTTCATATTAATTTCATATTAATTTACTGTTTACAGGCCTCAGGTTTCCCTCCCTTATTTGTAATAAATGTTTGTACAATACCAAACCTACCCACTATCCTGTTCTACTGTTCTAGTCTACTATCATTTACTGGACACAGTATTAAGGTCCTAAGGGTCTTGTTGGATTCGGCCTATACTGCTTGATAGAAATACAACAGAAGTGATTGCGTCATTGGTGGGCTGAACTGCCCATGGAGGACTTCTGGTGTCGTGTATTGTGGTTCGCACTATTGACCTGCCATTGAAACATCATTTTTTGATGATGCGTAGATGGCAGAGCGGATAGTGTGATTCGCTTGCATGGCTGGGCGGGGTTGTCGCACGGAAGGTCCAGTGTTCGAATCCTGGGTGGGCCACTCATGTCTGTTGTTTTTCTGTTGTCTGGTGTTCTGCTTCTTTATTTCCTGCGAGTGCCTGATAACATACCTTTATATTTGTTTCATATTAATTTCATATTAATTTACTGTTTACAGGCCTCAGGTTTCCCTCCCTTATTTGTAATAAATGTTAAAACAAATATGTGCTGCGTTAAAATGCAACGGCTTATATTAACCTTTTGTTCAGTTGGCGTTTGTCTTGATCTTTGCATCAGTTCCACATAGGTGATTTTGTCGTACCATTTCAACATAAGAGTGAACTGACGGCCTCAAGATGTGAATATGTTAAAGGATGTGGTACATGTCATGGAAACAGAAGATAACAAATAAAGAGGTCATAGAAAAGTTAGGAATGAACAAAAAAATAGGAATAATGAACGCGATCAAAGTTAGAGAGCTAAATTATACCTACTTACATGCCTACCGAAAATATTTTGGCCATATTTTTATATATTACACCTGCTGAAAACCATTAACGGAAGGATGAGTTAAAAGAAAACGTCCAAGAAAATTTATGTCTATAAGTGGGAAGATAACATCAAGAGATGGACAGTGCTATAAGTGGGAAGAAAACATCAAGAGATGGACAGTGCTATAAGTGGGAAGATAACATCAAGAGATGGACAGTGCTATAAGTGGAAAGATAACATCAAGAGATGGACCGTGCTATAAGTGGGAAGATAACATCAAGAGATGGACAGTGCTATAAGTGGGAAGATAACATCAAGAGATGGACAGTGCTATAAGTGGGAAGATAACATCAAGAGATAGACAGTGCTATAAGTGGGAAGATAACATCAGGAGATGGACAGTGCTATAAGTGGGAAGATAACATCAAGAGATGGACAGTGCTATAAGTGGGAAGATAACATCAAGAGATAGACAGTGCTATAAGTGGGAAGATAACATCAAGAGATGGACAGTGCTATAAGTGGGAAGATAACATCAAGAGATGGACAGTGCTATAAGTGGGAAGATAACATCAAGAGATGGACAGTGCTATAAGTGGGAAGATAACATCAAGAGATGGACATGAAAGAGTCTGCCAGAGTATACCATCCAGGCAAGAGACAAAAGACGTAGGAGATGCTTTGCTGTCTACCTCGGATGTGAAGAAGGCACCCGATCTGATCTTATACAAGCTACGCCAGCTTTTATGGTACTCTGTTCTAGTCCTTTAAGTCAAAACAAAATTTCTGGACATGCTTTGTGGTCCCAGGTGGGATCCACAGGGATAAGTGATAATCCGTTACATAACTAGGCTGTACTTCAGTTAAACTTTCTTGCAATACTTGAATAATTGACAAACCTACCGCTGCTTCTGAATCTAATCTGTAATATAGAAAATATGTCACATGCTGATCTGAACTGATAAAACGGAATAATAGTGTAGGATGAAAACTTTTTTTTAGACACAGGATATTAGATATTTAAACAGATAGATGAAGTTAGATGGACAGACAGACAGATAGAAAGAGAGGCAGAGATGCGGGTACACCGACGAATAGATAGATAGATAGATAGATAGATAGATAGATAGATAGATAGATAGATAGATAGATAGATAGATAGATAGATAGATAGATAGATAGATAGATAGATAGATAGATAGATAGATAGATAGATAGATAGATAGATAGATAGATAGATAGATAGATAGATAGATAGATAGATAGATAGATGCGGGCACTCAGATAGACATGCAAACAGACAGAGAGGCAGACAGACAGACAGATAGAAAGGCAGACAGATCGAAAGAATAGATACACAAACAGACAGGCAGGTAGACTGACAGACAATTTGATTGATTGATTGAATGATTGATTGATAGGTAGAGAAGCATGCAGACAAACTGTCAGGCGGATAATTGACGGATAGGTAGATAGGTAGGAGGAAGTAAGTAGATAGGTAGGTAAATAGGTAAATAGGTAGATAAAAAAGCGTGTTGGTAGGTAGGAAAATCGGTAGATAGGTTGGCATGTAGGTAAATAGGTTTATAGGTAAGCATGTATGTATGTAGGTAGGTAAGCGGGTAGGCAGGTACAGAAAGAAAGAAGGCTGAATGGTTTGATACATGAGTACTTAGATAGGACGGTAGGTGTGTATGTGAATAGGTAAGTAGGTTTAGGTAGATAAGTGGGTAGGTAAGAAAGTAGAAAGCTAGGAAATTGACTGGCGGGCAAGTGGGAAGGCGGGAGGGCAGCAGAATGAGATGAAGGACAGATAGGCAGGAAGACAGTTCTCCGAGCACGATGTACAGTGTATATAGTAAATACACTATAGGCAACGTAAGCAGATGATTTGTAAGATATCCTGGTAAACACAGAGACAAATGGACAGGTATTAAATATATTGCGTTGATTGAGGTGTAGTTTACTGGTAATTAATGTCAAACAAGTTTTTTTTAAACATTGGTAATCTTGAAATAATTGGTTACCTTAGTCATACCTGCTGCAGATAATGTATCTTTTTATACTGGAGTTTATTTTCTGAAAACCCTTTCAGATCGATGTTTACAAATGGTTCTACTTTTGTCTTTTTTCGCAATCTTAGTTGTTTACCGTCATGTTACCACACACCTACACACACAACCAGCCACCGTAGTGACATCACATACCATCATAACATTTATAATTATATGCATTTTCATAATATTAAATTTCAGTACTTCTTCTTAGAGCGGCGTTAGCGCAGTGGTTAATGCACTTGCTTCCTTTCTCGATGATCCATGGTTCGATCCCCAGTTGATGTGAGTTTTTTTAGACAGCAAACGGCTCCAGGGTCGACCCAGCTTCATGAATTGGGTACCAGAGCAACTCTGGGAATGTTAAGGCAGCCGGTGTGATGCTGACCACATCACCTTTAGTGTGCCGATGGTCAAGAAAATATGGGCCTAACACCATATTTGAAATATGACTCAATTGGCGTGTAACGGGATCCTTTACCATTTTTTCTTCTACTTCTGCATTCAGTTTGTAGTAATGCTAAATCTGCAGGTCTGTCGCCAGGACGAAGTCCACAGTCTCTTCCAGGTCAGCGCGGCAGCCCCATAGCTTCTGCTTGAACTCAGTAGCTACTGGCCAGGTCAGGCGACGTGAGTCATCATGGGTTGGGCAGTTTTGGAGAATGTATTCGGGGGTCTGGATTCCAGTTCCTCATGGACATTCATTGGTATGAGATATCCTGAGGCGATAGCGGTGACCAAGTAATCTACAGTGACCAGTTCTCAGGCGGAAAATGATGGTCTGTTGGTGTCTGTTTAGTTGGTGGATTGGGTCATCTCTGTTATATATACCACCTTCCTCCTTCCATTGATTTGTGTGCTTGTTGTGTATGATGGTTTTAGCTTCTCGATAGGTAATGGTTGGCTGGATTGTTCTATTTTACTATTACTTCCCGTGTAGCTTCCAAGGATCTCGAATTTAGTTCTCTAATCATTGTGAAATACCATATGAAAGTTTTAAAGATAATTTTGCCGTGTTCAATATTGATTATGATAA
The DNA here is from genome assembly GCA_024509875.1 of Oreohelix idahoensis. NCBI lineage: Eukaryota > Metazoa > Mollusca > Gastropoda > Stylommatophora > Oreohelicidae > Oreohelix > Oreohelix idahoensis. The sequence continues at coordinate 348,265 of JAMPIV010009939.1, read as the reverse complement.
GGTACTGTAAATGTGTGTATCTGTTATCGTACTGATACAATGTTGGGAGTTCATTTTATAGTATTTTATTTTGTATTTTGTTTTTGTTTATTGTTTTTAAAAAAATGTTTAAAATGCATGCGAGAATAAACGGATTAAGTTTGGAAGACGAGAGAAAGGAAGGGCAGAATGTTAGACGGGCCTGCGCGCCCAGTTCTAAACCCTTTGAAAAAAAAAGTTCGTTCGTTCGTTCTCTTATGAGACAAAGAAAGTAAATGCTTACTACTGCCTCATTCATGTCGTACAAGGCGACTAGTATGTGATAGTGCATGATGACTGGCCACCTCAACATGTTAAAGAAATTGCTACAAGAACCACAGCTGAAAGAGCGTGTTAACTCTTTGACTTCGCAATTATTTTCCACCCTGTGCCATACTTTTAATTCATGATAGACTAAAAACAACGCTCAGAGAGTTGTTTTGGCACGGGTGTCAAATCTGACCAACGTTCTGAGAGTTGTTCCGGAGTCAAAGAGTTAAGGGCTTTGTACAGGCTTCCTTCGATGGGGCCACCTGCAGTGATGGTACTATAATCCATAGGGAGCGAAACAAAACCTGTGATATTTCGATACACTTTTTTACTTTACTTATGTTTGAATATCACCCTTATGATACTCTGTTCAACCAATTGGAGAGTGGTTTTTAGATCGGACCATTTTTACTATATTGCGATGTGAATGAACGAACGATATATGTGTTTCAATACACTATTTTAAATTAGCCATTTATTTGATTTGTTGAGCGTCCGATTAAAATGGTTAGAGATCCTGCTGTAGGTGAATGAAATGTTAAGAGACTTCACTATACTAGGTCCAGCTTTGTGAAGTGGGGTAACCAGCTCCCGTCCTCGTTGCTTTTGCCTTCCCTAACGCAATAGCAGAGTCACGTATCCATTTACAGCTGGGTTGAGTGGAACGTGAGGCTACTATGTTTTTGGATCCAGAACCCAGTAACTCTGCCACGAAAGGCAATCGCTTGAACCACTCTGTCAGGCGGACGCCCATGGAGTAATGGTAAATAGTAATACCAGGTGCAGTCCCCTCAAGTTATGTCCATGCCTTCTTTTCACTTTTTATGTTTGTCTTTTTATTCTTCTTCTTGAACTTCAGTTTTCCCATTCATTTCTTACACCGTACGGATGCCATATCTCGGACTGCCATGTAATACTGTGGTAAAGTGGGATGGTATAAATATTTATAGGGGACTAGTGTACTGACTGAGATCAGCTGTGAAGGTATCTGTATCTAATAATGTGGAGTATTACAGATAACCTTACTTGCTACCACATATATATATCTCTCAGTCAGACCTATTCTGGAATATTGTGATGACTACGTTGAATGTCTAGGGTTATGTAAATGATGAAGTGTAAGTCACAACAACAACAGACAGATAAACAAGTTAATTTATTTCACAGTACTTTACAACACTGTGACAATCACACACAAGTAACACTCTATAAGACTATCTTAAAAGAGTCAGTTTGAAAAGTCAAATATATATATATATATATATATATATATATATATATGTATTAATTTCTTTACATAGAGATATCCTGATTCAACTACACAGTGAACCAGGAATCACAATCAATATTCTTACAAGTAGTATGTACACAGTTTATCAATTTACTCTTGTTATTGACATAATATTAATTATTCTTATCTATGTGTGTAAGTGTGAAGTAGTAATATGAATTAATACTGGTTTTGTTTTTCAAGCTAGAGTGTTGTTTGTCATCATGACTTCAAGTGTCTTATCATTGGGAAAAGTTCACAGTTCCTGTCAATTTAAACAGTTTATATTCCCTCTTTATTTACTGTCAATTTTAGAGGGGGGGGGGCACATAATGTTGAGCTCCATGGCCACACTTTCTTAACTTTCGTGATGACTGCAGTAAAAGACTCCTCTGCTCGATTACTTCAATGAGTTCTGGAGCCACCTCACTGGTCGCTATCTGGACCCAGTAGTATGCTGTCAGCCTCAGGATTCAGTAACTCAGGCCAAATGCTGCCTCTCAATGACTTTTGACCACCGTCCCTGAAACAAGAAGGTTGTACCTCCTATTTCAAAACTAAGTCATAATCCATTTCCCCAATGAGCACAATACATAACAAACACTTGCGTTCAGTGCTGTAGGCCACTGCTAGCTTCATCTGAAACAAATTACACCAGTATACTCCTTCCTAATGGTTACTACGCCTCTGCCATTCCAGCATTATTTCTTCCTAGTCCATAAGATAGGTGTCAGTGTACTGTTTTGGCAATCCCATGCAGTTTTACTTTTTTCCGACACCTCCTATTCAGGTTGGAGCAATATTTAGGCTTTTCTCAAGTTGGCCACTGAACTACACACATATATATAGACATAAATCATCAATTCACATTCAATTTTCATTAAAAAGATATCAAATATTTCAGCTTACCACAATTCAATGGAAATAATAAACAGTTTCGTTGACTGGCAATGAATAGGCACAAATTCCGATCTGCCTCTTGTCCCAGGCTTTTATTTTAGAAAAAAATATGCACTGGTGCTCAACGCACTGTTCTTAGTAGGTTTATTACAAGATGTGTGGCAAGGAACAGACGCTCTGAACTGACTATATTGGCAGATCTAACCAATCATGCCATGTCTACACATCTTTTCAAAAAAAGTACCCCTTCTATTCGTTTCCCATAACAACAGAAAACTAGTATTTGCAGTCCAACTAATCGTGTTTAGTCTTACATCTCATTCCCGCCAATCAAATAGGAGTTAACATGGTAGGCTATTTCCGTAACGTAATGTTTTTCAAACACGTTATAAAAAAATTTTATGAGCAGAAATGATTTCATGCTGTCAGGCACCCCCACTATTGTATTTTGGCCATAATTATTTTATTAACAGACTAAAGGCGTAACACATAACATATTCTTGGCTAGCAAGTCCTGCCGTACAATAATATATAAGTTAAAGCGAGCTACATGGTGGCGTTCAAAATATGTGTTTTCCAAAGATAGTCGTATATTTGTTTTTTACCACGCGTTCACTTCTTTGTCATAGGGTGTCTTCTGTACTTTCAGGAGCTTAGATGTAATTCAGTAGAATTTCATATTTCCTAATAAGCATTTTTTCATGTTTTTAAACCTGATTCTTGTAGTAGTAGTAGTGTTTTTCTGACACTGTTTATTTGAAAAAAAGTTAGTGCTGGCCTTACACGTGGGATTGGCGTTACTATTAATCGCGCGACGCGTGTAGTGTTGCATGCTTCCTGCCTTCAGTCGTCCCTCTCTCTCTCCTACTTTCATCTGTCTTTTAGTTACGCCGTGTATGGAATGAATGAAATATTAAATCTAGGTCATTGATCAGCTTGCGTATCTCAAGGTTTTTCCAAGAAATACAGTACACGTTTTATGGTAGAAAGCGTGTAGGGATGCAGTTGGCTTTTACTATCAAACGCGAAAGCGCTACACTTATGCAGACGAAGCAGAAAAAGGGGGATTTCGAGTACAGTCATTGTGACAGCACTGTTCTTTACCATTCTTCTTTCCTTTTATTGAATTTATTTGTTAGGCTTTGCATTTACGTTTTAATTTATATATGTGGATTAGAATATTTCACGACATCTCCCCTCTTAAAACAGACATCCCATGTCAGTCCTTTATTCTATATACACATAGATAAATGTAAGTCAACTTGATTTTACTTTGCTGTGGTGCTATCATGGTTTTATGTAGTTGGGTCCATTCAGAGTAGGCACTACTCATGAAATCTGCCTCAGACCTCTACAACCAATAATATATTTTGGTTATGTTACTGAACAGCCGCAAGTGTGACTGCTTGTCTTAATGCTGCTTCACAACCCGTATTCACCATTTCTCTTCTCTGAGTCTGCGCAATGACATGTCCAGAGAACATTAGATTTTCCTCAAAATGTACGTTATGAGGAGATAACATATACCTGGTGATAGCAGAGTTTTCGTAGGGGATCCCATAATCTTCTTATTAGCCTGTATGAAACATTCGGAATATCCTCAATCAAAGAGGCAACTCAGGGATTCATTACGTTCCTCCGAAATGTTTACATCCAACAATTTTGTCTGATCTCAGGTTTTACTGGAATCTGATAGTATCCTTTACTCAGATCCACTTTTGATAAATATTTAGCTTTATTTAGCCTGGCAAACAGCTGATTTGTATCCGGCAATGGATCCACCTGTCCTTCTGTAATAGCATTCAGTCTCCTGTAATCTATACAGAGTCTATGTTCTCCAGAGGGCTTCCTTAAGAGTACAACACTGGAACTATACGAAGATTCACTGTGTGAAATAATTCCTTCCTTCAACAGATAGTCTATCTCTTCCTTCAAAGCTTTCTCCTTAGCAAACGGAATCGAATATGGTTTCATACAGACAGGTGTGGGGGTCTATCAGTTTCATATCATATTCCAATAGGTTTGTATGCCCTGGTCGGTCTGTTAACACCTCTGCATGATTATTTAGAACCTGTTGCACTCTCTCTTCTGAGTTTTCGTTAAATGTGTACTGATTTTCACCTGTGCTGCTGTCTCACAGGGGTGTAATGGATATTCAAATGATGAAAGTGGTTCCTTTTTCATCTCCATGGCGATGGACAAGGTCAACAAGTGTGTCTCTTCCTGATGTTCTCTTTCCAAATATTTCTTCAGGAGATTCACATGATAGATTTTTTCTTTCCCCTTCTTATCTATCTTATAATTTGTTCTAGACACCTTCTCTAGAACTGTATATGGACCCTGCCATCCAATTTGTAACTTATTCTGACTCCCGGGCAAAAGAAGCAGTACCTTCTCTCCCACAGCCAAATTTCTGTCTTTCGCTTTCCTGTTATAATAGGCAGCATGTTTCTTCCTGGCTTGTTTCAAATTTTCATTGGCAAGTTTCCAGCCAGTTTTTAAACGAGTGGTCAGCTCATTCACATATTGGTATGAAGATGTAATGTTTTCCTCTGCCTTTTCATCAGTCCATGTTCTTAACAAAGCTACATATGGACCTTTAATTGTGTGGACCTATTTGTCCATGCACCGGTATGGTCTCTTCCACTCGAAGCTCTATAGTGATGATTTTTCTTCCCAGAATTATCATGCACAAAACGACCGCTACCAATTTTTCTTTTGGGGCTTTCTCCCCACTTAAAATTCTTGATGAGAGATTTCCTCTCTACATCCTCTTCCTCCAGTTTGTTTAAGTCCGATTGAGGGATTTTCGGCTTATTCTGGGGTAAGACATCTTTTTGCACTCTCCGCATAGTGGCCATTGTAAAACAGTTAAGTGAAGCTTGTCCGTGAAAAGGGGCTTCCCATTCCATTTGGTCCACTTTATCAAATCTATTTTTCTTTTGATTATCAGGCCTAATTTTGCCCCGTTTCGTGTCCAGGTCCTGATCCATGTTCCCACTTGTGGGTGTTCCCTCATGTGCTATGCTACACCTTTCTACAAAATTCTCAATGTCCCATCTTGCCTTGGGCCAATAATAATTGTGAGCCACCTTTTGAATGATGGTACCTATTTTCTCATGGTCCCCATCTGGTTTCACATGTAGGCTCCTTATTAATTCTGCCCTATATCTTTTAGGAAGTACCAGCTGTCCCTGACCTTTGGATCTAGCTCCAGTCTTCCTATACATCAACTTGTTTTTCATGTAAAAATCTCCCTTGCCTGGAGTTGTATGACAAGTTGACAATTTCCTGAAACAAGGCTTGAGGGTCTTATCCCCAGCCTGTGCCTTCCTCATCTCTTCTGGAGTGGTATCCAACATAATATCCTCCTCCTGTCTTGAGGTCGACCTGACCTGAAGGGTGGCCATATACACAGGTTTCCTTCTGCAACGGTCAGTGTCATGATTGTCCATCTGACAATTTTTACACCACCTTTTTCCTTGGTTGAAAGATTTTCTTTCATCATATTTCCTTTCATCGAATTGTGGGAATTTATTTTTATTTTCATACCGTGGCCTATCAAACTGGTGCTTACCTTTGTTTTGATCCTAGGGATCAAATTTATTAAAGTTCTGTGGTGCCCTAAAATTATCCACCTGTTTCTTTTTATTACCTGTTACCTCTGCTTGAGCTGCTTGATACCTTTCAGCAACATTTAGCAACTCACCCAGCCTCTCTGCACCTTGTTCCATGAGAAACTTTCTCAGGTCTGGAGCCATGGACTCTCTTAATTGTTCTATAAGGACCATTTCCTTAAGATCTTGGGTTTTCCCCAGAGAAGTCCATTTCTCCAAGTATGTCTCTATTCGTGCAGAGAACTGGTGATAGGTTTCACCTGACAGTAGTTTAGCATTCCTAAATTTTTTCCTATAAAATTCTGCGTTCTTTTCATATCTTAACAAAAGAGCCTGCTTTAGCATGTCATAATTTTCCTGATCACCTCTGCTCATTTTTGCAAAAACTTCATAAGCTGCCCCACGAAGTCCTTGAGATAACTTTAAGCTCCACCTTTCTCTCTCTAACCCATACGTGGTAGCTAATAGTTCATACCTATTTAGATAGCTCTCAATATCATCGTCTTTCTCAACAAAATGATCTAAATGAAAATTCATAGCTGAGGTTGAGGCTCCCTGGCTAGCAGTGGCATCAGAGGCAAAGGGACTGGCACCATTTTCAGGAGCATGGCCTTGAAACTCAAACTCCCTTAGTCGTAACTCATGTTCCCTTTGTAATCTCTTCTCCTCCTTTTCTGCTTCCCTCTCTGCAGTCAATCTTCTTTCTTCTGCTTCCCTTTCTGCAGCTAATTTCTTCTCTTCTCTTTCTGCAGCTAATTTCTTCTCTTCTCTTTCTGCAGCCATTCTTTTGTCTTCTCTTTCTGCCTCCAATTTCTTAGCCTCTTTGTCAGCCTCAATCTGCAACCTCTTAGCCTCAGCCTCAATCTGCAACCTCTTAGTCTCAGCCTCTAATTTTCTTTCGGCCTCTTTTTTTCTAATCTTCTTTCTTCCCGTTCAATATATTTGTCACATTCAGCAGTGACATAAGCAATCATAATTTGCCCGTCCATTCCTAACTCTTTCGCAGTCTGTACAGCAGCAGATCGAAATTTGGCCAGGTCCGCCATTTTCTAACAGATAAATGTAAACAATTTCTAACTAAACAATATACTCTGTAATTAATTATGTAATTACAACACAGGCACTGAGAGCTCAACCTTATTTAATTCCACCCAAGGATACCTTTTAATTCTTATAATTCCCAATATATATAACAGGAGAAAGTTCAATATCCCGGACCGGACCCCAATATATATGTGGTAAAGTGGGATGGTATAAATATTTATAGGGGACTAGTGTACTGACTGAGATCAGCTGTGAAGGTATCTGTATCTAATAATGTGGAGTATTACAGATAACCTTACTTGCTACCACATATATATATATCTCTCAGTCAGACCTATTCTGGAATATTGTGATGACTACGTTGAATGTCTAGGGTTATGTAAATGATGAAGTGTAAGTCACAACAACAACAGACAGATAAACAAGTTAATTTATTTCACAGTACTTTACAACACTGTGACACTCACACACAAGTAACACTCTATAAGACTATCTTAAAAGAGTCAGTTTGAAAAGTCAAATATATATATATATATGTATTAATTTCTTTACATAGAGATATCCTGATTCAACTACACAGTGAACCAGGAATCACAATCAATATTCTTACAAGTAGTATGTACACAGTTTATCAATTTACTCTTGTTATTGACATATTTTATTATTCTTATCTTATGTGTGTAAGTTGTGAAGTAGTAATATGAGTTAATACTGGTTTTGTTTTTCAAGCTAGAGTGTTGTTTGTCATCGTGACTTCAAGTGTCTTATCATTGGGAAAAGTTCACAGTTCCTGTCAATTTAAACAGTTTATATTCCCTCTTTATTTTACTGTCAATTTTAGAGGGGGGGGGGGGGGGGGGGGGGGGGGGGGGCACATAATGTTGAGCTCCATGGCCACACTTTCTTAACTTTCGTGATGACTGCAGTAAAAGACTCCTCTGCTCGATTACTTCAATGAGTTCTGGAGCCACCTCACTGGTCGCTATCTGGACCCAGTAGTATGCTGTCAGCCTCAGGATTCAGTAACTCAGGCCAGTCCAATGCTGCCCAATGACTTTTGACCACCGTCCCTGTCACAAGAAGGTTGTTCCTTCTATTTCAACACTAAGTCATAATCCATTTCCCCAAATGAGCACAATACATAACAAACACTTGTGTTCAGTGCTGTAGGCCACTGCTAGCTTCATCTGAAACAAATTACACCAGTATACTCCTTCCTAATGGTTACTACGCCTCTGCCATTCCAGCATTATTTCTTCCTAGTCCATAAGATAGGTGTCAGTGTACTGTTTGGCAATCCCATGCAGTTTTACTTTTTTCCGACACCTCCTATTCAGGTTGGAGCAATATTTAGGCTTTTCTCAAGTTGGCCACTGAACTACACACATATATATATATAGACATAAATCATCAATTCACATTCAATTTTCATTAAAAAGATATCAAATATTTCAGCTTACCACAATTCAATGGAAATAATAAACAGTTTCGTTGACTGGCAATGAATAGGCACAAATTCCGATCTGCCTCTTGTCCCAGGCTTTTATTTTAGAAAAAAATATGCACTGGTGCTTAACGCACTGCTCTTAGTAGGTTTATTACAAGATGTGGCACGGAACAGACGCTCTGAACTGACTATATTGGCAGATCTAACCAATCATGCCATGTCTACACATCTTTTCAAAAAAGTTCCCCTTCTATTCGTTTCCCATAACAACAGAAAACTAGTATTTGCAGTCCAACTAATCGTGTTTAGTCTTACATCTCATTCCCGCCAATCAAATAGGAGTTAACATGGTAGGCTATTTCCGTAACGTAATGTTTTTCAAACACGTTATAAAAAAAAAATTTTATGAGCAGAAATGATTTCATGCTGTCAGGCACCCCCACTATTGTATTTTGGCCATAATTATTTTATTAACAGACTAAAGGCGTAACACATAACATATTTTGGCTAGCAAGTCCTGCCGTACAATAATATATAAGTTAAAGCGAGCTACATGGTGGCGTTCAAAATATGTGTTTTCCAAAGATAGTCGTATATTTGTTTTTTACCACGTGTTCACTTCTTTGTCATAAGGGTGTTTTCTGTACTTTCAGAGCTTAGATGTAATTCAGTAGAATTTCATATTTCCTAATAAGCATTTTTTCTGTTTTTAAAACCTGATTCTTGTAGTAGTAGGTAGTAGTTTTTCTGACACTGTTTTATTTGAAAAAAAAAAGTTAGTGCTGGCCTTACACGTGGGATTGGCGTTACTATATAATCGCGCGACGCGTGTAGTGTTGCATGCTTCCTGCCTTCAGTCGTCCCTCTCTCTCTCTCCTACTTTCATCTGTCTTTTAGTTACGCCGTGTATGGAATGAATGAAATATTAAATCTAGGTCATTGATCAGCTTGCGTATCTCAAGGTTTTTCCAAGAAATACAGTACACGTTTTATGGTAGAAAGCGTGTAGGGATGCAGTTGGCTTTTACTATAAAACGCGAAAGCGCTACACTTATGCAGACGAAGCAGAAAAAGGGGGATTTCGAGTACAGTCATTGTGACAGCACTGTTCTTTACCATTCTTCTTTCCTTTTATTGAATTTATTTGTTAGGCTTTGCATTTACGTTTTAATTTATATATGTGGATTAGAATATTTCACGACAAATACTATCAACTGATTTTATCAAATTGTTTCTATCCAACATCAGCTTCTTCTTCTTACAGTGTCTTACAGTGTCTTACATTGTCTTACATTGTCTTACATTGTCTTACAGTGTCTTACAGTGTCTTACACCGTCTTACAGTGTCTTACATTGTCTTACAGTGTCTTACATTGTCTTACAGTGTCTTACATTGTCTTACATTGTCTTACAGTGTCTTACATTGTCTTACATTGTCTTACAGTGTCTTACATTGTCTTACAGTGTCTTACATTGTCTTACATTGTCTTCCACTGGTTTTGTCTGAACTTAAAAGGTAAAGGCAGTCCCATTGCATATACTGCCGTAGGGAAGTAAAGTGTTTGAGACTTCACTATTCTATGTCCAACGTAGAGAGTTGGAGGTAACCAGTTCCCTACCTCGCGGCCTGTTCCTACCCTAACTCAAGAGTCAGGTATCCATTTACCGTTGAGTAGACTGAGGCGTGTCCATACGGTGAATCGAACCCAGCACATTTACCGCGAGAGACCAGGGCTATAACCACTCTACCAATCGAACGCTCTAAACTTACAAACCCTAAAAGGAAAGGGTTGCCCAGTACACGTGGCAAAAAATCATGCACGCAAAAAACAAGAAAATTAAACCCACGTCCACTTCAAACTGGCAGCATCTGCGCCTCCTTACTGCACCATCTTCGTCGTCTTGCCTAACTAAATGAGTCATTCCAGCTTTGAATACGTGTCACTTGAATTACAAACAAACTCTCGTGAAGCATTCAAAGTTTACTGTCATCCTGCGTACCTACTTAAGCAGTCATCAACCTCCCCGCTTACTTAATCACCGACACGGTACATTCAGAAGCTCCGTCTCGCTTCATGGGAAAACCTCAGATGTTGCAAGACGGACTTTATCCTAAATCCGACCTCCAGACAATGTCTGTTGGCTTCACGCCCGAGTTGGCAGAAAAACTTGAACATAGCCAAGAACGTCCTGGAGAGTGAACCTCTGTGATCCCTGATGAAAAGGAGTACCGACAAGCAGAATGAAGGTAAAACAGATTCAGCCTGGCTGGAATTTAAAAAGATGTTGAAAAGGATGTGGCATATGTGACGACTGGTGTTGCTGCTTCCCGGCATGCACACAGAGTGTCTTTACTAGTACATGCGCAGACAGTGAAGTTATAATGAGCTATCTTTACAAGGTGCGTCTGTTCGAAACCTGGTGGCGTCACACTTCAGTCTAGCCAGCTGTAAAGCTCTGATCTTGAGTTAGGGCATCAAGGAAGGGTGGTCACGCCACCTCACAGAGGCAGATCTACTATGAAGCTTGACCTTCAGGGCCCCCAAGTTCATTTTTTTCTATAATACGTTTCTTCCCATCCCCAACACTTTTTAAAAATAAAAGGGGCTCCTCCAAGAGTTCAAGCTTCAAGGCTCCCAAAATGTAGACCCGCCACTGCCACTTCTTAAAGCTGGACCGTGTGGCGAAGTCTCTAACCTGTTACTTTCCTACTGCAGTATCTACTACGGGACTAAAAGTACTTGTACCTGCACTAGAGTGGCAGAGTGGTCAAGTGCTAGCTTCTCGAGACAAAGCTTCCGGGTCTGAAACCAGGTAACGGTGTAACGTTCATGTCTACCCAGCTGCATATGAGTACCTGACCCTGCGCTTGAGGTAAGGAAGGTAAAGACTGGTGGCCGGCTTCTTTCCCCGCTACCTTTACGTTCCCTTACTTAGAGCAGACCCAGGCGGCACCCTGCGACGGTATTGCCTCCCCTGCTTTGCAGTAGTGGCCCAACAGTGGCCAAAACTCAAGAGTATCTAATATGGCTTCAAAGATGTCTTCCTTCGCACAAGATTACTCTTGGCAGAAATGTAGATAGAAGGTAAATAACGCTTCTACCACAAAGGAGTTCCACAAGATATTCAGATAAGCGAAAACAATGCTGTATTTGAATGAGCACGTTAATTCTAGAATCTGCCGACAACTTTTGTGAAGGATTAAGCAATGGTTTATGTTAGCTCGTTTAAGCCCCCACCTCTGATTAACTCAGGGAAATACTTATTATTCTGGTATAGCTCAGTTTAGAGTGTGTGTAGTAAATTGACTGAGACAAAGATGCAGTAACTTTAAAATGATTAAATCGAAGTTAAATTTGTAAATTTACAAATAACAAAATTTAATAATCACTTAAATTTTAACAGTTTGAAAATAATTTGAATAGTTATGGATCAAGAAATGTTATCATCACGGTCGTGATAGGAGGTAACTGTTTTTTTTTTCAAGAAGTTCAAGTGGCAGCATATATTGAACTTAGCCAATGACGGTTCAGCTCCTTCCGATGGGTTGGTTCTTTTACACTGCTCACACTCGTCGCTGGTCAATGTTGTCGGGTGTAGCTCGTTTTCTAGAAATGTCAGGGAGAGTCTACGAAGTTGGTCCTTCGTCTTAAAGCTCAGGCCACTGTTCCCTTCTTGTTCACGAGACAGTACTTTCTGCTGGTACCACCAATAACTATGGTAAAGAATAGAAACGAAACGCTCTTCTGAGTATTGCGTTGTCCAACCATGGTTATGGGTCCTTATCTTCCTATTCCACCATCCCATTTAACTCATAATTTACCCGCGATGAGAATTAAATTTCCCTCGGGATAAAACTTTCTTTACATTTAAATTGAATAGCTTTAGCTTTACATTACATTTAAATGCAAAGGTTAATAATACAGATAGAGTATGTTTACACTTACATCTCCACTGATTTGAACAGTTTGAAACTTCCATTACTTTTAAAGTGACATCGCCATTTACACTGGTTTAAAACTAAGTATTATATTTAGAATGTACATCATTTCTTTCATCTTTTCCTCCCTGTTCCAAATGGAACCTGGGACTATTTTATGCTTTTAGTTCTCTTTACAAAACTATCAATAAAGCAATCACTAGTCCTTGGCAGTGGTGGTTCATGAAACCATCATTCTATGCGCTGAAGTTGCCTGCCTCAAATAATTAGTACATTCCTAACACTTTTTACACATTAAAATTCACATGGTAATATATATGTATATATGTTAGTTCACGTGTTAGTAATATAAAATGTTCTTACGGCAATCCTGGCTCACAGACGTTTTGCTCAAATGAATAAAAGATACTTGAATCGGCCTCTTACACGCGTCCAGGGTGTCGTTAATTTAATAAGTTCCCTCTCTGACTTTGTGTGTTTCCTTCAGTTTCCTCAGACAGCAGCTTTCCTTATTAATATGATAGCGATTTCCTGGGCTGTTTTTTAAGTCCTGATAAATACTCAAAGAAAAGGTGTCCAGTCTGCCAAAATGAAATTCTGAATTCTAGGCTTCACTCTGGCAAGGTCTGGTGTCTTAGCAAGCGATCTTCACAGTAGTTTTGACTGACTGAAGCGTCAGGTTATATTCACTGCCTTCCCACTCATTCGTTGTTATGAAGCTCAGATGATCAGCCAATCTGATTTGAGTATTTTGCATGACTCATCTAGTGCAAAATTTCAAACATTACTTTTCTGAAAATGGGTTGCAAACATCCGACTGCCGGGCAGGTGAGCTCACAGACATATCAGTAACCTCACAAGTCATTGTGTGTGTCGTGAAATATTCTAATCCACATATATAAATTATCAGGTAAATATAAAGCCTAACAAATAAATTCTATAAAAGAAAAGAGCAATGGTAAAATAACAGTGCTGTCACAAAGGATGTACTCGAAATCCCCCTTTGTTTTATGCTTCGTCTGCAAATTGTAACGTTTCCACGTTAAATATAAGCCACTGCATAAATACAAGCGTTTCCACAACACATTAAAACGGGTATTGCATTTCTAAGAAAAACATTGAGAGGCACACTGCGTAATGACCTAAATTAAGCCTAACATTAATTATACTACGTTACAAAAACGAACGAACAGATGGACTCAAATAGAAAGAAGGGAGGGCTGAAAATCAGGAACGCATGCAAAATTAAACACGCGTCTCGCTATTAATGCCACCCCAACACGCGTCGCGCGATACACAATTACTACTATCACGCGTGTAAGACCACATGCACTAACTTTTTTTCAGACGGACAGTGATAAAAACACTAACCTTCCCAGAGTTAGGTTTTAAAAAACCTGGAAAACGCTTATTAGAAAAGATAACATTAGATGGGTTTACGTTTGAAAACATTACAGTACCCAGACAGCACATCTTCGAAACAGGAGGTAGAAGAAATTGCATATTTTGAACGCAGCCACTTAGCTCTTTTAAATTTGTATATTTGGGTTCCTTAGGGCTTGCTGACAAAGAATATGTAAAACGTTACGCAAATAGTCTAGGAATTAACAAGTTATAGCCAAAATAAAATGATGGTGCTGTCAGACAACACCCAAAATCAGAATCGCTCAGTGGTAGATTTTTTTAAACCACCATTGTACGGGAAATGGGCCACAAGTTACATTTGAACTGATTGGCTGGAATGATATGTAAGGCTAAACACGATTAGTCGGACTATAAATGCTATCCTTGGTTGTTAGGGGAGACGTAGGAAGGTAAAATTTTTTCAAACACTTGTCGAAACGTGGCTCCATTGGCCAGACTCGCTGATATAATCACTTAGGAGCGTTAGTTCGAGACCACTAGTTCAAATAAGCTTGATAAAACAACAGTGCGTTGAAGCCAGCTCATATTTTTGCTAAATAAAAGCCTGGAACATAAGCAGATGGGAATTTGTGCCAGTATTTGTGCCAGAATTTATTGCTAGTCAACGTATCTGTGTTTATTTCCATGAATTGTGGTTAGCTTGAAACATTCAGTATCTTTTAATGAAAATTGAATGTGAATTGTTAATTTATGCCTGTATATATGTGTAGTTCAGTAGCAAACATGATGTAAAGCCTATAATGCTCCAGCCTGAACAGAAGGGGTCGGAGGAAAGTAAAACGGCATGGAATGGCCAAACAGTACACTGACACCTAGATGATTGACTAGAAAGAAATAATGCTGGAAGTGCAGAGGCGTAGTAACCATTAGGGAGGTTAATACTGGTATAAAGTATTTCAGATGAAGCTGACAGTTGGCCTAACGCTCTGAACTCAATGTTTGTGATGTAGTGTGCTCAGTGTAGAACTAGAGTATCAATTAGTTATGAAGTAGAAGGTACATCCTTCTTGTTTTCAGGGACTGTGGTCTTAACGTTATTGAGCAGCACCTGGTCAGAGCTTTGCTGAATCCAGAGTCGGACAGCATACTCCTTGGTCCATTTAGCTATCAGTGAGGTGTCTCCAGAGCCCAGGGGAGAAATCGAGCAGAGGAGTCTTTTCCTACCGCCATCACGCAAGATAAGCTGATGTGGCCAGCTGAGCTCAACATTATGTACCCCATCTTAAAATAACAGTGTAAAATACAATTAAGAGGGGAAGTAAATTGTTTTAATATCAGGAACTGAGAACATCTCCAATACTAGTTCCAATAAAGACAAACTATTGAAGTCATGATGACAAATACCAACAGAGCTTGAACAAAACAAAACCAGTATTACCTCATATTACTACTACACCACTGACACACATAGGATACTATTAAAAATACATGTCACTACAAGATTCATATTGAGAAATTCTGTACATATAACTTGTAATTAAAATTGATTGTGATTCCTGGTTCCATTTGTATTTGAATCAGGACACATATACATTCATGACAGCAATGAATACATATTGTTATTTGAAAAGTTATCAGTGACTCCTTTAAGATATCCTTTAGAGTGTTTTATGTATGTGAGTGTCACAGTGTTGTCACGTGTAGTGGAATAAATTAAATTGTTTATCTGTCTGTTGTTGTTATGACTTACACTTCATCATACACATACCCTAGACATATAACGTAGTCATCACACTATTCCAGAATAATTCTGACTGAGGTATACATATGTGGCAGCAAGTAAGGTTATATATAATACACTACTCTTATTAGATATATATATACCTTCACAGCTGATCTCAGTCAGTACACTAAGTCCCCTATAAATATTTATAACATCCCACTTCACCACATATATTGGGGTCTCGCTCTTGGGATTTTGAATCTTTACCTATTAAAAATAGTGGGGGTAATTCACTTCAGGGAATATAAGAATTAAAAGGTATCCTTGGGTGGAATTAAATAAGGTTGAGCTCACGGTGCCTGTGTTGTCCATTAGATATATATTT
This sequence comes from Oreohelix idahoensis, assembly GCA_024509875.1. Classification (NCBI taxonomy): domain Eukaryota; kingdom Metazoa; phylum Mollusca; class Gastropoda; order Stylommatophora; family Oreohelicidae; genus Oreohelix; species Oreohelix idahoensis. The sequence goes on along the minus strand of JAMPIV010009939.1, from coordinate 332,286 downwards.
AGAGATTGAATTGTTGGTTAGACATTGTATAAATTTACCTGATAGACAATGGCGGACCTGGCCAAATTTCGATCTGCTGCTGTTCAGACTGCAAAAGTGTTAGGATTAGATGGGCAAGTTATGGTTGCCTATGTCACTACGGAATGTGACAAATTTATTGAACGCGAAGAAAGAAGGTTTGAAGCCGAAAGAAAGTTAGAGGCTGAAAAAGAAATTAAGAGGTTGCAGATTGAGGCTGAGGCTAAGAAATTGGAAGCAGAAAGAGAAGACAAAAGATTAGCTGCAGAAAGGGAAGCCGAGGAAAGAAGACAGGCTGCAGAAAGAGAAGAGAAGAAATTAGCTGCAGAAAGAGAAGAGAAGAAATTAGCTGCAGAAAGAGAAGAGAAGAAATTAGCTGCAGAAAGAGAAGACAAGAAATTAGCTGCAGAAAGGGAAGCAGAAGATAAAAGATTACAAAGGGAACATGAGTTACGACTTAGGGAGTTTGAGTTTCAGGGCCATGCTCCTGAAAATGGTGCCAGTCCCTTTGCCTCTGATGCCACTGCTAGCCAAGGAGCCTCAACCTCAGCTATGAATTTTCATTTAGATCATTTTGTTGAGAAAGACGATGATATAGAGAGCTATCTAAATAGGTATGAACTATTAGCTACCACGTATGGGTTAGAGAGAGAAAGGTGGAGCTTAAAGTTATCTCAAGGACTTCGTGGGGCAGCTTATGAAGTTTTTGCAAAAATGAGCAGAGGTGATCAGGAAAATTATGACATGCTAAAGCAGGCTCTTTTGTTAAGATATGAAAAGAATGCAGAATTTTATAGGAAAAAAATTAGGAATGCTAAACTACTGTCAGGTGAAACCTATCACCAGTTCTCTGCACGAATAGAGACATACTTGGAGAAATGGACTTCTCTGGGGAAAACCCAAGATCTTAAGGAAATGGTCCTTATAGAGCAATTAAGAGAGTCCATGGCTCCAGACCTGAGAAAGTTTCTCATGGAACAAGGTGCAGAGAGGCTGGGTGAGTTGCTAAATGTTGCTGAAAGGTATCAAGCAGCTCAAGCAGAGGTAACAGGTAATAAAAAGAAACAAGTGGATAACTTTAGGGCACCACCGAACTTTAATAAATTTGATCCTAGGGATCAAAACAAAGGTAAGCACCAATTTGATAGGCCACGGTATGAAAATAAAAATAAATTCCCACAATTCGATGAAAGGAAATATGATGAAAGAAAATCTTTCAACCAAGGAAAAAGGCGGTGTAAGAATTGTCAGATGGACAATCATGACACTGACCGTTGCAGAAGGAAACCTGTGTATATGGCAACCCTTCAGGTCAGGTCGACCTCAAGACAGGAGGAGGATATTATGTTGGATACCACTCCAGAAGAGATGAGGAAGGCACAGGCTGGGGATAAAACACTCAAGCCTTGTTTCAGAAAATTGTCAACTTGTCATACAACTCCAGGCAAGGGAGATTTTTACATGAAAAACAAGTTGATGTATAGGAAGACTGGAGCTAGATCCAAAGGTCAGGGACAACTGGTACTTCCTAAAAGATATAGGGCAGACTTAATAAGGAGCCTACATGTGAAACCAGATGGGGACCATGAGAAGATAGGTACCATCATTCAAAAGGTGGCTCACAATTATTATTGGCCCAAAGCAAGATGGGACATTGAGAATTTTGTAGAAAGGTGTAGCATAGCACATGAGGGAACACCCACAAGTGGGAACATTGATCAGGACCTGGACACGCCACGGGGCAAAATTAGGCCTGATAATAAAAAGAAAAATAGATTTGATAAAGTGGACCAAATGGAATGGGAAGCCCCTTTTCACGGACAAGCTTCACTTAACTGTTTTACAATGGCCACTATGCGGAGACTGCAAACAGATGTCTTACCCCAGGATAAGCCGAAAATCCCTCAATCGGACTTAAACAAACTGGAGGAAGAGGATGTAGAGAGGAAATCTCTCATCAAGAATTTTAAGTGGGGAGAAAGCCCCAAAAGAAAAATTGGTAGCGGTCGTTTTGTGAATGATAATTCTGGGAGGAAAAATCATCACTACAGAGCTTCGAGTGGAAGAGACCATACCGGTGCATGGACAAATAGGTCCACACAATTAAAGGTCCATATGTAGCTTTGTTAAGAACGTGGACTGATGAAAAGGCAGAGGAAAACATTACATCTTCATACCAATATGTGAATGAGCTGACCACTCGTTTAAAAACTGGCTGGAAACTTGCCAATGAAAATTTGAAACAAGCCAGGAAGAAACATGCTGCCTATTATAACAGGAAGGCGAAAGACAGAAATTTGGCTGTGGAGAGAAAGTACTGCTTCTTTTGCCCGGGAGTCAGAATAAGTTACAAATTGGATGGCAGGGTCCATATACAGTTTTAGAGAAGGTATCTAGAACAAATTATAAGATAGATAAGAAGGGGAAAGAAAAAAATCTATCATGTGAATCTCCTGAAGAAATATTTGGAAAGAGAACATCAGGAGGAGACACACTTGTTGACCTTGTCCATCGCCATGGAGATGAAAAAGGAACCACTTTCATCATTTGAATATCCATTACACCCCTGTGAGACAGCAGCACAGGTGAAAATCAGTACACATTTAACGAAAACTCAGAAAGAGAGAGTGCAACAGGTTCTAAATAATCATGCAGAGGTGTTAACAGACCGACCAGGGCATACAAACCTATTGGAATATGATATGAAACTGATAGACCCCACACCTGTCATTGCGCAGACTCAGAGAAGAGAAATGGTGAATACGGGTTGCGAAGCAGCATTAAGACAAGCACTCACACTTGCGGCTGTTCAGTAACATAACCGAAATATATTATTGGTTGTAGAAGTCTGAGGCAGATTTCATGAGTAGGGCCTACTCTGAATGGACCCAACTACATAAAACCATGATAGCACCACAGCAGAGTAAAGTCAAGTTGACTTACATTTATCTATGTGTATATAGAATAAAGGACTGACATATAATGTCTGTTTTAAGAGGGGAGGTGTCGTGAAATATTCTAATCCACATATATAAATTATCAGGTAAATATAAAGTCTAACAAATAAATTCTATAAAAGAAAAGAGCAATGGTAAAATAACAGTGCTGTCACAAAGGGTGTACTCGAAATCCCCCTTTGTTTTATGCTTCGTCTGCAAATTGTAACGTTTCCACGTTAAATATAAGCCACTGCATAAATACAAGCGTTTCCACAACACATTAAAACGGGTATTGCATTTCTAAGAAAAACATTGAGAGGCACACTGCATAATGACCTAAATTAAGCCTAACATTAATTATACTACGTTACAAAAACGAACGAACAGATGGACTCAAATAGAAAGAAGGGAGGGCTGAAAATCAGGAACGCATGCAAAATTAAACACGCGTCTCGCTATTAATGCCACCCCAACACGCGTCGCGCGATACACAATTACTACTATCACGCGTGTAAGACCACATGCACTAACTTTTTTTCAGACGGACAGTGATAAAAACACTAACCTTCCCAGAGTTAGGTTTTAAAAAACCTGGAAAACGCTTATTAGAAAAGATAACATTAGATGGGTTTACGTTTGAAAACATTACAGTACCCAGACAGCACATCTTCGAAACAGGAGGTAGAAGAAATTGCATATTTTGAACGCAGCCACTTAGCTCTTTTAAATTTGTATATTTGGGTTCCTTAGGGCTTGCTGACAAAGAATATGTAAAACGTTACGCAAATAGTCTAGGAATTAACAAGTTATAGCCAAAATAAAATGATGGTGCTGTCAGACAACACCCAAAATCAGAATCGCTCAGTGGTAGATTTTTTAAACCACCATTGTACGGGAAATGGGCCACAAGTTACATTTGAACTGATTGGCTGGAATGATATGTAAGGCTAAACACGATTAGTCGGACTATAAATGCTATCCTTGGTTGTTAGGGGAGACGTAGGAAGGTAAAATTTTTTTCAAACACTTGTCGAAACGTGGCTCCATTGGCCAGACTCGCTGATATAATCACTTAGGAGCGTTAGTTCGAGACCACTAGTTCAAATAAGCTTGATAAAGCAACAGTGCGTTGAAGCCAGCTCATATTTTTGCTAAATAAAAGCCTGGAACATAAGCAGATGGCAATTTGTGCCAGTATTTGTGCCAGAATTCATTGCTAGTCAACGTATCTGTGTTTATTTCCGTGAATTGTGGTAAGCTTGAAACATTCAGTATCTTTTAATGAAAATTGAATGTGAATTGTTAATTTATGCCTGTATATATGTGTAGTTCAGTAGCAAACATGATGTAAAGCCTATAATGCTCCAGCCTGAACAGAAGGTGTCGGAGGAAAGTAAAACGGCATGGAATGGCCAAACAGTACACTGACACCTAGATGATTGACTAGAAAGAAATAATGCTGGAAGTGCAGAGGCGTAGTAACCATTAGGGAGGTTAATACTGGTATAAAGTATTTCAGATGAAGCTGACAGTTGGCCTAACGCTCTGAACTCAATGTTTGTGATGTATTGTGCTCAGTGTAGAACTAGAGTATCAATTAGTTATGAAGTAGAAGGTACATCCTTCTTGTTTTCAGGGACTGTGGTCTTAACGTTATTGAGCAGCACCTGGTCAGAGCTTTGCTGAATCCAGAGTCGGACAGCATACTCCTTGGTCCATTTAGCTATCAGTGAGGTGTCTCCAGAGCCCAGGGGAGAAATCGAGCAGAGGAGTCTTTTCCTGCCGCCATCACGCAAGATAAGCTGATGTGGCCAGCTGAGCTCAACATTATGTACCCCATCTTAAAATAACAGTGTAAAATACAATTAAGAGGGGAAGTAAATTGTTTTAATATCAGGAACTGAGAACATCTCCAATACTAGTTCCAATAAAGACAAACTATTGAAGTCATGATGACAAATACCAACAGAGCTTGAACAAAACAAAACCAGTATTACCTCATATTACTACTACACCACTGACACACATAGGATACTATTAAAAATACATGTCACTACAAGATTCATATTGAGAAATTCTGTACATATAACTTGTAATTAAAATTGATTGTGATTCCTGGTTCCATTTGTATTTGAATCAGGACACATATACATTCATGACAGCAATGAATACATATTGTTATTTGAAAAGTTATCAGTGACTCCTTTAAGATATCCTTTAGAGTGTTTTATGTATGTGAGTGTCACAGTGTTGTCACGTGTAGTGGAATAAATTAAATTGTTTATCTGTCTGTTGTTGTTATGACTTACACTTCATCATACACATACCCTAGACATATAACGTAGTCATCACACTATTCCAGAATAATTCTGACTGAGGTATACATATGTGGCAGCAAGTAAGGTTATATATAATACACTACTCTTATTAGATATATATATACCTTCACAGCTGATCTCAGTCAGTACACTAAGTCCCCTATAAATATTTATAACATCCCACTTCACCACATAGTGTCAGATGTAACAAATTATTACTTTCGCTAAAGTAATGTCTTATCTGTTGCTTGAGCACACACAAAATCCGTCTCTTTACAACCTTGGCGGAGACGCACACGTGCCTTATCAGTGATTAAGCAGATTGCGCTGGGCGATGTACGTGTTAATCTGTGTACTGGTATCGGCAGCGCCTGCAGTTAACCAACTTGGTTGCCGATAATGTTCTCTCAGCCGCTCCTGCAAATGTTTAGTATTATCATCCACCCGGAGTGTCAGATAAACAGACAAGACACAATATACTGAAAGTAGCGAAGGAATGTAGATACAACATATTTGCTCCAGTGGACAGAGAAAGAAAAGGGTGCGACTCGTAAAAATCGCAATAAAATCAATACAAAATGTACCGATTACTGCCGTAGTGAAACAGAGATTGGAAGAAGAAGGGGTCGCCCCAAACCATTATGTGACACACCCATTTACAGCTGATTAGACTGAAGCGTGACATTACAAGGTTTTGAACCCAATAACTTTTGTTTTGAGAAGCAAGAACTCTAATCACTAATATGTCTTTTTGTAATATAACGTTTTGCCTCGTTTTGGCAAGGCGCACTCCGTTCAACCTAGACACCGGATCCGTCGGTTATACTAGGGCGCATGTCCAAGTATAAGAGACCTAGTGGTCTGTGCGACGTCACTTATTGACACAAGAACAACTATTCGATGTACAATATGGAAAACGTGTTTGACAAACACGCCAGGTAGAAAGTGGTAGCAACTGAACATATTAATTAAAATTTTGAATACAATATGTTATAATTATAACCCATCAGGGATCGAACAGGTAATTTTAAATCATTAATTTTTTTAATTAAACATTCAGTAAGTATTTTTTCAGAATATCAAGATCTTCTCTCAGATATGTCAAACCGCAACGGTCTATCATTGCCATCATCATCACGTGACATTTTTGCAACGAAGGCCGGCTGCAATAGATCTTCAACTTTTTCTGTCTCTTGTATTGATGTTGCACTCTGATAGACTCTTTCCTGTCCACCTCTTGATGTTATCTTCCCACTTATAGCGCCATCGCTCCCTTGCAAACTTGTCTTCAACTTTTCCTTCCATTACAGTTTTCAACAAGGTGATCGTCTTTTTACGTGGCCAAAATATTTTAGCTGCCTAGTTTTGGTCTCGTTCATTAATTCTCTTTTCAATCCAAGCTTTTCTTTGACCTCTTTATTAGCCTCCTTCTCTTTTCATGAGATGCGAGCAATTCTTCTACATATACACATTTCAAGGGCCTCAATTCTTTCTTCTAATTGCTTGTTCATTGTCCATGTTTTAACATCATACAATAATGAATGGTATATATAACACCTGATGGCTGTTGAATTAATTTGTGGGGTCTTTGTTTAGATGTTAAACCTAGGAATGAAAAGAAAATATTGCATGAGAGCAAAATTAGACAGCTAAGAAATGTTGGCTATATAAAAAGATATAACACCTTACTGAAGATCATTCTAGAAGGAAGAGTTGAAGACAAACGTGCAAGAGGAAAACAGCGCTATAAGTTGGAAGATAACATCAAGAGATGGACAAGACAGAGCATATCAGAGGACACCACCAAGACAAGAGACAGCAGACGTTGAAGATCCATTGCAGGCGATCATCGATGTGAAAATGGCAACTGACGACCATGTTTAAATGATAGTATCTGTCACGCGTAGCTTCAGCCATTCCTATTCTCTTCTTAATTTCTGTTTCATATCTACCATCTTCTGTCATTATATGCCCAAGATATGGAAAACAGCATTTCATTCACAGCTTCCCAAATGTTACTATCTTAGTGCAGTAAAAAAAAACCCCACTTCTTTTATTTAGAAAGTATTTTTAGACAATTAAAAAACATAAAACTGTTCCAAAATAAAGTTGGAAAAAAGGGAACGAGGAAGAGGGAAGAAATTATATCCCAGATTTCGCGCGGAAGCTTTCAGCTACAAATTGTGACGCCAATTTTCTGGCTATCAAACCTGAAAGCCCATCGGCCATGACAGCTTCATCTCACGTATTGATGCAGACCACTTTGTTCATAGTTCTTGCTGTGAGAAACTATTCGTGTTTGGCGCATTTTTATAAACGTTTGTTTTTCAGTACGTGTGTACGTATGTGTATTTAGAATTGGTATATTTAGATACCTCTTTTCGCGATATATTCTACTGCTCGCGTACATTAGACCTCTATTCGCGATATTTCCCACTGCTTGCGTACGCGACATCTCCATTCCTGTTTACCATTACTCGCCAATAGTGTTTCAGCATGTGTGTTGGTATATTATGTATGTATGAATATTTAGAATTGTTGTATTCAGATACCTCTATTCACAATATATCTCCCACGATATGCGTACGTGACACCTTTTTTCGCGTTATCTCCTGCTAGTCGCGTACATTATACCTCTATTCGAGCTATCTTCTCCTTCTGGCGATATCTCTCACAGTTCCTGTACATTACACATCTATTCCTGTTTGTCGTGGTTGAGTAAAGTGTAGAGTATTTGTCGAGTTGGACAATAGTAGTGAAATCGACAAGGGATAGTGGACTGACAGAGTTATAGATTACACACACAGAAAGGTGTAAATAGGAGATGGACTTGAGACAACCTGGAAGAAGATTTATCAAAGTGATCTCTCTCTCCAAGCCTCAACTCACTGTTACTGTCTAAGCACCTCCTGCTCTCACTCTTTTCTCTTATCAAACATAGAGATTCTAGTAAAGAGCTAAACCAAGTTAATTATGCATGAAAAGGGTCGGGAACAGCGCATTAATAAATGTGTAAACTTTATTAAGGAAGACAAGCATGGAATTAATGCATATCATCATACACAGCATAAAATATATCAATAATCAAATATTCATCAATAACCTTCAATAATGCAAATACACACCTACAAACACACACACCACCAACACTCATAAAACCTGTAGAACACAGAGAAATGAAATAACTGTCTGACAGTCTGTCCGTTTTCGTGGGACCAAGTACAATGCTTCCGACAGTGTCTTTTACGTAAAAATATACTCCATGGGGGGATGGACTTGACCTGTATAAACCCACTGTAGTCGCTATTGTTGGTGGCACCCCTGATTTCGCGATGGGGACTGGAAGACTGTCTATCTCCTGCTGACCAAATAAACGAACTGAGCTACAGTCCGTCCGCTTTCGTGGGACCAAATGGAATAGCTCCAATGTCTTTCCGTAAAAATATACTCCATGGGTGATGGAATTGACCTGTAAATCCAATGTAGGCGCTATCTTTGGTGACCCCTAATTGCGTGAGGGGCTGGAACTCTGTATTTACCTCTGGCCTGTCCTAAGTGCGAAGTTCTACATAAACCCAGATATACACCAGACGAAGTCACTTGAGGACACGGAGTCCCAGGCGCTCTTATCCGGCGCTAGGCTCTGCTTGGCTGTAAATCCTGTTTAAACTGGGTTTGCTGTAGTTTGCTGAGTGCCCCGTTTAGGCACACAAAGTCGGGTGATATCAGATTCTGCTATAGACATGCTGGGCGGTTTTGATATTCTGGAAGCGGCAATGCTCTGCCTGGTAATCCAATAGGCGAGTAGGGAACTACTACTGCATTTGGTGATTCCAGATTTAGCGTTGGCTCCGTTGCACTGCGTGAGCTTAACTTGGCGTTGACAAAAGGGGTTTTGATTCAGGAACGGGGTTGACGACTCGTGACGCTAGCGGTATTCAGAAACCCTCTAGATCGAAGAGAATATGACGTTCTTCGCCTGACTGGAGTCTGCTCTAGCGATTCGGTCTCCCTGAAACTGAGACCCAAAAAAACACCCTTTACCTCAAGCAACAACAAAATCAATCTAATGTTTTATAACCTAGTCATGCTCCGCTCCTTCCATTCTATCAATTATAGCATGTGCCCGTACAGGCTTAATATCTTTTTACACCCATGTAACTGCCATTAAATGTTCTGACAGCAAAATCTCCTCCTCTTCTCCCAATCTCAACATACAGGAAACCTAACCTTGTAGTTACAGTTAAATGAATATGCTTATTCATCTTACAACATTAAATGAATTTACATAAACAGATTACAGCATGTGACATTACACAAATAAATCATATGTCCCTTTGGGGAAATATATTAATATTCCACAAAATGAGTACAAAGAAAATGCAATGTTCTTGCTATAATAATACAGTTGTGGCTGAATCATAAGATATAATTATATCTATGCCTGGTGACTGCTTTCTGTGAAAGTTATAGACTAGTGCCTAGCCACACAAGTAAGCATAAAATGATTTTCAGTTGCCACTAAAAATATCTATCAAAAAGGAATACGTGATTATCTCCTATAGTTCAGAGTTATTGCCTGCATCTCACTATTCAGTTTTAAGTGAACAATCCACACCTGACATTATCTTACAGAAATGACAGTTAATTAGCCTATTCTTAACCCATGATAAGCATATGTGGACTGATTCCACGCCTAGTATCTGTTATTGTAAGTTTAACATTTAACCCATGATAAACCGTAACAGTTTAAACACCACTTAACTAAGGCCGTAGACACCGCTACATTATCACTGAATTAAATTTACCGGGAGAAATCCTCAAAATGAATTCACGTCACTTCCTATCAGATATATATAAAAAGCTAACATGAATATAATATAATAATTATAAGATATGTCAACTCACCCCGAAAATGACTAGAACATAGGCAAACACATTCTAGTACTGTGGTAAAGTTTGCCTTATCTCATGATGGTCATCTACGGGCCAGGAATATTCACGAATGTCTTTGTCTAGTAAGACTATCCTCTAGATTTATATGTTTACATACAACGCCACCCAGGACACCTGCATGACCTGATTCTACAGATGTATCGGCGTAATGCGTAATCAAGAGAGTAAGGCAAAGGTTATTCTAGAGACATCAGAAGTCAACAACCGCAAGAAAGTTCCTTCAGGTAGAGGAATGCATAATATTATAAGAGCTCTAACTCGTCTAAGGGGCAAAACCCAGAGACTAACAGCGGGTTTTATCTCCCCCTGAAACAGATCAAACTCGTTACCCAGGCCTCAAAGGGTACCAGCCGCACGTGATCAAAGACTTAGAGCGACCAGAGAAATGTTTCTCTGGTCAAACGAGCCACCGGTGCGTTGATGTAACGTTACGCTACGCTGACCGTTGAAGAATTTAGTACTGAAAGCCAGCCAAACGTACACAAACCGCTCGGGTGGGGTTTGAGAAGGTGAAAAAAGATAGAAAAGAAGAATACAAATGTCTAGGAAAACAGAACATTAAAAGAGTTAATAACATATGGAACTGTCATGAAATATTCTAATCCACATATATAAATTATTAGGTAAATATGAAGCCTAACAAATAAAACTAATAAAGAGAAGAGCAATGGTAAAATAACAGTGCTGTCACAAAGAATGTACTCGAAATCCCCCTTGTTTTCTGCTTCGTCTACAAATTGTAACGCTTTCACGTTGATAGTAAAGCTTACTGTATTATTACCCGCCTTCTTCAATGAAACGTGTGCTGTATTTCTTGGAAAAAACATTGAGAGGCCCTGCGTAATGACCTAAATTAATCCTAACATTAATTATATTACGTTACCAAAACGAACGAACAGATGGACAAAAGGAGCGAGAGGGGAGGGCTGAAAATCAGGAACGCATGCAACACGCGACGCGCGATATACAAATGCTGGCATCACGCGTGTAAGTCTACAAGCACTAACTTTTTCAGACGGACAGTGATAAAATACACTACCCTTTCCCAGAGTTAGGTTTATAAATCATAACAGACTCTTATTAGAAAAGATAACAATAGATGGGTTTACGTTTGAACACATAACAGTACCCAGACAGCACATCTTCGAAACAGGAGGTAGAAGAAATTGCATATTTTGAACGCAACCACGTAGCTCCTTTAAATTAGTATTTTTGGGTTCCTTAGGGCTTGCTGACAAATAATATGTAAAACGTTACGCAAATAGTCCAGGAATTAATAAATTATACCCAAAATAAAATATTGGGGGTGCCTGACAGCATAAAATCATTTCTGCTCATAAGATTTTTTTTAACGTGTTTGAAAAAAATTTACGTTACAGAAATAGCCTACCATGTAAACTTCAAATTGATTGGAGCGCAACAAATGAAAGCCTAACCACGATTGGTCGGGCTATAAATACTATCTTGGTTGTTAGGGGAGACGGGAAAAGATAACATTTTTTCAAACACTTGTCGAAACGTGGCTCATTGGCCAGTCTCGCTGATATACACACTTGGGAGCGTTAGTTCGAGACCACTTGTTTAAAGAAGCTTGATAAAGCATCAGTGCGTTGAAGCCAGCTCATATTTGTGTAAAATAAAAGCCTGGAACATAAGCAGATAGGAATTTGTGCCAGTTTGTGCCAGAATTCATTGCTAATCAACGTATCTGTGTTATTCGTATGAATTGTGGTAAGCTTGAACCATTTAATATCTTTTAATGAAAATTGAATGTGAATTGTTGATTTATGCCTGTATATATATATGTGTAGTTCAGTGGCAAACGTGAGGTAAAGCCTAAAATGCTCCAGCCTGAACAGAGGGTGTCGGAGAGAAGTAAAACGGCATGGAATGGCCAAACAGTACACTGACACCTGGATGATTGACTAGAAAGAAATAATGCTGGAAGTGCAGAGGCGTAGTAACCATTAAGAAGGGTAATACTGGAATAAAGTATTTCAAATGAAGCTGACTGTTGGCCTAACGCTCTGAACGCAATGTTTGTGCTGTATTGTGATCAGTGTAAAAGAGAATATAAATTAGTTATGAAGTAGAAGGTACATCCTTCTTGATTTCAGGGACAGTGGTCTTGATGGTACTGAGCAGCATCTGGTCAGAGATTTGCTGAATCCAGAGTCGGACAGCATACTCCTTGGTCTTTTTAGCTATCAGTGAGGTGTCTCCTGAGCCCAGAGGAGAATTCGAGCAGAGGAGTCCTTTCCTGCCGCCATCACTCAAGATAAGCAGAGTTGGCCAGCTGAGCTCAACATTATGTCCCCTCATCTTGAAATAACTTTATAAAAAATACTATTCAGAGGGGAATTTACTTGTCTTAAAATCAGGAACTGTGAACATCTCCAATACTGGTCCCTAAAGACAAACTATTGAAGTCATGATGACAAATACCAACAGAGCTTGAACAAAACAAAACCAGTATTACCTCATTTTACTACTACACAACTGACACACATAGAACATTTGTACTAATATATGTCACTACAATATTCATATTAAATACATTCTGTACATAACTTGTAATTTAAATTGATTGTGATTCCTGGTTCCCTTGTAGTTGAATCAGGACACATATTCATTCATGCCAGTAATGAATACATGTTGTTAATTGAAAGTTTATCAGTGACTCTTTTAAGATATCTTTGTAGAGTGTTATATGTATGTGAGTGTCACAGTGTTGTCAAGAGTAGTGGATTACATTAAATTGTTTATCTGTCTGTTGTTGTGACTTACACTTCTTCATACACATACCCTAGACACATAACGTAGCATCACACTATTCCAGAATAATTCTGACTGAGATAAAGAGATATGTGGTAGCAAGTAAGGTTATCTATAATACACTACTCTTAATAGATATAGATACCTTCACAGCTGATCTCAGTCAGTACACTAAGTCCCCTATAAATATTTATAACATCCCACTTCACCACAGGAACGAAATGGTAAAATAAATTATCGGTCACGTGACACTTATCTTCTCAACATATTTTGTACGAGTTATTATTTAAATATATGCGTTTTAGTATTTTGTGCACCTATATATACGCGTCGGCGTCTGTGGCCTAATGGATATGAACGCAGTTTCATAATCCAGATATACCAGGTTCGAAACCTGCTGCAGGCGGTTTGGTAGCAGATCGCTTTGTGTGGATTTTTAACAATGGTATAAGCGCCGTACCGTTCGGAAAGCAATGGCAAACTACTGAATGAAAAAAAATTGCCTAGAAAAATCACTGCTGTAAGGGACCCTGTTGATTGGTTCGCTGCGTTTTGCTCTTTTTTTTTTATTGCAGGGACACCGCTGATTGGTTAGTTGCGTTTTAGTACTTTTCGTTTTTCAGAGTTCCGTACCAACAGTGTTTTATGCATAATTTATTCTGTCTGCCGCCATCTTGCGTGATACCGTGACTTCGCGTAATTTATTCTGTCTCAGTGTCTGCCGGCCATCTTGCGTGAATCCTTAAGCGCGGATTGGCTGTGCATATTTGTATACCTGAGCAGTGACCTAACATAGCGTATTTAACTATCAGCGGGTTTACAAACAACTTTACGACAATGATGGTGGTAATGGTTGTGATCCTGATGATGGTCATGATGATTGTGATGGTGATGATGATGATGGTAATGATGATGGTGATGGTGATAATGGTGGTGGTGATGATGATAATGGTTGTGTTGATGATGATGATGGTGGTTTTGGTGATGGTAATGGTGATGGTGGTGATGGTAATAATGATGATGGTGATGAGGATGATGATGGTGGTGATAATGGTCATGGTGATGATGATGGTGATGATGATGATGGTGATGGTGATGATGATAATAAGCTAGTTGCTACATTTTTAATACAGATTAGCTAAACACCTAGTAGAGTCAATTAAATGAACCAGACCACACTGTTTTTTTATATTTGGACATTCATTCATTCATAACCCTCCACTCCCAAAAGAGCATAGGCCTTCAACAAACACATACCAAGTCCTCCTGTCACGTGCCATCATCTCAAGTTCTTTCCACGTTCTCCTCATCATTTTCACCTCTGTTTCCAGCTCTCTTCTCCATGTGCTTCTTAGTCTATCTGTGCCTCTCTTGCCCTGGAGGTTCAAGAACACGGACTGCCTTGTAATGCTATCAACAGGTTTCCTCAGTGTGTGTCCTATCCATCGCCATCGTCTTCTTCTCATCTCTTGTTCCACTGGCACTTGTCTAGTTCTTGTCATCAGTTCCACGTTGGTAACCTTGTCATACCATTTTAATCCCTCTATTCTACGCAAGCACCCATTTATGAAAGTCTGTAGCTTTTTGGTTGTTGTCTTTGTTGTTCTTCATGTCTCATGGGTGTTTTATATTTGGACATGCACCCTAATATAACCGACCGACCCTGTGACTAGGTTTAACGGCGCGCTTTGCCAAAACGAGGCAGATTGTTATATTTTTTAAGAAACTGTTAGGGATTTTGTTGCTCTATATTGACTTTGTTATTGACCCATTATTTAAGGAAGGCCCCACTTAAATGTGTGCCCGGGGACCCAGTACAATATAGTTACGCCACAGCGTATGATTATTAGTGTACGCCATTGTTTCAACAACGGACAAGTCCGTGTATTCACTGATAACATTTTATATTTGAGTTCTGTGTAATATTGTTTATGATGATTCGCGCTCTGAAATATCTGGCATGTATCACACCCCCATAAGGTAAGTCTCGCACCCCCTAGAGGGTGCATGCTGCCTTGGTTAGGAAGCGCTGCACTAGACGCTCGCTGATTTAAAAGTGGTAAATGCCATAAGGGTAATTGAAAAAAAAAAAATTTACTCCCTATTTTAAAATGCAACTATTGGATATACCTAAAACAAATGTTTAAACAATGAGTAATAACTATCTTGTGACAGTAAAAGGCGAAAATCCGGACTGCTCAAGGATTTGGTCGGCCCGGATTTTCGGATTTTCCGGATTCTCAGACGGCACTTTTAAAATTCAAATTTAAGGAAGAATAAAGAGGAGATAAACAGGCACTTTTTTTTTGTGGTTAATTCATTAACAAATACAGAATGTTTCTTTTATCAAAATGAGTATATTTATTGGTTAATTTCCGCAATTTCTGTTGCGTCAGCAGCACTGCTTTTAGATGAAACACTTACAGCTTCTGCTGCGTCTGCTGCACTGCTTGTGATTGGAACACTTACAGCTTCTACTGCGTTTGCTGCACTGCTTGTGGTTGGAACACTTACAGCTTCTGCTGCGTCTGCTGCACTGCTTGTGATTGGAACACTTACAGCTTCTGCTGCGTCTGCTGCACTGCTTGTGGTTGGAACACTTACAGCTTCTGCTGCGTCTGCTGCACTGCTTGTGATTGGAACTCTTACAGCTTCTACTGCACTGCTTGTGGTTGGAACACTTACAGCTTCTGCTGCGTCTGCTGCACTGCTTGTGATTGGAACACTTACAGCTTCTGCTGCGTCTGCTGCACTGCTTGTGGTTGGGACACTTACAGCTTCTGCTGCGTCTGCTGCACTGCTTGTGATTGGAACACTTACAGCTTCTACTGCGTCTGCTGCACTGCTTGTGATTGGAACACATACAGCTTCTACTGCGTCTGCTGCACTGCTTGTGATTGGAACACTTACAGCTTCTACTGCACTGCTTGTGGTTGGAACACTTACAGCTTCTACTGCGTCTGCTGCACTGCTTGTGATTGGAACACTTACAGCTTCTACTGCGTCTGCTGCACTGCTTGTCGGTGGAACACTTACAGCTTCTACTGCGTCTGCTGCACTGCTTGTGGTTGGAACACTTACAGCTTCTACTGCGTCTGCTGCACTGCTTGTGATTGGAACACTTACAGCTTCTACTGCGTCTGCTGCACTGCTTGTGGTTGGAACACTTACAGCTTCTGCTGCGTCTGCTGCACTGCTTGTGGTTGGAACACTTACAGCTTCTACTGTGTCTGCTGCACTGCTTGTGGTTGGAACACTTACAGCTTCTACTGCGTCTGCTGCACTGCTTGTGATTGGAACACTTACAGCTTCTACTGCGTCTGCTGCACTGCTTGTGGTTGGAACACTTACAGCTTCTGCTGCGTCTACTGCACTGCTTGTGGTTGAAACACTTACAGCTTCTGCTGCACTGCTTGTGGTTGGAACACTTACAGCTTCTGCTGCACTGCTTGTGGTTGGAACACTTACAGCTTATGCTGCGTCTACTGCACTGCTTGTGGTTGAAACACTTACAGCTTCTGCTGCACTGCTTGTGGTTGGAACACTTACAGCTTCTTCTGCACTGCTTGTGGTTGGAACACTTACAGCTTATGCTGCGTCTGCTGCACTGCTTGTGGTTGGAACACTTACAGCTTCTGCTGCACTGCTTGTGGTTGGAACACTTACAGCTTCTGCTGCGTCTACTGCACTGCTTGTGGTTGGAACACTTACAGCTTCTGCTGCGTCTGCTGCACTGCTTGTGGTTGGAACACTTACAGCTTCTGCTGCGTCTGCTGCACTGCTTGTGGTTGAAACACTTACAGCTTCTACTGCGTCTGCTGCACTGCTTGTGGGTGGAACACTTACAGCTTCTGCTGCGTCTGCTGCACTGCTTGTGGTTGAAACACTTGCAGCTTCTACTGCGTCTGCTGCACTGCTTGTGGTTGAAACACTTGCAGCTTCTACTGCGTCTGCTGCACTGCTTGTGGTTGAAACACTTACAGCTTCTACTGCGTCTGCTGCACTGCTTGTGGTTGAAACACGTGCAGCTTCTACTGCGTCTGCTGCACTGCTTGTGGTTGAAACACTTGCAGCTTCTACTGCGTCTGCTGCACTGCTTGTGGTTGAAACATTTGCAGCTTCTACTGCGTCTGCTGCACTGCTTGTGGT
Source organism: Oreohelix idahoensis (assembly GCA_024509875.1). Taxonomy (NCBI): domain Eukaryota; kingdom Metazoa; phylum Mollusca; class Gastropoda; order Stylommatophora; family Oreohelicidae; genus Oreohelix; species Oreohelix idahoensis. The sequence goes on along the minus strand of JAMPIV010009939.1, from coordinate 315,131 downwards.
TGAAACACTTACAGCTTCTACTGCGTCTGCTGCACTGCTTGTGGTTGAAACACTTACAGCTTCTGCTGCGTCTGCTGCACTGCTTGTGGTTGGAACACTTACAGCTTCTGCTGCGTCTGCTGCACTGCTTGTGGTTGAAACACTTGCAGCTTCTACTGCGTCTGCTGCACTGCATGTGGTTGAAACACTTACAGCGTCTACTGCGTCTGCTGCACTGCTTGTGGTTGAAACACTTGCAGCTTCTTCTGCGTCTGCTGCACTGCTTGTCGGTGGAACACTTACAGCTTCTGCTGCGTCTGCTGCACTGCTTGTGGTTGAAACACTTACAGCTTCTGCTGCGTCTGCTGCACTGCTTGTGGTTGGAACACTTACAGCTTCTGCTGCGTCTGCTGCACTGCTTGTGGTTGAAACACTTACAGCTTCTGCTGCGTCTGCTGCACTGCTTGTGGTTGAAACACTTACAGCTTCTGCTGCGTCTGCTGCACTGCTTGTGGTTGGAACACTTACAGCTTCTGCTGCGTCTGCTGCTCTGCTTGTGGTTGAAACACTTGCAGCTTCTACTGCGTCTGCTGCACTGCTTGTGGTTGAAACACTTACAGCTGTGGGGGCAAGCGTTTCGTTCGTTGCCCTCGTCGTGGGGGCAAGCGTTTCGTTCGTTGCCCTCCGTCGCAGGCGATCTTTGTCCTCTCAAGGCTGTGTGTGGTCCCGGTTGCCGGGTCCTCCCAGAGCGGCAGAGGCAGCGAATGGGTGATGTGCCTGTTCCAGATTTCTCTTTTTCGCGGACCTTCGGTCCCGAATGAGTTTTGGCTGGACCGACGTCTCGGTAAAGTGGAGGTTTTATAGTGGCAGAAGGAGAGTACACACGAGGGCAAGTTCGGGCATTAATCTCATCTCGTCGGTACCGATTATGAGATGAACTTAAGTGTGCAGGCGAACGCTGCCCTGAAGAGACCGTGTGTGGTCCCGGGTGTCGGGTCCACCCAGTCAAGATGGGGTAGAGCTGTGTGACCGTCCAGATGGCGTCTTTTCGGCAGACCGGTAAAGGCGGTGGCTTCGCCACCGCAGCACATCCCCGGGCGGATAGGGGTGGTGGCTGTGGCACTGGAGCCCCCTAGGGGCAAGGTACACACGCCTAAGCAGTTTAACAAAGCCCATAACTGGCAGTTGACTGACCGCCTCAGAAGCCCTAATCGGTGGTTGTCTCGGTGATCGTCTGGGAGCTATGACCTCCTCTGCAGGGTAGGGAGGCTCAAACCTCTTGACAGCGCACGCACGCCATAGTGGGCCTGGTGTAGAATGTTGATGAGTCTAGGAACTCCCTGGGGTTGCAAGAAAGCTCTGCATAACGAACCCTCTGTGGATGGGAAGGAGCTATGATGCTGTTTAGCTTCTGACCGGGTTGGTAGGAAAGTCCACAGACACCCCAGCATTACAGGGCCAAAGGGCTTTGTTCCCATGGCCGCTGGATACGTCAACAACAACAACAACAAACACTTACAGCTTCTGCTGCGTCTGCTGCACTGATTGTGGTTGAAACACTTACAGCTTCTACTGCGTCTGCTGCACTGCTTGTCGGTGGAACACTAGTTTGATCGGCAGACGCTTCTATTGTTTCATTAAATACTTTGGTATGTCACCTTGTTTACGACTTTGTCATTTCTTTGTGATAAGATTATTCTGCACCATGCCAACGGGCATGCCGTCCCGAAGACTAAAGTTATGGTTCGTTTGGGGGTCGGAGTGGCTAAGAGGTATGGCGTCCGCCTCTAGTTCTAGAGGTACCGAGTTTGATTCCCAGTTGAGGGAATATAATATATGGAATTTTTTTTCAGAAGCAATGGTCCTAATCAAGTCATACACCCCCCCCCCCCCCCCCCCCCCGGTCTCCCGGGCAGTTGAGATCGGATGCCTAGCCTTCTCGGATAAGGGAGGAAAAAAAAAGGAGATCCCGTGTGTGAGTTGCGCACGTTAAAAATTGCACGGCAGTTGAAAATCGTAAAGAGTAGCCCTATCAGGCTGCTGTCCTGGCAACATTTTAAACATTAGAAACTTACCCTCCAGAAAAATATATATAGAATGTGTGATTCCTATATAGACATATTGGGATTCTCGCCGGTGCTACGTAGCTCGTGCACTGTGGTGAGATCCTCCTTGTGTGATTTAAGGGAGGAGATCGGAGCACTGATGGAGTAGTCCGTGCGCAATGAAAAAAGTCCTTAAAACAGAACCATAGTGGGAGCCGCGCTAGCGTAGTGGTTACAACACCGCTCTGGCGACCGGGTGATACAGGATCAAACCCGGGCGACGGCATTTGAGGATTTTTCGTCGACCGGGATTTGGAATGGATTAACTCGAGACCTGGCGAGGACATTTGAAGGAGTGTCGTCGACCAGGGACTGGCGGCTCCTGAGCCGACCCAGCTGCAATGGGTACCTCTGAAATCGGCGAGTATTTGCCTGAATGGCGAGGGACACCTGTCTCTGTACAAGAAATAAAGGGATACTCACGTAAAATCAATGTCAGGTTAGACATAAAATAATAACCTGAGATTTCGCCTCGAGTATTAGCGGGCGAACGAAAAAAAAAAAAAAAAAAAAAAGAACCATAGTTGTGGTTCTGTTCTACGAATTTAATAACTGTTTCCATGCACTTTTCTGCAGAAGCCCAAGATATCTTTTCTTTTCCAACTTTGTTGTCTCCTTCACCAGATTCTTCTGAACTATTGTCTTTTATCTTATCAGGAGTTGAAATGCTTTCAATGATTTCTTGATCATTTCAACATCATCTTCAATGTGAATCCACTGTTGTATGTAATCTTCATTAAGTTCTCTCACACAAAAGCCCGGAAATTTTTAAAAGTTTGAGTTTTCAAAAAGTCCGGATTGGCGGGTGATCCAGATTTCTGGCATCCAGATTTTTTTACTTTTAATGTAATAAGTTTTATTTTTTATTTCCAGAAACAAAGTGAAATAAAGTAACATTTAAAATGGCAAATAAACTGACCTTACACGAAACGGTATTCCGAATACTATCACCAACCAAGACCTACTTATTCGTAGTAACCAAGAAGACATGCACACCATCATAGGTGGCAGACGCTGAAGTTGAGTTGGCATCGTCCTTAGAAGAGACCCCGATGCCATCACAAGAACAGCTATGCTATGGACCCCTGAAGGAAAGCGAAAAAGATGCCGACCAAAAACAACTTAGCGGAGAACTATGGAGGCCGAGATGCAAAGAATGAACCAGAGCTGGGTCACTGTACGAAGGATGGCCGCCGACCAAACAAAGTGGAAGCAGTTTGTTGCTGCCCTACAAAGCGCCAACACGCGTGATGGCCACTGACTGCTTTGACAGACGGCGGCTAAGGATCAAAGAAGAAGACAAGAGACAGCAAAAATTGCTACACGCTGTGAAGTCATATGTCTGGCAGGTCGCATCTCACACTGATCTGTAAAATCAATGTGATATCCCATTTTATGAAATATAATGGCATTTAACTTTTTTTTTCTTTTGACGATCGTTTGACACAAATTAGTTAGACCTGAGTAACAAACAAATTAGGTAGACCTGAGTGACAAACAAATTAGTTAGACCTGAGTGACAAAGAAATTAGGATTTAAAAATAGGAAGTGATTTGTTATAAAATTCCAGAAGATTCCGATTAAATCTTCGTAAACTGACCACATCATCGGTGCTGTAATTTTTTATTTATTTATTCGGGGTTGATCGAGTGGGAAATATGGGCTCCATCATTCCGTACAATTGTTAATCTCAGTTCGAATTTATGATCAGCGATGAATACATGAGCTAAGAGTGGTAAATACAAATGAAACCATGCCGCGAATAATGAAGTCACAATATTACAACGACTGTGCTTTCTCTCTTTCCCACTTTTCGCCGTTCTGTCTCCAATCCAGTGCTCTGCATCATTTCTTACTTCGCGGCACACTTAAAGAGCCCTTCAGAATTCCGTGGCACACTATAATATATTTAAATAGGTTAGTATGGTAAATATTTAAACATTCGATGCAATCATAAGACAAATGCTCCCCTAATTTTTTGTGATGGATTGGTGAATGATGATAACTGAACTTATTATTTGAAAAAGTATTACATCACCGTCCGTGTTTTAATCTTTACCAAGATTGGTAACCTCCTACATCCCAGTAAGACTGACCGTGTATGTGGCACGTCATGTTTGCAAACTAGCACCTTATAATGCGACAACATGATGTCATGTATCTTCCCCCGACAAAAGGTCTGGGTTAACAATAGGAATGTCGCTCAGTGTAGACTCTTACTCCGTTTGGAGCTGACGGTAAGTGAAAAGTCAATACGGCAAGTTCGCTCCCTCGCTAAGCGTCACCTATAACAAAGAAGAAAATAACCAGGAGAGAGGGGTGGGTAAGAGGTGTGACAAGATGTGATAAGAAAACATTGAACAATGAAAGCGAAAACAACGAATACTGGAAGAATTAACACGTAAAGGGATTGGCAAAGTACTAAAACCGGATAGGACTGAAGACCAAAAAAAAAGAGAACGAACATATTTCGTGACAATATTTAGACCTCAAATATAATTTTGTATACCAGTATGTGGTGTATTCTGCCTGGTGCCACGGCACACCAACCAGATACTGGTGGCACACCATTGAGCCGCGGCCCGCCGGTTGCTCTAATCCACGCTTTTTTCTCACTAACACTGTTAATTTTGGAAAATTTCAATAGGATAGTATAGTAATTTACCAAGTATTCTGCCAACGCAGAGGAGTACTTAAATTATTTGACACCTGGAGCCGATCTTTTCTTTGGTACCAACTTATGCCATACAACACACAGAGAGACAAATATATTATGAGTGCACGTAGATTTTTTACAGTACAGTACTGTCATAAAAGTGTTCGATGACATGATAGGAAACTCTATACAGAGCGATACAACATGCGGCAACCTGATCATCAGAAGAGTTACCCCCGTCAAAAAAGTGTTTCGACCCTGTATACTTCTTTACACTCTAAGGGGGGCGGGCCCACTTGGGCAATGACTCCCAAGTGTCTCCGCCTCCTGTTGTCGTATGTAGAAAATGAACACATTCCACCTTGGTTGTAGCTATAAAATCCATAATTCTGCCAGCCGGAGGCAACTGAGAAAGTAACCATTATGTTGAAAGCAAATTATTATGCCACAGCACACCACGACTAGGGACAGACACTGACCCACCTGCGCAAAGCCAACGAGGCTTGAAGCCATTGCACGCTAGCAACTGAAATCTACTTGCGCCCGACATCTCATATAATATACGCCGCGTGTTGCCTGTAAGGCACCGTCCCTTCACAAATACAACGAAAAACTCAATGTATTGCGGACTTAGAAAAATTTCCACTTTCCGGATGTTTCCTGTAATGCAGGTGGGGATATAGTTTACTGTCCCGAGTTCCATAGCCCATTGCGGTTGTTCCACAGCCAGCATGATGCCTTTTCCGCAGTTTCACTAAGCCTGGCTGTCACCCGGGGCGGATCACCCCCTCACACCCCCATAGTACGCCACTGCCCGCAGACTTTTGAGAAGCCTCTTGTACCTCGTAGGAGTACGCACACTCCAGGTTGGGAACCTGTGTCCTTGTACGCACGCTCTCAAAACCGTTGACTGTCACATATTTCAAGGGCTACGAGCCAGAAAAGGAGGACACCATGCTGGGCTGGGTTGCCGACAGGGGTGGGGATTCGACGCCGATGATCGAAATTAACAGACACCTAATTACCCCCTCACAATGTAGTCAAGACGTGCATTCTTTCCATCTCGTCCCGGTCTTATTCACTTCGAGTTGGACGTTAAAAATTTAAACGCTCGACACAGCCCCCTGTGCATTGTCCTGCGTGCGGAGATGAAGCCCATAATAGAGCTCCCCTTCTGGATTATTCCTTGGTGAATCTTGTAGGGCCAGACAACTCAAAAGAAGAACACATTACCTTTCGTACTTAGGTGGGTCTGGCGATTATTCTTGCGAGCTCTCAAGAATTCTCCGCTTGTCTGAGGGAGGTTCAGACAAGCCTGTCAGTCTGTGAAAAGGAACGATATGTTAAGAGACTGTTGTAATATAGTTTGTTTTTTTTTCGTTTTTTTTTTTTTCAAATAAAGTCATTTGAGATATTCATCAATAGAGAGGACGAGGAAAATTTTTCTTCCAGAGATTAAAAACAAAACAAAATCTTATTAGCTCCTTTTCCCGTTTGGGTCCTAACGAAACATAAAAGCACCCCGGTAGCTGGTTTTCTTGTAGGAAGCCAATATGAAAGCATGCATGTGCTTATGCAATGGTGGGGTGTGTAGCAATTTGTTTGTACATAATGAGGAGGCCAGTCCCAGGCACAGTTTTATATTAGTCGCCTCTTACGACATGCTGGAGGGAGCTTTATTCTTATTCTGTCTTTGCCTCTTTGTTGTACACAATGACAAAGGTAAAGATAGTCCCATAACAGATACTGCCGTAGATGAGTGAAGTGTTAAAGACTTCACTGTTCTAGGTCCAGCATCGAGAGGTGGGAAGTGACCAGTTTTCTTCCTCGCTGTCTGTTCCTTCCCTGACTCAAGAGCAAAGTCATGTAACCTTTTACAGCTGGGTAGACTAGAACTTAATTTTTAAGACTTTTAGACTGCGTATTCGTCTACTTCTTCTTTCCTTTTCTATTCTGATAGATCATGGAACCACTGCCGCAGATGACGCCTGTGCATGGAGTCTGCATCAAAGTATTTATATGCTACTCATTTTTCGTTAACTTTCAGGCGTTAGCTTGAATATTTTCAAAGAAAGCATTAGTCAGCGTTTGGCCGTTGGTATCTCCGTATAGTTTTTCTCTTTTCCAGGAATGGTACTGGTGGGTGGCCATGTGTGCTTCCCGTGTTCTTCACAAAAGTGTGCCACCACGAATAACGTCATCTTAAGCGCCTCTTGCGATATGCGCCAGGGCGCAGATATCATATTCTATCTTTGTCTCCTTTTGAGAGGCCCCCAGGAATTAAACGGGGGGCAATGTTTTAATTTCTGCACAACTTAAGTTTTCAGATTTGGAATTGGCATCTGCAGATTTTTTGTCTTTCTTTTTTTTTTTGTATTGTTGATTTTTATAATGAATTAATCAGTTAACACTAAAAGAGTTGTTTACGTTTAACTATGAGCACAATAACTCTTGTAGATTGTTTTGGATTTATTGTTTTACAATTTTGGGAGAATAATGGAGTTATTCCTGTTTTAGATTTCAACGGTACCACCTTCTCGTTCTTCAAATATCATGCCAGGTGGCTTAGAGGATCATATCTTTTCACAACTTTGTACCCTCATTGCAATTCATTAATTGCGTTGTTGGCTTCTTTACAAGTCACGATGTCAAACTGTCCAGTCTTCTCTCTCTCTCTCTCTCTCTCTCTCTCTCTCTCTCTCTCTCTCTCTCTCTCTCTCTCTCTCTAATGATCAAAATACATGTGCGATTGAAAGGATATAGTATGCAGGATGACAGAGAGAGGAAGGGCAGAATGTTAGACAGGCCTGCGTGCCCAATTCTTAACCATTTGAAAATAAAGTTCGTTCGTTCGTTCTCTCCTTCAGTCCCTCCTGCTATCTCAATTACCTTTGTTCTCCTTATTAAAAGAAAGTAAAGAAAGAAAAATAAGCAAAAATGGTGAATTCTTGCTCAAAAATAATCTGCCTACGTGTCTTTGGCGACAATGAACATAACATAACATAAAACCACAAGCAGCAGATAGCAATAACACGAACCACAAGCACAAGATAACAATAACATTACCACTACATCAAGTCTTATCACTACAACATCGACAAAGCAGTAATGAATGACGGAGTTTACAGAAACTTCTAGAAAACCCCCCGTTATAATTGCCTCAATATTTATTGACTTGTACATAATTAATCAAATTTGAGAATGCCGGGTATGTTTGGAAAATGCTCTTAAATGTTCTTATGTGCAGGTGTTTAAGTTAGGCGTAACTGTGTACATTCTTCAAAGAGTTCTCTGTGGTATGCCTGTTGGAACCATTCTGCGTGTGTTATCTGTGCCGTTCTTTATTGACCTTCCTCGCCATAGTTATCATTTTCATTTCCTTCTTTTTTAATTCATTATTTTCCGTTTTCTATCTTTTTCTTTTTCTTTCTTTCTTCATTCCGTCTGTCTAGCTTTCTTCATTCCCTTTGTCTAGCTTTTTTCATTCCCTCTGTCTAGCTTTTTTTTTCATTCCGCCTTTCTTTTGTTCGTTCGTTCCTTCTTTCCTTACTACATTCTTTCTTCTTTTTGACTTTTTGTATGGTCCACTGATTGTCCTTCTGCCTGTCTGTCCTTTTTTTTTTTCGTGTGTTCTATCAATTATCATAAACTTCCCGTCTTTTTATTTTGTTTGTCACTGGCACATGTCTATTTCTTGTCATCAGGTCTACATTAGCGATCTAGTCATACCAGTTTAATCCTTTCATTCTACGCAAGCACCCATTTATGAAAGTCTGTAGCTTATTGGTTGTTGTTTTTGTTGTTCTCCATGTTTCACAGCCATATAATAGAACGGACTTGATATTTGAATTGAAGATTCTGATGGTTGTGTTGGACTTAATTTCTCTTGATAATCCAATATCACTGTCAGACTTAAAGGTATTTTATAATTGGACATTCGTCCTATTATAACCGACTAGGTTGAACGGGACGCGCCTCGCCAAAACAAGGCAAAATTTTATTTAATAAAATATAAAAATAAAATATTTTAAACACAGGCTTTTAATGCACTAAAAAGCCACAACTAATTTTTCACGGAGTTTATAGCTTGCAGTAAAAAAATGTAACATGAAATTGACAAACAGCGAGGTGCGCATAATGCGCGTATCATATATTTTATCCATAATTGTGTAATGAAGTATAAAGCAGAAGTTAATTTCATGTAGAATCAGCGCCCCAGGCTTTTTATCAATTTAATGTCACATTTATTTTTTTTACTGCAAGCTATAAACTCATTGAAAAATTAGTTGTGGCTTTTTAGTGCATTAAAAGCCTACGTTTAAAATATTTTTTAACATATTTTTTTATTTTCTTCTTTTTAGTGTTATTTTTTGTTGTTTTTAAATTTAAGTCAAATGTAATCGATCCACTAATGACATTATCAGTTTGCGATAAACGAGTCCAGAGCACTGGAGGCGGATTCCATTATTCAGTATATTACACGGAAAGTTAATATTTTTATTATTTTTTTTTTTTTGAAATTTTGATAAGAATTGTAAATTACATTTGTTTAAATGTAGTGCAAGCGCGTGCGATAGTGCGTGTGTGAAAAAGGGGGGGGGGGGGGGGGGGGGGGAGAAGTTTCAATATTTCTATCAAGAGAGACAATCTTGTTGGAAAGAATACACCTAGATTATTTGCAGTTATTGCCCATTTCACTGATGATACAATACAAAAAAAAACATTAATATTCATTTTATTCATTTTATTATCTTTATGACTGATTATTGTATTGTCATACACAACTATGCCAAGTTTCAGAACTATTGCTCAGCGGGAAGTGATTAAAAAATCCATTGCAAGATTTGAAGGTGACAAGAGAGTGACATACGTTGCAAGTTAAAAGAAAAGCCTGTAAATCAAAAAATCTTGATAACCGTGCCGTGTCATGTTCTTTCGGCCTTTTTTTAAAATTATATGTTATGCAGTTGACTGATGTTTTTTCCATCCAAAAATTCTTCTTTTTGTAAGTTTGTATGTATGGTTTTTTGTTGTTGTTTTTTTTTTTTTTTACATTCAGTTATCTATCCAGGGTGGACTCCATCAAAATCAGGGATGTAGTCCACGAAACAAGAATAAATAATTTCTTCCTTGTTGATTAACTAGAGCGGATGAGCTTCTCGCTCTTGAGCAGTCAATACCAAGTTGAAGACTCCTTGGTATTATCTACACTGTAGATCTAGGTTTTTCCTGTGGCTTTTCTGCTATTCTGAAACCTGTTGAGTTGAAGTCATGAGCTGTAATTTCGCCAGCTTGGCTTGCATCAAAAGGATTGTCACATCTGGTCCCAAGCTAGGAGTAAGAAGTGCGTGGCATACTGTGCATTCCCCGCCATCCAACGGGGCTCTCCAACTCTGCAGAGCTAAAATACTGTACTCTGTTTCTGGAACGGTGACGATGACTGGGACACACAACCAGGTTTACCTTTTGGTAGTTTTACAAGACAGTTCTTTTTCTGGAATTTCCAGGCTAAGAGAGGTACAAGGGAACCGAAAAACACATGGATAAGGGAACCGAAAAACACATGGATAAGGGAACCGAAAAACACATGGATAAGGGAACCGAAAAAACACATGGATAAAAGAACTGTAGACAGAAATAAAGGGAGGAAATAAGGTAGTGAAAGACTTTGACTGGAGCAGGACTTTGGTGAAGGCATGTGTTTCTTGAAAGGTACTAGTGACGAAAGGAGTAAAGTAATCAGTGAAACATATGACCTTTTTCAGTCCTTGTAAGCAGTCTTCTGCTGAATTAAAGTTACAGATTAATTACTGACTTACTTAGTCATTCCTCTTCTACCGTGAGGTGTAGAGGTTTGGCAGAGAAAGCGCCATTTAAGCAATTCAATCACTGTAAATTCAGAAAAGTTCTGCTAGGAACACAGTTACAAAAATTCACAATAAACGCCAGAGACAACAAATATTTATTAATGGAACAAAATATAAATTATAACATGCTAATACCCGAGATTATGGATGGAGCACGGAGAGGCTAACAACAAGTGTAGAAATCGCTCAAGCTTGTCAGTTTTACACGGAGTTAATAACACGTTCAGTGAACAAGTCACTTTCAAGGGTATACTAAACAATTTCGGGGGTCGGAGTGGCTAAGAGGTATGACATCCGCCTTGAATTCTAAATATCCCGGGTTCGATTCCCGGTAGAGGGATTATGGAAATTTTTTTAGAACAAGTGGTCCTAATGATGTCATACCCTTGTCTCCTGGGTAGTGAGATCGGATACCTAGCCGTCTCGGATAAGGCGAAAAAATAGGAGGTCCCATGTGTTAGCTGTACACGTTACAAATACCACGGCAGTTGGAAATTGTAAATAGTCGGCCAGACGGACGCTGCCCTGGCAAAATTTAAAAATTAGAAATTTCTATATACACACACTACCCAACGTGCACTGTGCTGAAAAAAAGGAATAGGGAGCAATTGTAGTTTTACTCAACTTTTTTCATTCATCGAGTTCCCATCTAAAACATTTAAACATTAAATGAACTATTGGCAAAAGGAAAGCTTCCTACCAGTGCTAACCAGTCGCTTATAATTTTAGTTCATAAAAACAATGCACGGCGTGCAAATGCACAGATTTGTCTTTAAATAACAGATGATAAAATATTAGCAGAGACGTTAGCAGTATAATTACAACTTTCCAGGCAAAAATTACAAAAAAAGACAAATACTGCAGCGTGCCATATAACCACATACATAAATGTGCTGATTTTATTATAGACGCCATTCAATACACAAACACACACACACACACACACACACACACATACACACTTCTTCTTGGATCCTTAGCCGCCGAATGTCAAAGCAGTCAGTGGCCATCACGCCTAGTGGCGTCTTGTTGGGCAGCAACAAACTGCTTCCACTTTGTTCGGTCGGCGGCCATTCTTGGTGCAGTGTTCCCGTTCTGGTTCATTCTTTGAAACACACACATACACACATGTTAGCATAAATACTATCCGTAGATCAAATCTTCATCCGACTTTTCGACTGCTTTATTCACAAAACGTTAGACAGAAAGAATGCTACCAGCAATATTATCTATAGATCAATAGAAAATAATTTGCCATGTTTTCCATTGTTTTCAGCGCGCGCGCGCACACATACACAATATTTAAAAATACTTCATAAAACGAGCTAAAATTCTGCAGAAGAAACCTGAAAGCAAATTGTTAATAAACCACATACGAATATATTTACCTATATTACTAAGACAAGGTTGCTCATGAACCGCTAGTTGTATACTCAGAGACACACACAGAGAGTGACACAGCGAGAGACTTACAGAGAGTGACACAGAGAGACAGTGAGACTTAACGAGGATGGCACGGAGAGACACACAGAGACTTACAGAGAGTGACACAGAAAGACAGAGAGAGACTTACAGAGAGTGACACAGAGAGACTGAGACTTAAAGAGGGTGACACGGAGAGACACACAGAGACTTACAGAGTGACACAGAGAGACAGAGAGAGACTTACAGAGAGTGACTGAGACTTAAAGAGTGTGACACGGAGAGACACACAGATACATATAGAGAGTGATACAGAGAGACACAGAGACCTACAGAGAGTGACACAGAGTGACACAGAGAGAGACACTCACACAGAAAAAGAGAGTGACACACATAGAGAGTGACACAGAGAGAAAGAGAGAGAGAGAGATACCATGTGTTAGAAATCGGATTATTTGATATTACTACTTCCGGTCCCTTATCTCCCCTTGCTCTGACTTGTTCACAGCCAAAAATCGCTCCTGGTCTAAGACAGGTGCCAGATTAGGGCTCGCCACAGAGAAACTCTAACAACCGCTTTTGGCCTACTTCAGTGCTAATTGTTGCGGACGTCCAGCTGAGAGCTTGGACCTGGCATTTATCTCTAATCGAGTTTAGCCAACATTTGAGTGAGCTAGTCTGGTCAAACAGCGGCCAGGATTCGTCGGCAGAGCTGGACTAAAGGTCTGGTGGTCACCCACTGCGTAAGTGTACTTGGGAGGAACTGAAACTTTCAAAAGAGAGAGAGAGGGAAGCTTGTCATAGAAGAGAAGAAGGAATGTGTGATGGAGAGGGATTGGTGTATTGTGGCTTTCTGTTGGGGATTAGCAGATGTTTCAGCGTGTATTTGTGTGTGTGTGTGTGTGTGTGTGTGTGTGTGCTCATATGAATAATCTGGAAGTCAGCTTCCGATTGTCAGAGTGCTTACAGCCCTGGCCTCTCAGGGCGAAGGTGCCGGGTTCAAAACCCGGTAGCTCCACGCTCCAGTTTACCCAGCTATAAATGGGCACTTAACTTTGCTCTTGAGTAAGGGAAAAGAGGCAGCGAGGAAGGGAACTGGTCACACATCCCCCCCCCCCATCTTCTCGTTGCTGGACTTAGTAAAATGAAGTCTCTAACACTTCAGTTCTCTACGGCAGTATCTGCTATGGGACTAACGGTAAAGGGAGGTAACGCCTCTGCACGGGAGATAACTTATTTTCTGTTTGTTGTTGTTGTTTTTTTATTTTTTTTTATTTTTCTAATTCTATTAGTCCAGGGATGTACTTAAAGTATTTGGCAATCGGGGCGAATCCTTCCTTAGGCACTCCCATAAATGTCATCATCATCATCATCATCCACATCGCCTTCATCACCATTATCATCTTCACAATCATGACCATCATCTTTGAACTCCTTAAGCCGCATCGGCCTTCAACAAACTTATGTCACGTGTTCCTGTCACGTGCCATCAGCTCAAGGTCTTGAGGAACTAAATGTTATTATTTGATTGATTTATTGATACATCACTGATTGACAATTGGCAGAGTTGTCAGAGTGGTTGTTTTATAAGACAAGGCCACTGGGTTTGAAATCTGGTCGCGTCACGACCCGGTCTACCCAACTGTAAATATGTACCTGACTCGACTTTTAATTTAGGGAAAGCAAGGCTGCGAGGAAGGGAACCCATCAGCCAGCCTTGTAAAACCGAGCCCTATCATAATGAAGTATCTAACAATTTATTACTCTACGACAGTATCCGTTAAAATTTTACCTTTCAATCTGAGGCAGCAGAGAAAACAATAGAACTAATACAGGCATCTCGTGGGACGACACAACGATGTGATGATGCTCAGGTAAGCAACTGCGAGCATGTACAAAAATAACTACAGAAAGCACATGCAGTGTTTTGGATGGACCACCTACAAGTGGACTAACTCCAGTAGTAGACCTATACTCTTTGTAGGAGTGGGGAAAAAAAGACATTCGCTAATTTGTTCAGGTTTCAACCCAAAGAAAACGTGTATTTGTTCTCCAGTCGTCTAGCCCTTTTTCTCTTCGCATTTATATATTTACATCGTATATTATAGTGTATACATTCTATCGTATATTATAGTGTATACATTCTATCGTATATTATGTATTGATAAATCGTATATCATTAAATGTTAGGAAGTGCTGGAGACAGGAAGTTGTGGAGAGGCATGATCGTCTTCGCCACGAGGTATGATACTTGAAGAGGAAGTAGAATTGTATATGAATATGTGTGTGATGTGTGTTTGTGTGTTTCCGTTCATTTTTTTTTAAAATTGTTCTTGTTACTCCTCACCTGAGACCTAGAATAGTGAAGTCTCTGATACTTCTTACACCTACGGCCGTATCTGTAAGGAACTACTTTTTTTTTTTAAAGACTAGTATTAGAGTCACTTTCTTTGTTCTCATCCATTAATTTTTTAATTTTTAATTTTATTTTAAGGAGAAGTCTGAGAGAAAAATGAATAATTACTATGCAAAACAATTAAATAAATAAATTTCCAAAAAAAAAAAGAAGATAGAATAAAGGATGTACTGACTAGAATACAGACACACACACACACACACCTTCATTAGAGATGCATAGAATTTTAAGATTAAACCTTACTGGAGCAACTCAACAACGACGCGGGACATCAACATCATCCCAAAGATCTGTTTGAATAATTTGATTATACCTTCCACACTACGACGTGTGCATAAATTATCGCTGTGGGCTGTGAGAAAGTTACTCTGATTGGTCAGAAGGTTATTAGTATGTGCATAAATTAATCCACTTGTGTTGGCGTGCTATGTTCGAGAGGGGGTTTAAAGTAATTATCCTCGCGACAACGTGAGCTAGTTTTTGTAATCTATTTTTCGCATGGAGTAACATTAATTGGCTATGATTAATGAAATTTGATGTCTGTTAAAAGCATATTCCTAACCAGGCAGGAGATAAACTTCGGCACGTAATGAACAATTGGTCGCCCAGCGGGAAGTTCTTAAAGCAACCCTCATACAGTCGTGGTGTTTTTTCTAAGCAGCTGCCCCCAGTCTTGTACTGCCCCAGGAGGTTCTTTAGTGTGCCTTGTTTTGTGTGTGTGTGTGTGTAAAAAATGTTTTAAAAAAATATCTATTGAGCAAGTATACCCGTCCAAACAATGACGAAGGAAGCATTAAAGCCAACGTGTTAACATTTAAGCATTTGCTACACAGCTAACAGCCTAAAGATTTTGCTTGGAAGAGATTTTACGGATTCAAAGCAATGTTACTTTAATAGTCATGGGCAATGACTACAACCCACAAAAGCCAGATCCAAACCTCAGAAATGGAGTATCTAAGGAAGGTGGTTGAAGTAACAAGAAGAGACATGGTCCGCAACCAGACGAAACGTCAAGGCCTAAAAACCCAACCCCTGCAGACCCAAGTAGAACAGTCCCAACTAAGATGGTTTGGCCATGTCTTCAGAATGGGAGAAGATCGGCTGCCATGGTAGGTATGGGAGGCTAAGAGCCAGGTATCCAGACCTCAAGGACGACCCAGAGTCCGCTGGGAGGACAACATTAAGCAATCTTTGAAGGACCGAGGACTAGAAAGAGCCAGGCCTGGAGGAAGACAGCCGATAGGATAGTTTTTTGTTAGCCTCTCCGTGCTCCATCCATAATCTCGGGTATTTGCATGTTATAACTTATATTTAGTTCCATTAATAAATATTTGTTGTCTCTGGCGTTTATTGTGAATTTTTGTAACTGTGTTCCTAGCAGAAATTTTCTGAATTTACAGTGATTGAATTTTCTACTTCTTCGCGAAGTATAGTCCTGTAAAGAGGTGAGACAAAATGGCAGATAATTTGTCATAAAATATATGCCGATGTACGCTTATAGATCGGGCAGAAACATTAACTGATCAGTGTTCGTCTTGATTTTTACTCCAGCTCATTACTATTGCGTATCTACCTTCTTTTTCTGTTTGTAATGTATTAATTCCTGTACGTCTGAAGTTTGTAGAATAGCTACATACGTGTGTGATTTTTCTACACTGAAACACGCCAGTTGAATTGCTAGGTGTGTCGTGATTTGATGAGATTGTATTTCATTACTAACAAATGTCTCTTGCCGTCCTGCCCTCACCTCCCGCCGTAAAAGTAATGTCTGTTTTATTTTTATATGCAAACTATTTTATGAATAGAAATAGATGTGGTTATATGACAACTAACGACGAGGAAGACATGCATGATATCCAAACACTATGCTGAAAGTATGTTTAGCCTTTATAATTATCTGAGTTGGAAGAAAAGTCAAAGAAGTATATGTTCCGCCTTGTCAAGGATTGCCTCCCCTTAGCTCTAAAGTAGTGGTCCACCAGTGGCCAAAACTCAAGAGTATCTAAAATGGGTCGTCAAAGGTGTCTACCTTCGCACAAGATTACTCTTGGCAGAGTTGTAGATAGAAGGGTTATGACGCGTCTATCCCAAGGGAGTTCATAAGATATTCCCGAAGTCAAGAACAATGCTGCATTGGCAGAGTGTCACATGATGATGATGATGATGTCAGTGTAATACAGATATCGAGCAAATGTTGTAATGATGATGATGATGTCAGTATAATACAGATATCGAGCATATGTTGTAATGATGATGATGATGATATCAGTGTAATACAATTTTCAAGCGTATATTGTATTGATGATAATGATGATTACGCTGATGATGATGATTCTGGTCAATGTGTGTGTGTGTAGGGGCAAATGATAAAGTAAGAGAGGTTGTTTGCGTGAACAGTAAATTGAGTAGGCCTGTGTGTATGTTAAGTGCGAATGAAAAGTGGTCAGTCTGGTTTGTACGTGAGTTTGCCTCGTGCGGATTGTCGGTCAAAACACGGGAGAATAGTTCAAGGTGCGAAGTGGTTAGTTTTTGACTGGAAGGTTGCGTGTAGAGCGGAGAAGATGGCTAGATGTTATGGCTGAATATTGTTTAATTCTGAAGGAAGAATTACGAATTATTACCTTGGATATTTGGATTTCATATAATGTTTGTGTTTCATGACATTTCCGTAATACAGTGTTCAGTTTGGGACTAAATTTTGGTGATGATTGGTTTACTCAGGAATGGATGTGTTAATTATGGTGTAAGAAGATAGTAAGCATCTTTGAGGATTAATTAATGTGACAGCATGCATCACCCAGCATGTGCCAGAGAGCAATTGTTAACTTATATCGGACCGCCGCCATTTATGGAGAATTGAGCAATGGTTTTAGCCTGTTCAAGCCCCCAGCTGGTGTAAATCCAGCGAAATTCCTTTTTTAAAGTATTAGCTCTATATATGTAAATATGTGTGTGTGTGTATATGTATATATATATATATATATATATATATATATATATATATATATATATATATATATATATATATATATATATAACATCATCGCATCTTGTTAAATTAATTGTACTGACCGTGCCATTTGAATCCAGATTGGATGAGCAGCATTCGTTCAAAGCGGCAAAGTATAATAATCTGGCCGCGGGTCTGAGACAAGATGGGTTCACTGCAAGGGTCATGGCTGTTGAGGTGGGTGCAAGAGAGCTCGTGGCTGCGTCAGTGTATGATTTATTGAAACTGTTGGGGGTGAGAGGACAGTCGAGAACAAGGGCACTGAAGAGGCTTAGAGAGACTGCAGAAAAGGCTGTGGAACAACCACAATGGGCTATGGAACTCAGGACAATAAAATCTAGCCCAGGATATGGACATTTTCTGTCCGCAATACACGGAGTTTTTTGTTGTATTGGTTAAAGGACGGCCGCTCTACAGGTAACCCGCGGTGCATATTATAGGAGGTGTCGGGTGAAATTTCAGTTGCCAGCTCGTAATGGCTTCACGCGTCGTCGGCTTCACGCATGCGTGCCAGTGGTGTGCTGTGGAACGACCGCAATAATTTGTCTTCACTTTGTTACTTTCACAATTGCCTCCGGCTGGCGGAATTGCGGATTTTAAAGCTGCAACCAAGGCGGAATGAGTTCATTTTCTGCACAAACAACAGGAGGCTGAGACACTTCGGAGTCGTGACCCAGACAGGCCCGCCCTTCTCAGAGTGTAAAGGAGAACAAAGGGCCGAAACACTTGATCGACGGGGGGACTGCATCAGATGATCAGATTGCCTCCTGTTGTATCGCTGTGTATAGAGTTTCCTATCATGTCTAGATTTATATTAAAGAGTCTTGCTCATACGTATGCTTTCATACCTATAATAATTGAATAAACAATTATTGTTATGTTTTAAAATAACAAGTAACAAATTTAATAATCAATAGTTTTAATAGGTTTAAATAGCGATGAAATGATGATGAATTTTAGATGTAAATCAAATTTCTCGTCATTGAGACTTGGGTTGAGGATTTAAATTTAAAATTAAAATTTTATGTCCGTTTCCTGGTGCCTTTTACAAGCACTTAGCTGGTATAAGTGAGTCCTGCAGCTTTGGTTTCGTCAGTTCCTTTGTGATGATGATACTTCACAGTCTGATAGCTTCGTTCATCGAACGGTCTGATTGCTTCGTTCCACGAACTTTCGGATAGCTTAATACCACGATCTTTAGACAAAAATAAAACAAATGCCTCTGCTAAGTTCATTTGTAGGCTGCAAATTAACAGGCGCATTGTCTCGCTGTCTACCCACCAATCTTAGTCTCTCTGAATAATTATTCTTTTGAGTATACACAACATTCTTCTGGGTATTAAACTGGGATAATATGTGCTTGGACATCGCGAAATCAATGCTTTGCCTGAATTAAAATTAACAAGGTACACATATATCTCACAAAATGATATAATTGTGACGATATTCTAAATACAATAGCTAAATTAAATAATATTATAGTGCATAAGTCAAAAATAAGATAGGAAATAAAATTTGAGTCCAGTCTTCTTCCCCACGCCAGCCGGTATGCGGGTTTTGATAAGCCTAATAGCCGAATGAAGGGTACTGTTTTCAAATTCGTCCTTGAGATTAAATGTAACACTTTTGCAAGTTCAAGACGACAGAGTGATAGAATAAAAGAAAAGGAGGGGAGAGAATGGAAAGACAGAACCTAGGGTACGCCGTCTCACGTTGATTTCAAAAAGCCAGCTCGAGCGACATAGCCTTGGGCGATTTTCAAATTACGATACAAAAACTAAAAAATGTACGTCAATTTGGTCACGCAGACAGCCTTAGCTCTTATAAAAAATGACGTAATTCTAACGGACTACGGACGATTCTCGTTTTTAGTTTGAAAATAGTTGTAAGAAGAATTGAACAGGTGGCAGTTTCTAGATTTGAACGACTAACATAGAAAAAAATATGGAATTATGAACCATAATACATAGGGCCATAAAAATTATATATTCGGATGCCTTATGATTTCCTGAGCAATAATATGGTGTCAGTTACGCACTAGTACAATAAATAACCAAGATATTGGCAAAAATACTATGTATTGTAAGACGGACTGACGAAAACAAAAATCATGCCTGCTTATTTTTTTCATAGCATGTTTTGAAAAAAGCTTTTGCGGAAATAAGGACTAACAGATACCTGTAATTTGATTGGCGGTAGTTTAAAGGAAGGCGCGATAGGATTGGTTGACCTAAAACTAAAAATATATTTGCAGTAGTAAACATAGTAGTTTGAGAGTTTGTTTTTTTTAAAGTTTGATTCAAAATAAATGAGTTCATGGTCCCATTGGCCCATACATTATATATTATCGGAAACGTAGACTGCTCGTTGCCATTTTGAAAAAATTTTCTGATGAACAAGGAGCGATGAGAGCAGGCTGGTGCTTTTCAAACTTATAGAAAGCAGTCTGGACAAGGCAGATCTAAAGTGTGCCATAAATTGTTTGCCAGTCATCGTTCGCTTGTGTATATTTCATTGAAATTTGTGGTAAGATTGATTTTATTAACCTTTTATTTAAAATAAAGTTTGAATGTGAGATACTGCAATACGACTGTAAGTAAGTGGGTCCATGGCAGACTTAGGCAGAGCCTAGAGATTGATCCATCGCTGGTGTTATCCTTCGAAGATAAGTGCCTGTTTGGCACCAGGAAGCTCAACCTCTAGTTTAAAATAAAGACTGAATATTAATAAAAAATTCCACCAGTGTCAAATGAAAAGAAAACAAACAATAGTGCGTGATGTTAACCAACAACCTACCATTATATACCAGTATTAACCTAAGTTAGAAAACTACATCTACACTTATAATATAATAACATTTGTATTATGGACAGAAGATCCATGGTGTTATTTAATTGATGTAAATAATTCTTTTGATTTCACTTTTGATTGTCAGTCCTGATTCAAAACAAACTAGAACCAGGACAATAAATTGTAAAAATTTAACTTTTACCCAAAATTCAACCACTGACTTACTAAAGATAGTCTTTTAAAGTGTAGTTTCTATGTGATTGTCGTAGTATTGTTGTGTTGTATTGGATAATAAAATAATAGTTTATATGTTTAGTTGGTTAATGCAACATTACACTACATATTCATAACCCTAGACACCAAACGTAGTCATCATACATTCTAGTCAAATAATAAGTCTGAATGAGATCATAGGGGTGGTAGCAGAAAGGTACCCTGTAAACTTACCATCATATTTGTTATATTCAGGGACCTTCACAGCTGACCTCATTCAGTACACTAAGAGTACATAACAGCATTTCTTAACATCAAATCCACGACAATAATACACTTGAGGCACATGTTATGTAATCATCACTCATCACTGCTCCAGTCGGAGTCTGGGGTCACCTCTGCTGTCAGTTGTCTGTGCGACTAGCAAGAACGAACGAACGAACTAACGAACTTTATTTTCAAAGGGTTGAGAATTGGGCACGCAGGCCCGTCTGACATTCTGCCCTTCCTTTCTCTCGTCTTTTATACTGATTTCATTTATTCTCATATACATTTTACCCATCAATTCAAGGAATTCAACGTTATAAAGGTAAAATACTAGCATACTCACATTCACAGTATCTAATTATAAACATGAAATAAAGTATGTTGAAAAATACAAACTAAGTATCACCATGAAACAAAATATGTTGAAAAACACTATCATTATCATTAAACCTACATTCGATATTATATCATTTGTTTGGAAAAATAATCACATTAGGGGGGCAGATAATCAGAACTCATAAAGTAATCGAAAAGTTTACGATTGTATGAATAGGGACTGAGTTTGTTATCTTTCAGATAATGTGGAAGATAGTTCCAGAGATGAGCAGCAGAGTAAGCTAAGCTTTTCTTGAATAAGTCAAGCCTAGGCTTGGGCACTTGTATTTTGTTAAGGCGTTGACTGCGTCTTTCACTGTATTTGAACATTGGCCACAGATATGTTGGAGCATTCTGTGACAGGATTTTGTAAACAAATTTAGCTTTGTTGAACAGAAAGCGCTTTCTTAGAGGCAGTATTTTGAGATCTTTATATAGATCTACACACTGTGCTTGGCAGTTGTCAGAAACTAGACGCACTGCACGCTTTTGTAGTGAATGGAGTCTTTTTGTGTTGGACATAGAACAACCATCCCAGATTGTGGAGCAATGGTCAAGGTTTGTTTGTATGTGAGATATATAGAACAATTTACGTGCATCTTCATCTAGGAAATGTTTGATTTTAGCTAACTGGTAAACTTTCTGTGCCGTTTGCTTGGTCAGTGCATGAACATGTGAGTTCCAATTTAGATGCTGGTCAACGACTATTCCTAGAGAAGAAATCACTAGCGCTTGCTTAATGGTTTATGAATATACTATTTTCATATGTTGAGGTTGCCAGCCTGATATATAACCACTTAGCACGAAAAACATATCAAATTCACATTTGTAAAATAAATGTTTACACTTACCCCAAAGTTTCGTAACACAATCTCCTCGCACAGTTTAGAATGGACGTAGCACTTCATTAGATGCTTCGAATCACTTGGCCTGGAAATGTAATAATTCCTCTTATGACGTGTGAATCTGATTCCTTAGGTATTCAGACTTCGTAATTAGAATGCGGGTTTACTTTTAAGTTTTAAAGTTGCCCAAATATTTCCGATCTGTCACTTATAATTTTTGAATCCTTAGTCCTATGTGTCTCTGGCTCCTGGGAGTTGCTAATTTGACGTTGCGATGCAGTCTGATCTGTGACTCCGATTTCGCTAGATTATATCTCTCATTCTAAGTTCAAATCCCAGATTGTACTTCCGACGAATTTTCCAATGAAAGTCAAAGTATATTCCGGGTTCTCAAATCAAGCCAATCGAAAGCTCTGAACTATATGGGTCGCTATGTTTAATTTACTCTCCCCCGCGTGTTTTAAAATATTACATTTTAAAATTCCATCGCGTTACCTCTTTCTAATAATACCGTAATACTTCTGCCAACTCAAACAAATCTGTGAACTCATTCCTGCCCAGATGCTACCTTCCAATATTGTCTTCCCAGATAGATTACCTGTAATAATTTTACAGGGATAGTCCGGCGGAAGCTATTATCTCATTATCACCTGTGTTTTTGTGCCTCAGCCAGACGGATCTCTCAGACAGACAGTATGGCATTCTATTCATCACTCGTACGCGACCATATTGTGTCAATAAAGAATGTCTCTAACAAAGGTGGCTATGCGACTCAAGAGATAAACGTATCACCCGCTGACCGGTGTAATTAACCTGGTGTTATTACGATTCACCTGGCGGAACGTAAACAAGTCTGGGATGCGGTCGCAGCAAAAAGATAATCTCACTCACTTTTTTTACATCATGTATAAATGTCGGTATATGAACATGTAATATTTAACGTCTTACGTTCAGCCTTCTGGGGAAACCTGGCTGATTACTGGTGAAGATGCCCATGGCATGTGGAGACCACGTGACTTCGCCGGTCTACCTGTCCGAAATGTGGTCAAGGTCCTCACAGAGTCAGTCGGTGGCCTCACGTACTGACTTGTAAAGCCTAGGGTCGCGTGAGGTTCCTCCCTTAACACATGTATGGTTCGAGGGCGATTCTCTGAGGAGGAGTTTGGTCGATGTGTGCCGAGCACTATACGGATAATGCCCACACTCCTTAGGACTCGGGTTCTCGTCACATTCAATGAATTTTTTTTTAAAATTATCTCTTTGCATATCTTTCATTTCAGCTCGTCCACTTAAAACCCTCGAGACTTATCTCCTTCCGGACACGTGTACGTGAAGTCAACCACTTTCGGGCATGCGCGCTAAAGGTAACTCAGAAAAAGTGTGTTATGATTTTCTCATGTTGATGTTATACGCTGACAGACAACTGTCATCTCCCGTATTTATACCTGCCTAAAAGTGTTATCACACATTTCAACACGCACGCACATAGACAGTGTACACGCGGTGGAACCATTAGCTTGGAATTCAGAAGAGAGTATACATTTTCTTGTCTCACCACACAAGCAGAACTATAAAGAAAATACGTATTTTGTTGTTGTTGACTGTGCTGTGCTTAAAATTGGCCAGTCAGATACTCAATCTAGTTGTCTTGTCGATCAAGGCCTTTATATTCTCTGCCAGCTGTAAACTTTGTCGATCAAAGTATTTATATTCCCTGTCTCCAGTAAACTTTGTCGATCAAAGTATTTATATTCCCTGTCAGCTGTAAACCTTCTTTATCAAAATATTTATATTCCCTGTCAGCAGTAAACTTCGTCGATCAAAGTATTTATATTACCTGTCAGCAGTAAACTTCGTCGATCAAAGTATTTATATTCCCTGTCAGCTGTAAACTTCGTCGATCAAAGTATTTATATTCCCTGTCAGCAGTAAACCTTCTTTATCAAAATATTTATATTCCCTGTCAGCAGTAAACTTTCATCGATCAAAGTATTTATATTCCCTATGAGCAGTAAACTTCGTCGATCAAAGTATTTATATTCGCTGTCCGTTGTAAACTTCGTCGATGAAAATATTTATATTCCCTGTCAGCAGTAAACTTCGTCGATCAAAATATTTATATTCCCTTTCAGCTGTTCACTTTGTTGATCAAAGCATTTACACTCTCTGTCAGCAGTAAACTGTCGATCAATTTTTATATTCCCTGTGTGGATTACCTCTGTCTCTCAACCAGAGCTGAAGCTAGACCAAAAGGAATTCCGGTAAAATGATGGTATTTTCAGTGCTACTTTCTAGCGGTTTCTGTGTTATTCAGTAGAACTTTCTTGTGGTTTCTTTGTTTCTCAGTGCTACGTTCTTGTGATTTCTGTGTTTTTCATTACAACTATCTTCCCGTTTCTTTGTCTACCAGTTCTACTTTCTTGTGGTTTCTTTGTTTGCTGCATTACGCTCCTGTTGTCTGGTACATTTTGTAGTTATATGGAGATCAAGCTGTTGCCCGTGCAGCGTGTTCTCTCTCTCTATCTCTCTCTCTATCTCTCTCTCTCTCTCTCTCTCTCTCTCTCTCTCCACGTAGTTGGATAGGTCCAAAGGACCGGCAGTAGCCGATACAGTTTGGTACCAGCGACGTGGAGCATCCGTCCGGGCATCAGTGGTTAGAGCGCTGGCCTCTCACGGCAAAGGTGCCGATTTCGAAACACAGTGGCGTTATGCACAAGTCTACCTAGCTGGAAATGAGTACCCGACTCTGCTGTTGAGTTAAGGAAGGAAAAGGCAGTGATGAAATGAACTGTCCACCCCATCTCTCAATGCTGGACCTAGTACAGTGAAGTATCTCTTCGCTACCCTACGGCAGTATTTACTATAAGAATTCCTTTTCTAGCAGACGGATGAAATGAATACACTGTTCAAATATAAAGTCCGTCAGCTCTATTTCTTCTATGTTCACTTCTCCCTCTCCCTCATTCTCTTTCTCTCAACCGTTATCATGCGATCAGCACAAGCACCTTTTTTTTTTTTTTATAAAGTTTTGCCTCGTTTTGGCGAGGCGCGTCCCGTTCAACCCAGTCGGTTATATTAGGGCGCATGTCCAAACACAAAAGACCCCCAGTACAAGCACTCTAATAGCGTTCCCTCTTGTCTCTAAAGTATGAGTCAATCCAATTAATGACCATGACAGACTGACCACTGGCTACTGACCCAGGCCAAAGTGATGACAGAACAAAGATTGTTATTTCGACAGACAGGGTCTTAATGAAGTGACCACGCCCTGATGAATGGTCCTTGAAGCACATGGGTCAACACGCGAAGACAGCGACCTGCAGGGATGAGGCTGTTACAGTTTATAACCTTGATCCTTTCTTTCTAACTACTCCTTAAGAAGCCCCAAATCAGTTATTCTGAACCTATGGGTCGCGACCAAAATATGGGTCGTGGACGACACATATGGGTCGCAGGAAGCATTGCGAAGTTTTAAGAGGCACACGCTTTTGGGTGCATTCTTGTGATAAATTTGGACTTGTCATTTTAGTACATGTGCCGGCAGCTTCACCAGCTGTGACATTTGGTTCGTAGTCGTAGAATGATTGAGAACAACTGCTCTAAAGGTTGGCTGGTGGCCAGTGATTTGTGGTTTCCCATCTAGTGCAGGTATTGCGGCCTGGTGCGCTGTTACGCTGTGTTAAAAGATGTCTGCCATCTCCTCGATTCCATCTTCTTGGCCATCCTCCATTTCTGGTCCTTTCTATTTTATAACTTTATGCCAGTAATGACATTCCCGCCGCAGAAAGACCTAGAATAGTGAACTGCCATGCTATAGACCCCAGAAGGAAGGCGAAAGAGAGGCCGGCCAAAAGATACTTGGCGGGGAACTGTGGAAGCAGAGGTGCAAAGAATGAACCGGAGTTGCAGCAGAACACGAGGGATAGCAGCCCACTTAACAAAGTGGAGACAATTTGTTGCTGTCCTACAAGACGCCACCAGGGTTTGTCAGTCAGTAGCCAAAGACCAAAGAAGAAGTATACTGAAGTCTCTGAAACTTCTCTCCCTTGCGGCAGTAGATGATATGGGACTACCTTTATCTTTACACCTGGTTGATGGGCAGATTCATAAAAACTGAATACAGGTGACTAAATTGAGGGAAATAATATAAATTTTTTTAAACCCTTTGACGCGAATCGAACACAGAACGTTCCCCTGGAAGTCAAACGTTCTGACCATTACCTACTGACGTGCCTGGGTTTTTCTTTTTTTTTTAAAATCTAACTTATTGGGCGGGCCACAAGTCACGACCCGGTTCTATTATTTCATAACTTTTGTTGAAATATTCAATAAAAACACGCAATAATTTTCAAAATATAATTTAAGTCATACATTTGTTTTTTTAAGATTAATTGTGGAAAATTATATCACGCAAGTACTATCATTTTTTCTGATGGTGCTGTCTTCTTCTTCTTCTTAGATCCTTAACCACCGACCGTCAAAGCAGTCAGTGGCCATCACGCCTAGTGGCGTCTTGTAGGGCAACAACAAATTGATTCCACTTTGCTCGGTCGGTGGCCATCCTTCGTACAGTGCCCCAACTCTGGTTCATTCTTTGCATCTCAGCCTCCACAGTCCTCCGCCAAGTTGTTTTTGGTCGGCCTCTCTTTCGTTTTCCTTCAGGGGTCCAAAGCGTAGCTGTTCTTGTGATGGCATCGGGGTCTCTTCTGAGGACATGACCAACCCAGCTCCAGCGTCTGCCAGCTATGATGGTGTGCATGTCCTCTTGCTTGCTACGAGTAAGCAGATCTTGGTTGGTGATGGTATTGGGATGGTGCTGTAGTAACAGTAAAATGTCTGATATGCTCGTTGAGTAAGAAGAGCATTCGTTTGAATAATAAAATTCAATAATTCTGACACGTTGTTGTGTAGAGTACTTTTCCATTATGAATTCTTTACGACCGCTATTTGTCTCGAAAGACACACAAAAATTAATATCTGGAAAGAAAAAAAATTAATTTTTTAAACCCTGTCATCACTATTCAATATGAAAAGAAAAAACTTCTAAATTTTACCGTAATTACGCACATACCAAAATAAATAAACAGTTTAATTAATTTTTTTCATAAGAAAACTTTATGAGGTACATAAATCTTTTGTTTATTATCTTAACATTCATAAATGTCTGTCATACACATACCTCGGGTTACCGTCCTTATTTAAATATTTATCGTCCGATTGGCAGAGTGGTTAGAGCGCTGGCCTCTCATGGCAAAGGTGCCTGGTTAAAAAAACAAGGTGGCGTCCGCTCCAGTCTACCCAGCTGTAAATGGGTATTTGACTCTGCTCTTGAGTTAGGGACGGCAAAGACTGCGAGGAGAGGGAACTGGTCAGCCCATATCTCTAAGCTCGGCCTAGTATAGTGAAGTCCCCACTCCCCTATGGCTGTATCTGCTATAGGACTACCTTTGTCAAAACACAGTCAAATAAACCCTTAATTCTGTTTCACTGGCTTCCTAGCTCGGTGGTCCATGGTTCGATCCCCAGTTGAGGTGGGGTTTTTTTAGACCGCAAACGGCTCCGGGGTCGACCCAGCCTCATGAATTGGGTACCAGAACAACTCTGGGAAGGTTAAGGCGGGCGGCGTGATGCTGACCACATCAGCCCTAGTGTGCCGATGGTCAAGAAAATATGGGCCTTACACCTAACACCATATTCCGAATATGCCTCAATAGGCGTTTACGGGAGCCTTTACCTTATTTTTTTTAAAATTCTGTTTCTTGTCAACCAAAAAGTTTTATTACTGGGACAGTTTTTGAAAGAGATGCCCTTATATCGTCTCTCGTGGCAAAGGTACCAGGTTTGTCTCACGGTACCGACACGTTCCTTTCTACCCAGGTTGTGAATGGGTACCTGACTTCTAGTTAAGAACGGAAAAGGCGGCGAGGAAGAAAACTGGTCACAACCCCATCTTCCTCCGATGCTGGACCTAATATGGTGAAGTCTCTAACACTTCATTCCCCTACCGCCGTATCTGCTATGGGACTACCTTGACCTTTTTTACCCGCACATCATCTTCAGCCTCCATTTTGTTTCTTGCTATCGATTTGAACAGAAATATGACTGATAATTCTGATTCATATATATTTACCGTTATAATACGAACCTGGTCCCCCTGGTCTCCTGGTTAGTGAGATCAGATACCTAGCCTTCTCGGATAAGGGCGAAAAAATAGGAGGTCCCATGTGCACGTTGCGCACGTTAAAAATCCCACGGCAACTGGAAATCGTAAAGAGTAGGCCTATCAGGCCGCTGCCCTGGCAAAACTTAAAAAAATTAGAAACCTACCCACCATAAAAATATTTATTGAATGTGTAATTGCTATGTATACACATAATGGGATTCTCGCCGGTGCTACGGAGTTCGTGCACTGAGCTGAGATCCTCCTTGTGTGATCTAAGGGAGGAGATCGGAGCACTGATGGAGTAGTCCGTGTGCAATGAAGATAATCCTTAAAAACCAAACCAAACGAAATACGAAACTTTAAAAAAAATTTTCAATTGGATAATAAAGTTATTTACCAAATACGCCCCATACCCACTTGACAAGCTTCTCTAACTCTCTTGGGGTACATGTACGCCAGGTTGAGAACTACAACTAGATGAATCCTATTGAGCCTATTGAGTAATATGGCATCATGTCCACGGGCTTTGTTTTATGTCATTTTCCTGTACGCTAACAAATTACCCCCCTCTTGGATAGGACAGCCAAACAATGCAGTTGTCGCTAATGAAGACGTCGTGGAAGCAGAGGTAGGGGACAAATCTGATAACATTATGCAGGGTGCACCCACATCGGTTTGGGGGAGACAGATGGCATTACTCCTCGCCCCTGTCAGGTCCTGTTATGTCTGTGTTTGCCATCTTGTCAAAGCGCATGCGTGAGAGACCATCAGCATGGCGAGACTTTCTGAATAAATATGACCTCATGTCTAAAAATGGGGATTATCGGGGGATACCCTTGAGCCAAACCGTATTATACACTCTAGTAACGATGATGATTAGATCCGAAACAGAAATCAAGAAGAGAATAGGAATAGCCAAAGCTACATTCAACAACGTGAGTCAGATACTAACATCTAAACAACTAAGTCACAAATTCAAACTGAGAATCATCAAATACTATATATATTTTTCCTTACTGTATGTTGTAGAAACATGGACAATGAACATGCAATTAGAAGAAAGAATTCAAGCCCTTTACATGTGGATATATAAACAAATGATGCATGTCTCATGGAAAGAGAAAAAAAGAAATAAAGAGGTCATAGTAAACTTAGGAATGACAAGAGAATTAATGAAGATCAAAATGAGACAGTTAAAATATTTTGCCCATGTAAAAAGACATAACACCTTTCTGAAGACTATAATAGACGGCAGAGTTGAAAGCAAACGTGCAAGAGGAAAACAGCGCTATAAGTAAGAGATGGACAGGGCAGAGTCTATCAGAGTGCACCATCACGACAAGAGACAGAAGACGTTGGAGATCCATTACAGCTGACCTTCGTTGTGAAGATGGCACTTGATGATGATTGATGGTGATTTAAGCAGATAACATTATTATCATTCTTCTTGTATTATATTTGTTGCTCCTTATCTAACATGGGGGCCTACTACTTCAGACGGCCCCCTTGCAAGAGGCCGGCATCAATCATTTACATGCTCATGCAACGATGGGTTTTGTGGCAATTCCTTTTACATGATGAGATTGTCAGCCCCAAACACCTATTAGTTGCCTCTAACTGCATCCACGAGGAAGTAACAACCCTATTCTTTCTGTGTTTTCTCTTTGTCTCCTCTTTGTCTTCTTATTGTCTCCTATTTGTCTCATCTTTGTCTCCTCTTTGTCTCCTTATTGTCTCATCTTTGTCTCCTTGTTGTCTCCTCTTTGTCTCCTCACAGAGCTCCGATAAATGCACTCAGTCAACCTTATATTAATCGCCACTTACAGACTGCCCAAGGAACTAGTAGCCCTTTTTTTTTTTTGTGCCCCCCCCCCCCCCCCAAGCTACACAGGGCTGTTCAAAGTTCACCGTATTATTACTATTATTATTGTTACCT
This sequence comes from Oreohelix idahoensis, assembly GCA_024509875.1. Classification (NCBI taxonomy): domain Eukaryota; kingdom Metazoa; phylum Mollusca; class Gastropoda; order Stylommatophora; family Oreohelicidae; genus Oreohelix; species Oreohelix idahoensis. The sequence continues at coordinate 285,087 of JAMPIV010009939.1, read as the reverse complement.
AGATGCGTATGTAAACTATGTTTGTATAAAGACAGAGAAAAGACGCTTCTTCATCATAACGGCCTGTACGGTGCGAACTTTAAAATGACACTTCTAGTTCATTCCTGATGTCTTCCAACATTAATTTACAAAAGCTGGGGAGAGGGGGTTGACGAGGAAGCTATAAGCCGTATTCCGAGAACATAATCTGGAATAGAGACATCTCAAGCCTCCGGCAAAATGTGAGGACAAAATGGGGGCTGGGAAGAAGGGAAAGGTCTGGAAGTGAAGAGATTTGCTCTATGCTGAGCAGAAATAAATCTTAAGATCGTATTGTTTGAGTCATAAGAGTATCGATCCACTCAGAAGTCATTCTTAGTTTGTGATTTAGGATGTAACGTTTTGTTCCGTTTTACAAGAATGTGATTTAGGATGTAACGTTTTGTTCCGTTTTACAAGAATGTGATTTAGGATGTAACGTTTTGTTCCGTTTTACAAGAATGTGATTTAGGATGTAACGTTTTGTTCCGTTTTACAAGAATGTGATTTAGGATGTAACGTTTTTGTTCCGTTTTACAAGAATGTGATTTAGGATGTAACGTTTTGTTCCTGTCGTGAAATATTCTAATCCACATATATAAATTATTAGGTAAATATAAAGCCTAACAAATAAAATTAATAAAGAGAAGAGCAATGGGAAAATAACAGTGCTGTCACAAAGAATGTACTCGAAATCCCCCTTGTTTTCTGCTTCGTCTGCAAATTGTAACGCTTTCACGTTGATATAAAAGCTTACTGTATTATTACCCGCCTTCTTCAATGAAACGTGTGCTGCATTTCTAAGAAAAACATTGAGACGTACTGCGTAATGACCTAAATTAATCCTAACATTAATTATACTGCGTTACCAAAACGAACGAACAGATGGACAAAAGGATAAAGAGAGAGGGGAGGGCTGAAAATCAGGAACGCATGCAACACGCGTCGCGCGATACACAAATGCTGCCATCACGCGTGTAAGTCTACATGCACTAATTTTTTTTTTCAGACGGACAGTGATAAAATACACTACCCTTTCCCAGAGTTAGGTTTATAAATCATAAAAAACTCTTATTAGAAAAGATAACATTAGATGGGTTTACGGTTGAAAACATAACAGTACCCAGACAGCACATCTTCGAAACAGGAGGTAGAAGAAATTGCATATTTTGAACGCAGCCACGTAGCTCCTTTAAATTAGTATTTTTGGGTTCCTTAGGGCTTGCTGACAAATAATATGTAAAACGTTACGCAAATAGTCCAGGAATTAATAAATTATACCCAAAATAAAATAGTGAGGATGCCTGACAGCATGGAATCATTTCTGCTCATAAAATTTTTTTTTATAACGTGTTTGAAAAAACCTTACGTTACATAAATAGCCTACCATGTAAACTCCCCATTGATTGGAGCGCAACAAATGAAAGCCTAACCACGATTGGTCGGACTATAAATACTATCTTGGTTGTTAGGGGAGACGGGGAAAGGTAACATTTTTTCAAACACTTGTCGAAACGGGGCTCATTGGTCAGACTCGCTGATATACACACTTGGGAGCGTTAGTTCGAAACCACTTGTTTAAATAAACTTGATAAAGCATCAGTGCGTTGAAGCCAGCTTATATTTGGCTCAATAAAAGCCTGGAAGATAAGCAGATGGGAATTTGTGCCAGTTTGTGCCAGAATTCATTGCTAATCAACGTATCTGTGTTTATTCGTATGAATTGTGGTAAGCTTGAACCATTCAATATCTTTTAATGAAAATTGAATGTGAATTGTTGATTTATGCCTGTATATATATGTGTGTAGTTCAGTGGCCAACGTGAGGTAAAGCCTGTAATGCTCCAGCCTGAACAGAGGGTGTCGGAGAGAAGTAAAACGGCATGGAATGGCCAAACAGTACACTGACACCTGGATGATTGAATAGAAAGAAATAATGCTGGAATTGCAGAGGCGTAGTAACCATTAAGAAGGGTAATACTGGAATAAAGTATTTCAAATGAAGCTGACAGTTGGCCTAATGCTCTGAACTCAATGTTTGTGCTGTGTTGTGATCAGTGTAACAAGAGAGTTTAAGTTAGTTATGAAGTAGAAGGTACATCCTTCTTGATTTCAGGGACAGTGGTCTTGATGGTACTGAGCAGCACCTGGTCAGAGCTTTGCTGAATCCAGTGTCGGACAGCATACTCCTTGGTCCTTTTAGCTATCAGTGAGGTGTCTCCAGAGCCCAGAGGAGAATTCGAGCAGAGGAGTCCTTTCCTGCCGCCATCACGCCAGATAAGCTAACTTGGCCAGCTGAGCTCAACATTATGTCCCCTCATCTTGAAATAACTTTGTAAAAATAACATTCAGAGGGGAATTTAATTGTCTTAATATCAGGAACTGAGAACATCTCCAATACTAGTCCCTAAGACAAACTATTGAAGTCATGATGACAAATACCAACAGAGCTTGAACAAAACAAAACCAGTATTACCTCATATTACTACTACACAACTGACACACATAGGATATTTTTAATAATATATGTCACTACAATATTCATATTGATAAAGTCTGTACATATACTTGTAATTAAAATTGATTGTGATTCCTGGTTCCTTTGTATTTGAATCAGGACACAAATACATTATTAACAGCACTGAATACATATTGTTATTTGAAACGTTACGAGTGACTTCTTTAAGATATTCTCATAGAGTGTTATATGTATGTGAGTGTCACAGTGTTGTTAAGAGTAGTGGATTAAATTAAATTGTTTATCTGTCTGTTGTTGTGACTTACACTTCACCATACTCATACCCTAGACACATAACGTAGCATCACACTATTCCAGAATAATTCTGACTGAGATATATAGATATGTGGTAGCAAGTAAGGTTATCTATAATACACTACTCTTAATAGATATAGATACCTTCACAGCTGATCTCAGTCAGTACACTAAGTTCCCTATAAGTATTTATAACATCCCACTTCACCACATATATTGGGGTCTCGCTCTTGGGATTTTGAATCTTTCCCTATTAAAAATATTGGGGGTAATTCACTTCAGGGAATATAAGAATTAAAAGGTATCCTTGGGTGGAATTAAATAAGGTTGAGCTCACGGTGCCTGTGTTGTCCATTATATATATTTAGAATTTGAATTGTTGGTTAGACATTGTAGAAATTTACCTGATAGACAATGGCGGACCTGGCCAAATTTCGATCTGCCGCTGTTCAGACTGCAAAAGAGTTAGGATTAGATGGGCAAGTTATGGTTGCCTATGTCACGACGGAATGTGACAAATTTATTGAACGCGAAGAAAGAAGGTTTGAAGCCGAAAGAAAGTTAGAGGCTGACAAGGAAATTAAGAGGTTGCAGATTGAGGCTGAGGCTAAGAAATTGGAAGCAGAAGAAAGAAGATTGACTGCAGAAAGAGAAGACAGGAAATTAGCTGCAGAAAGGGAAGCAGAAGATAAAAGATTACAAAGGGAACATGAGTTACGACTAAGGGAGTTTGAGTTTCAAGGCCATGCTCCTGAAAATGGTGCCAGTCCCTTTGCCTCTGATGCTACGGTTACTCAAGGAGCCTCAACCTCAGCTATGAATTTTCATTTAGATCATTTTGTTGAGAAAGACGATGATATAGAGAGCTACCTGAATAGGTATGAGCTATTAGCTACCACGTATGGGTTAGAGAGAGAGAAAGGTGGAGCTTAAAGTTATCTCAGGGACTTCGTGGGGCAGCTTATGAAGTTTTTGCAAAAATGAGCAGAGGTGATCAGGAAAATTATGACATGCTAAAGCAGGCTCTTTTGTTAAGGTATGAAAAGAATGCAGAGTTTTACAGGAAAAAATTTAGGAATGCTAAACTACTGTCAGGTGAAACCTATCACCAGTTCTCTGCACGAATAGAGACATACTTGGAGAAATGGACTTCTCTGGGGAAAACCCAAGATCTTAAGGAAATGGTCCTTATAGAGCAACTAAGAGAGTCCATGGCTCCAGACCTGAGAAAGTTTCTCATGGAACAAGGTGCAGAGAGGCTGGGTGAGTTGCTAAATGTTGCTGAAAGGTATCAAGCAGCTCAAGCAGAGGTAACAGGTAATAAAAAGAAACAGGTGGATAACTTTAGGGCACCACAGAACTTTAATAAATTTGATCCTAGGGATCAAAATAAAGGTAAGCACCAATTTGATAGGCCACGGTATGAAAATAAAAATAAATTCCCACAATTCGATGAAAGGAAATATGATGAAAGAAAATCTTTCAACCAAGGAAAAAGGTGGTGTAAAAATTGTCAGATGGACAATCATGACACTGACCGTTGCAGAAGGAAACCTGTGTATATGGCAACCCTTCAGGTCAGGTCGACCTCAAGACAGGAGGAGGATATTATGTTAGATACCACTCCAGAAGAGATGAGGAAGGCACAGGCTGGGGATAAAACACTCAAGCCTTGTTTCAGAAAATTGTCAACTTGTCATACAACTCCAGGCAAGGGAGATTTTTACATGAAAAACAAGTTGATGTATAGGAAGACTGGAGCTAGATCCAATGGTCACGGACAGCTGGTTCTTCCAAAAAGATATAGGGCAGACTTAATAAGGAGCCTACATGTGAAACCAGATGGGGACCATGAGAAAATAGGTACCATCATTCAAAAGGTGGCTCACAATTATTATTGGCCCAAAGCAAGATGGGACATTGAGAATTTTGTAGAAAGGTGTAGCATAGCACATGAGGGAACACCCACAAGTGGGAACATGGATCAGGACCTGGACACGCCACGGGGCAAAATTAGGCCTGATAATAAAAAGAAAAATAGATTTGATAAAGTGGACCAAATGGAATGGGAAGCCCCTTTTCACGGACAAGCTTCACTTAACTGTTTTACAATGGCCACTATGCGGAGAGTGCAAACAGATGTCTTACCCCAGGATAAGCCGACAATCCCTCAATCGGACTTAAACAACTGGAGGAAGAGGATGTAGAGAGGAAATCTCTCATCAAGAATTTTAAGTGGGGAGACAGCCCCAAAAGAAAAATTGGTAGCGGTCGTTTTGTGAATGATAATTCTGGGAGGAAAAATCATCACTATAAAGCTTCGAGTGGAAGAGACCATACCGGTGCATGGACAAATAGGTCCACACAATTAAAGGTCCATATGTAGCTTTGTTAAGAACGTGGACTGATGAAAAGGCAGAGGAAAACATTACATCTTCATACCAATATGTGAATGAGCTGACCACTCGGTTGAAAACTGGCTGGAAACTTGCCAATGAAAATTTGAAACAAGCCAGGAAGAAACATGCTGCCTATTATAACAGGAAGGCGAAAGACAGAAATTTGGCTGTGGGAGAGAAAGTACTGCTTCTTTTGCCCGGGAGTCAGAATAAGTTACAAATTGGATGGCAGGGTCCATATACAGTTCTAGAGAAGGTGTCTAGAACAAATTATAAGATAGATAAGAAGGGGAAAGAAAAAATCTATCATGTGAATCTCCTGAAGAAATATTTGGAAAGAGAACATCAGGAAGAGACACACTTGTTGACCTTGTCCATCGCCATGGAGATGAAAAAGGAACCACTTTCATCATTTGAATATCCATTACACCCCTGTGAGACAGCAGCACAGGTGAAAATCAGTACACATTTAACGAAAACTCAGAAAGAGAGAGTGCAACAGGTTCTAAATAATCATGCAGAGGTGTTAACAGACCGACCAGGGCATACAAACCTATTGGAATATGATATGAAACTAATAGACTCCACACCTGTCTGTATGAAACCATATTCGATCCCGTTTGCTAAGGAGAAAGCTTTGAAGGAAGAGATAGATTATCTATTGAAGGAAGGAATTATTTCGCACAGTGAGTCTTCGTATAGTTCCGGTGTTGTACTCTTAAGGAAGCCCTCTGGAGAACATAGACTCTGTATAGATTACAGGAGACTGAATGCTATTACAGAAGGACAGGTGGATCCATTGCCGGATACAAATCAGCTGTTTGCCAGACTAAATAAAGCTAAATATTTCTCAAAAGTGGATCTGAGTAAAGGATACTATCAGATTCCAGTAAAGCCTGAGGTTAGACCATACCTAGCTTTTAGTACCTCAGAAGGACACTATGAGTTTAATAGATTGCCATTTGGATTGAAGAATGCGCCTAGTGTCTTCTCTAGAATGATGAGAAAATTATTGGATCCTCTGAATAATCCCTGTATAACAAATTTTATGGATGATATCCTTATAGCAACAGAAACATTTGAGGAACACATTGACTCTCTGAACATGCTGTTTGATCGACTTAGGGAGGCAAATTTAACAGCCCGTCCAACCAAATGTTGCGTTGGATGTAAAGAATTGGAATTTTTGGGACACACAGTTTATCAGGGAAATATGACCCCTGACCCAAAGAATTTAGAAAAACTACAGAAAGCCCCGAGACCACAAACCAAGAAGGACGTGAGATCCTTTGTCTCATTATGTGGTTTCTACCAGAAGTATATCAAGAACTTTAATTCCATATGTGCACCGTTAACTGAATTGACACGTAAAGGACTTCCAGATCGCATTACATGGACACCACAATGTGAAATGACTTACCAAGAATTGAAGGAAAAGCTCACAAGTAAACCCATTTTGAAATTACCTGACTTAAGTCAAGAATTCATAGTAAGGACGGATGCAAGTAATATTGGGTTAGGTGCAACTCTACTACAGAAATCAGATGCATTGGATGGGGAATTAAGCCCAGTGGCATATGCTAGCAGAAAGTTGAATAAAGCTGAAATCAACTACTCAACTAGCGAAAAAGAATGTCTTGCAGTAATATGGGCAATAAAGAAATTCAATATTTATCTATATGGGAAGGCATTTAAGTTGCAAACAGATCACAAACCTTTATCGTTTCTAGCACAGGCTAAGCATGAGAACTCTAGGTTACTCCGATGGTCTTTACTTCTGGCTCCATATAATTTTAGCATTGAGTATATATCTGGAAAAACCAATTTGGGAGCGGATTTTTTAAGCCGCCATCCGTGTGATGAGAATCACCGTAAACCCCAGAAATAATAATAAATTTCTCTATGTGTATATAGAATAAAGGACTGACATATAATGTCTGTTTTAAGAGGGGAGGTGTCGTGAAATATTCTAATCCACATATATAAATTATTAGGTAAATATAAAGCCTAACAAATAAAATTAATAAAGAGAAGAGCAATGGGAAAATAACAGTGCTGTCACAAAGAATGTACTCGAAATCCCCCTTGTTTTCTGCTTCGTCTGCAAATTGTAACGCTTTCACGTTGATATAAAAGCTTACTGTATTATTACCCGCCTTCTTCAATGAAACGTGTGCTGCATTTCTAAGAAAAACATTGAGACGTACTGCGTAATGACCTAAATTAATCCTAACATTAATTATACTGCGTTACCAAAACGAACGAACAGATGGACAAAAGGATAAAGAGAGAGGGGAGGGCTGAAAATCAGGAACGCATGCAACACGCGTCGCGCGATACACAAATGCTGCCATCACGCGTGTAAGTCTACATGCACTAATTTTTTTTTCAGACGGACAGTGATAAAATACACTACCCTTTCCCAGAGTTAGGTTTATAAATCATAAAAAACTCTTATTAGAAAAGATAACATTAGATGGGTTTACGGTTGAAAACATAACAGTACCCAGACAGCACATCTTCGAAACAGGAGGTAGAAGAAATTGCATATTTTGAACGCAGCCACGTAGCTCCTTTAAATTAGTATTTTTGGGTTCCTTAGGGCTTGCTGACAAATAATATGTAAAACGTTACGCAAATAGTCCAGGAATTAATAAATTATACCCAAAATAAAATAGTGAGGATGCCTGACAGCATGGAATCATTTCTGCTCATAAAATTTTTTTTTATAACGTGTTTGAAAAAACCTTACGTTACATAAATAGCCTACCATGTAAACTCCCCATTGATTGGAGCGCAACAAATGAAAGCCTAACCACGATTGGTCGGACTATAAATACTATCTTGGTTGTTAGGGGAGACGGGGAAAGGTAACATTTTTTCAAACACTTGTCGAAACGGGCCTCATTGGTCAGACTCGCTGATATACACACTTGGGAGCGTTAGTTCGAAACCACTTGTTTAAATAAGCTTGATAAAGCATCAGTGCGTTGAAGCCAGCTTATATTTGGCTCAATAAAAGCCTGGAAGATAAGCAGATGGGAATTTGTGCCAGTTTGTGCCAGAATTCATTGCTAATCAACGTATCTGTGTTTATTCGTATGAATTGTGGTAAGCTTGAACCATTCAATATCTTTTAATGAAAATTGAATGTGAATTGTTGATTTATGCCTGTATATATATGTGTAGTTCAGTGGCCAACGTGAGGTAAAGCCTGTAATGCTCCAGCCTGAACAGAGGGTGTCGGAGAGAAGTAAAACGGCATGGAATGGCCAAACAGTACACTGACACCTGGATGATTGAATAGAAAGAAATAATGCTGGAATTGCAGAGGCGTAGTAACCATTAAGAAGGGTAATACTGGAATAAAGTATTTCAAATGAAGCTGACAGTTGGCCTAATGCTCTGAACTCAATGTTTGTGCTGTGTTGTGATCAGTGTAACAAGAGAGTTTAAGTTAGTTATGAAGTAGAAGGTACATCCTTCTTGATTTCAGGGACAGTGGTCTTGATGGTACTGAGCAGCACCTGGTCAGAGCTTTGCTGAATCCAGTGTCGGACAGCATACTCCTTGGTCCTTTTAGCTATCAGTGAGGTGTCTCCAGAGCCCAGAGGAGAATTCGAGCAGAGGAGTCCTTTCCTGCCGCCATCACGCCAGATAAGCTAACTTGGCCAGCTGAGCTCAACATTATGTCCCCTCATCTTGAAATAACTTTGTAAAAATAACATTCAGAGGGGAATTTAATTGTCTTAATATCAGGAACTGAGAACATCTCCAATACTAGTCCCTAAGACAAACTATTGAAGTCATGATGACAAATACCAACAGAGCTTGAACAAAACAAAACCAGTATTACCTCATATTACTACTACACAACTGACACACATAGGATATTTTTAATAATATATGTCACTACAATATTCATATTGATAAAGTCTGTACATATACTTGTAATTAAAATTGATTGTGATTCCTGGTTCCTTTGTATTTGAATCAGGACACAAATACATTATTAACAGCACTGAATACATATTGTTATTTGAAACGTTACGAGTGACTTCTTTAAGATATTCTCATAGAGTGTTATATGTATGTGAGTGTCACAGTGTTGTTAAGAGTAGTGGATTAAATTAAATTGTTTATCTGTCTGTTGTTGTGACTTACACTTCACCATACTCATACCCTAGACACATAACGTAGCATCACACTATTCCAGAATAATTCTGACTGAGATATATAGATATGTGGTAGCAAGTAAGGTTATCTATAATACACTACTCTTAATAGATATAGATACCTTCACAGCTGATCTCAGTCAGTACACTAAGTTCCCTATAAGTATTTATAACATCCCACTTCACCACATATATTGGGGTCTCGCTCTTGGGATTTTGAATCTTTCCCTATTAAAAATATTGGGGGTAATTCACTTCAGGGAATATAAGAATTAAAAGGTATCCTTGGGTGGAATAAAATAAGGTTGAGCTCACGGTGCCTGTGTTGTCCATTATATATATTTAGAATTTGAATTGTTGGTTAGACATTGTAGAAATTTACATGATAGACAATGGCGGACCTGGCCAAATTTCGATCTGCCGCTGTTCAGACTGCAAAAGAGTTAGGATTAGATGGGCAAGTTATGGTTGCCTATGTCACGACGGAATGTGACAAATTTATTGAACGCGAAGAAAGAAGGTTTGAAGCCGAAAGAAAGTTAGAGGCTGACAAGGAAATTAAGAGGTTGCAGATTGAGGCTGAGGCTAAGAAATTGGAAGCAGAAGAAAGAAGATTGACTGCAGAAAGAGAAGACAGGAAATTAGCTGCAGAAAGGGAAGCAGAAGATAAAAGATTACAAAGGGAACATGAGTTACGACTAAGGGAGTTTGAGTTTCAAGGCCATGCTCCTGAAAATGGTGCCAGTCCCTTTGCCTCTGATGCTACGGTTACTCAAGGAGCCTCAACCTCAGCTATGAATTTTCATTTAGATCATTTTGTTGAGAAAGACGATGATATAGAGAGCTACCTGAATAGGTATGAGCTATTAGCTACCACGTATGGGTTAGAGAGAGAAAGGTGGAGCTTAAAGTTATCTCAGGGACTTCGTGGGGCAGCTTATGAAGTTTTTGCAAAAATGAGCAGAGGTGATCAGGAAAATTATGACATGCTAAAGCAGGCTCTTTTGTTAAGGTATGAAAAGAATGCAGAGTTTTACAGGAAAAAATTTAGGAATGCTAAACTACTGTCAGGTGAAACCTATCACCAGTTCTCTGCACGAATAGAGACATACTTGGAGAAATGGACTTCTCTGGGGAAAACCCAAGATCTTAAGGAAATGGTCCTTATAGAGCAACTAAGAGAGTCCATGGCTCCAGACCTGAGAAAGTTTCTCATGGAACAAGGTGCAGAGAGGCTGGGTGAGTTGCTAAATGTTGCTGAAAGGTATCAAGCAGCTCAAGCAGAGGTAACAGGTAATAAAAAGAAACAGGTGGATAACTTTAGGGCACCACAGAACTTTAATAAATTTGATCCTAGGGATCAAAATAAAGGTAAGCACCAATTTGATAGGCCACGGTATGAAAATAAAAAATAAATTCCCACAATTCGATGAAAGGAAATATGATGAAAGAAAATCTTTCAACCAAGGAAAAAGGTGGTGTAAAAATTGTCAGATGGACAATCATGACACTGACCGTTGCAGAAGGAAACCTGTGTATATGGCAACCCTTCAGGTCAGGTCGACCCTCAAGACAGGAGGAGGATATTATGTTAGATACCACTCCAGAAGAGATGAGGAAGGCACAGGCTGGGGATAAAACACTCAAGCCTTGTTTCAGAAAATTGTCAACTTGTCATACAACTCCAGGCAAGGGAGATTTTTACATGAAAAACAAGTTGATGTATAGGAAGACTGGAGCTAGATCCAATGGTCACGGACAGCTGGTTCTTCCAAAAAGATATAGGGCAGACTTAATAAGGAGCCTACATGTGAAACCAGATGGGGACCATGAGAAAATAGGTACCATCATTCAAAAGGTGGCTCACAATTATTATTGGCCCAAAGCAAGATGGGACATTGAGAATTTTGTAGAAAGGTGTAGCATAGCACATGAGGGAACACCCACAAGTGGGAACATGGATCAGGACCTGGACACGCCACGGGGCAAAATTAGGCCTGATAATAAAAAGAAATAGAGATTTGATAAAGTGGACCAAATGGAATGGGAAGCCCCTTTTCACGGACAAGCTTCACTTAACTGTTTTACAATGGCCACTATGCGGAGAGTGCAAAAAGATGTCTTACCCCAGGATAAGCCGACAATCCCTCAATCGGACTTAAACCAACTGGAGGAAGAAGATGTAGGGAGGAAATCTCTCATCAAGAATTTTAAGTGGGGAGAAGCCCCAAAAGAAAAATTGGTAGCGGTCGTTTTGTGAATGATAATTCTGGGAGGAAAAATCATCACTATAAAGCTTCGAGTGGAAGAGACCATACCGGTGCATGGACAAATAGGTCCACACAATTAAAGGTCCATATGTAGCTTTGTTAAGAACGTGGACTGATGAAAAGGCAGAGGAAAACATTACATCTTCATACCAATATGTGAATGAGCTGACCACTCGGTTGAAAACTGGCTGGAAACTTGCCAATGAAAATTTGAAACAAGCCAGGAAGAAACATGCTGCCTATTATAACAGGAAGGCGAAAGACAGAAATTTGGCTGTGGGAGAGAAAGTACTGCTTCTTTTGCCTGGGAGTCAGAATAAGTTACAAATTGGATGGCAGGGTCCATATACAGTTCTAGAGAAGGTGTCTAGAACAAATTATAAGATAGATAAGAAGGGGAAAGAAAAAATCTATCATGTGAATCTCCTGAAGAAATATTTGGAAAGAGAACATCAGGAAGAGACACACTTGTTGACCTTGTCCATCGCCATGGAGATGAAAAAGGAACCACTTTCATCATTTGAATATCCATTACACCCCTGTGAGACAGCAGCACAGGTGAAAATCAGTACACATTTAACGAAAACTCAGAAAGAGAGAGTGCAACAGGTTCTAAATAATCATGCAGAGGTGTTAACAGACCGACCAGGGCATACAAACCTATTGGAATATGATATGAAACTAATAGACTCCACACCTGTCTGTATGAAACCATATTCGATCCCGTTTGCTAAGGAGAAAGCTTTGAAGGAAGAGATAGATTATCTATTGAAGGAAGGAATTATTTCGCACAGTGAGTCTTCGTATAGTTCCGGTGTTGTACTCTTAAGGAAGCCCTCTGGAGAACATAGACTCTGTATAGATTACAGGAGACTGAATGCTATTACAGAAGGACAGGTGGATCCATTGCCGGATACAAATCAGCTGTTTGCCAGACTAAATAAAGCTAAATATTTCTCAAAAGTGGATCTGAGTAAAGGATACTATCAGATTCCAGTAAAGCCTGAGGTTAGACCATACCTAGCTTTTAGTACCTCAGAAGGACACTATGAGTTTAATAGATTGCCATTTGGATTGAAGAATGCGCCTAGTGTCTTCTCTAGAATGATGAGAAAATTATTGGATCCTCTGAATAATCCCTGTATAACAAATTTTATGGATGATATCCTTATAGCAACAGAAACATTTGAGGAACACATTGACTCTCTGAACATGCTGTTTGATCGACTTAGGGAGGCAAATTTAACAGCCCGTCCAACCAAATGTTGCGTTGGATGTAAAGAATTGGAATTTTTGGGACACACAGTTTATCAGGGAAATATGACCCCTGACCCAAAGAATTTAGAAAAACTACAGAAAGCCCCGAGACCACAAACCAAGAAGGACGTGAGATCCTTTGTCTCATTATGTGGTTTCTACCAGAAGTATATCAAGAACTTTAATTCCATATGTGCACCGTTAACTGAATTGACACGTAAAGGACTTCCAGATCGCATTACATGGACACCACAATGTGAAATGACTTACCAAGAATTGAAGGAAAAGCTCACAAGTAAACCCATTTTGAAATTACCTGACTTAAGTCAAGAATTCATAGTAAGGACGGATGCAAGTAATATTGGGTTAGGTGCAACTCTACTACAGAAATCAGATGCATTGGATGGGGAATTAAGCCCAGTGGCATATGCTAGCAGAAAGTTGAATAAAGCTGAAATCAACTACTCAACTAGCGAAAAAGAATGTCTTGCAGTAATATGGGCAATAAAGAAATTCAATATTTATCTATATGGGAAGGCATTTAAGTTGCAAACAGATCACAAACCTTTATCGTTTCTAGCACAGGCTAAGCATGAGAACTCTAGGTTACTCCGATGGTCTTTACTTCTGGCTCCATATAATTTTAGCATTGAGTATATATCTGGAAAAACCAATTTGGGAGCGGATTTTTTAAGCCGCCATCCGTGTGATGAGAATCACCGTAAACCCCAGAAATAATAATAAATTTCTCTATGTGTATATAGAATAAAGGACTGACATATAATGTCTGTTTTAAGAGGGGAGGTGTCGTGAAATATTCTAATCCACATATATAAATTATTAGGTAAATATAAAGCCTAACAAATAAAATTAATAAAGAGAAGAGCAATGGGAAAATAACAGTGCTGTCACAAAGAATGTACTCGAAATCCCCCTTGTTTTCTGCTTCGTCTGCAAATTGTAACGCTTTCACGTTGATATAAAAGCTTACTGTATTATTACCCGCCTTCTTCAATGAAACGTGTGCTGCATTTCTAAGAAAAACATTGAGACGTACTGCGTAATGACCTAAATTAATCCTAACATTAATTATACTGCGTTACCAAAACGAACGAACAGATGGACAAAAGGATAAAGAGAGAGGGGAGGGCTGAAAATCAGGAACGCATGCAACACGCGTCGCGCGATACACAAATGCTGCCATCACGCGTGTAAGTCTACATGCACTAATTTTTTTTCAGACGGACAGTGATAAAATACACTACCCTTTCCCAGAGTTAGGTTTATAAATCATAAAAAACTCTTATTAGAAAAGATAACATTAGATGGGTTTACGGTTGAAAACATAACAGTACCCAGACAGCACATCTTCGAAACAGGAGGTAGAAGAAATTGCATATTTTGAACGCAGCCACGTAGCTCCTTTAAATTAGTATTTTTGGGTTCCTTAGGGCTTGCTGACAAATAATATGTAAAACGTTACGCAAATAGTCCAGGAATTAATAAATTATACCCAAAATAAAATAGTGAGGATGCCTGACAGCATGGAATCATTTCTGCTCATAAAATTTTTTTTATAACGTGTTTGAAAAAACCTTACGTTACATAAATAGCCTACCATGTAAACTCCCCATTGATTGGAGCGCAACAAATGAAAGCCTAACCACGATTGGTCGGACTATAAATACTATCTTGGTTGTTAGGGGAGACGGGGAAAGGTAACATTTTTTCAAACACTTGTCGAAACGGGCCTCATTGGTCAGACTCGCTGATATACACACTTGGGAGCGTTAGTTCGAAACCACTGGTTTAAATAAACTTGATAAAGCATCAGTGCGTTGAAGCCAGCTTATATTTGGCTCAATAAAAGCCTGGAAGATAAGCAGATGGGAATTTGTGCCAGTTTGTGCCAGAATTCATTGCTAATCAACGTATCTGTGTTTATTCGTATGAATTGTGGTAAGCTTGAACCATTCAATATCTTTTAATGAAAATTGAATGTGAATTGTTGATTTATGCCTGTATATATATGTGTAGTTCAGTGGCCAACGTGAGGTAAAGCCTGTAATGCTCCAGCCTGAACAGAGGGTGTCGGAGAGAAGTAAAACGGCATGGAATGGCCAAACAGTACACTGACACCTGGATGATTGAATAGAAAGAAATAATGCTGGAATTGCAGAGGCGTAGTAACCATTAAGAAGGGTAATACTGGAATAAAGTATTTCAAATGAAGCTGACAGTTGGCCTAATGCTCTGAACTCAATGTTTGTGCTGTGTTGTGATCAGTGTAACAAGAGAGTTTAAGTTAGTTATGAAGTAGAAGGTACATCCTTCTTGATTTCAGGGACAGTGGTCTTGATGGTACTGAGCAGCACCTGGTCAGAGCTTTGCTGAATCCAGTGTCGGACAGCATACTCCTTGGTCCTTTTAGCTATCAGTGAGGTGTCTCCAGAGCCCAGAGGAGAATTCGAGCAGAGGAGTCCTTTCCTGCCGCCATCACGCCAGATAAGCTAACTTGGCCAGCTGAGCTCAACATTATGTCCCCTCATCTTGAAATAACTTTGTAAAAATAACATTCAGAGGGGAATTTAATTGTCTTAATATCAGGAACTGAGAACATCTCCAATACTAGTCCCTAAGACAAACTATTGAAGTCATGATGACAAATACCAACAGAGCTTGAACAAAACAAAACCAGTATTACCTCATTTTACTACTACACAACTGACACACATAGAACATTTGTAATAATATATGTCACTACAATATTCATATTGATAAAGTCTGTACATATACTTGTAATTAAAATCGATTGTGATTCCTGGTTCCTTTGTATTTGAATCAGGACACAAATACATTATTAACAGCACTGAATACATATTGTTATTTGAAACGTTACGAGTGACTTCTTTAAGATATTCTCATAGAGTGTTATATGTATGTGAGTGTCACAGTGTTGTTAAGAGTAGTGGATTAAATTAAATTGTTTATCTGTCTGTTGTTGTGACTTACACTTCACCATACTCATACCCTAGACACATAACGTAGCATCACACTATTCCAGAATAATTCTGACTGAGATATATAGATATGTGGTAGCAAGTAAGGTTATCTATAATACACTACTCTTAATAGATATAGATACCTTCACAGCTGATCTCAGTCAGTACACTAAGTTCCCTATAAGTATTTATAACATCCCACTTCACCACAGTTCCGTTTTACAAGAATGTGATTTAGGATGTAACGTTTTGTTCCGTTTTACAAGAATGTGATTTAGGATGTAACAAATTTGTTCCGCTTTACAAGATTGTGATGTAGGATGTAATGTTTTGTTCCGTTTTACAAGAATGTGTTTTAGGATGTAACATTTTGTTCCGTTTTGCAAGAATGTGATTTAGGATGTAACATTTTGTTCCGTTTTACAAGATTGTGATGTAGGATGCAAGAAAGAAGAAAAATAGAGAGAAAGATGTCCCTCGTCAGACACATCTGAACTTAATGTACAAACAAAAACAAACCGTAACACAAACCCTGGAATGAAGGAAGTCTGCAAGAAAACATTCTAAAATCTCCGCGGCGTGCAATTCAAAGTATGTGCGACTAAATCAATAAGAAAAATTGCTATCTGTTACAGTGTTTCTCAATTTGTGAATCCTGTATCTTAACGGACTCCGGAGGATGTGCCAGTATTGTCTGAGCAGAATGATTAATAACACTGACAAACAACATTTTTCTTTCTTATATAAGAATAAGTGTTCTTAGATCAGTTTCTTGCGCTGATTTCAAATTTGAAATCCGTTTATCTCTATCACATCGGGTTCTTAAGATATTTGTGAATAAATATATTTTTGGGAAACCGTTATTTGCTCCGTTCCATTTTTACTATATAACTTATTAAAAATTAATAAAATGCAAAATAATTCTACTTTTTATACTGCTAAAAGATGCATGACATATGTTACGCTATTTTTCAAATAGTTACTGTATTTTGAAATAATTCTGAGCGAAATATGGCTTCTAGAAGTTGTAGAAATTCGGCTGATCTGTTCTGTTGCATGTGCGGATATTTTACCGATCGTGCTCACCAGAAAAAAACTTTACACCATTACTAAAGAAAGCATATGAACTTTATTTCAGTTCGAAAGTTAATGATGCAAATAAATCTTGGAAGCCAAATGCAGTTTGTTCGACTTGTGCAAATACATTGGCAGGTTGGTTACTAAAATCGCCGAAGCATAAGTCGATGCCTTTTGGAATGCCAGTAATATGGCGTGAACCAACAAATCATGCTACTGATTGTTACTTCTGCTTGAGAAATATCCATGGTTTCACTTTTAAAACTATAAAGTCTGTGGTTTATCCAAATATTGAATCGGTTTCGAAAACCAGTGCCTCTTGATCCAATCACGTGTCCGATCCCAGTTCCACCAGAACAATATCCTTTGGACGTGAATGAAGCATCAGAAAGTGATAGTTTACCTGCTTTAGAAACTAATTCTGACTCGGATTATATACCGGTGAATGATGGTGTTCACTTTATTAACCATTCAGAACTTTCAGATCTAATGCGTGATCTCACTCTTACCAAAGGACAAGCGGAATTACTCGGTTCGCTTCTCAAAGAATGGAATCTTTTAGCCCCCAATACTCGGATATCTAAATTTCGTCATAGACACAAGAACTTGTTCAATACTTTGAGATGGATGATGACATTTGCTATTGCGAAGATGTAAACTGGTGCACCTCGGTCATAAGCACATAGTCAACGAATGGCGACTTTTCATCGACTCTTCCAAGACTAGTCTAAAAGCTGTGTTATTGCATAACGGAAATTTATTTTCATCAATTCCAGTCGCCTACTCTGTTCATATGAAAGAAACTTATGACAATATGGCTATACTTTTGGCAAAAATAAAGTAAAATGACTACCAATGGCGGATTTGTGGAGACCTAAAGGTCATTGCAATTCTCACGGGCATGCAGACTGGGTATACTAAATTTTGTTGCTTCCTATGTGAATGGGACAGCCGCAACAGACAGGAACATTATGCAAGAAAGGTGTAGCCTATCAGGGATCGTATGCAGCTCGGGCATAAAAAATGTAATACACGAGCCATTAGTTAACAAAGACAGCATCATTTTACCACCGTTACATAAAAGTTGGGGGCTCATGAAGAATTTCGTAAAAGCGTTAGATAAAACGAGCAAAGCTTTCACTTATCTTCGAGAAAAGTTTCCGCAAGTTAGCGATGCAAAGATACCTTGTAAAGGAAGATATCTTTGTAGGACCTCAGATTAGGAAAGTTATTGCAGACAAACAATTCGAGAACTTGTTACATGGTAGTGAACTTCGCGCATGGATGGCATTCAAATCGATCGTCGATAACTTTCTGGGAAATCACAAATCTGTCGACTATGTTGCATATTGTTAAGCAGTGCATAGATGCATACAGAATTATGGGCTGTAACATGTCCCTCAAAATCCATTTGCTCGATTCGCATCTTGACTTTTTCCCTGACAACCTTGGCGAAGTCAGCGATGAACATGGAGTCACGTTATCAAGGATGGTGAAGTGTGACCATGCTTGCCGATTATTGTAGGATGCTTCATCGCGATGTACCACATGCCATTCACCGACGAAAGTCGACTGCAAAGAAATTCAAGCCTACATAACTGTTATACTTCTTGTACGAATGATGTTGTAATACTGTATGCGTTGTTAAAAAACTTCAATTGTGTATTTCTAGAGATCCCGACCTGATAGAGAAAAATGGTTTGCAGATTTAAAAACAGCGCATTAAAATTGACCAGAAAAACATAGAAATGTTAGAGAAAGAAAAAAAAATTTTTTTTTTGTTAGCCAGTGATTGTTAGTCAATAAAATATGTGTTTAGTAACTTTAAAAGAAAGCCTTATTACGCAAAGTATTCTGATCATCAGATGATGTCTCTCTTCATTAATTGACAAACAAAAGCAAATGCAAGATATTCTGGTCATTTGATGATGTCTCTCTTCATTAATTGAAAAAGTAAAGCAAATGCAAGATATTCTGGTCATCAGATGATGTCCCTCTTCATTAATTGAAAAACAAAAGCAGATGCAAGATATTCTTGTCATCTGATGATGTCCATCGTTATTAATTTTAATAAAACACAAGATACTCTGATTTTCTAGGATGTCAATTTCATATGGTGCATGGTGTCAATTTCACATGGAGCATGGTGTCAATTTCATATGGAGCATGGTGTCAATTTCATACGGAGCATGGTGTCAATTTCATACGGAGCATGGTGTCAATTTCATACGGAGCATGGTGTCAATTTCATACGGAGCATGGTGTCAATTTCATACGGAGCATGGTGTCAATTTCATATGGATCATGGTGTCAATTTCACATGGAGCATGGTGTCAATTTCACACGGAGCATGGTGTCAATTTCATACGGAGCATGGTGTCAATTTCATATGGAGCATGGTGTCAATTTCATATGGAGCATGGTGTCAATTTCACATGGAGCATGGTGTCAATTTCATATGGAGCATGGTGTCAATTTCATATGGAGCATGGTGTCAATTTCATATGGAGCATGGTGTCAATTTCATATGGAGCATGGTGTCAATTTCACATGGAGCATGGAACCAAGACAATCGCTGGCCCACTTGAGGGAGTCTATGTCAAAGCTCATGCTCTTGTAGCGGGGGGTTCTCTAACACAAGGTTTCTTAACCTGTGACCCAGGGACATATTTGGTGTCCTGTAATGGATTCTAAGGGGTTTGGGAACATAACCTACAAATTTGACCTAGATTTTCACCAAAATTTGTACTCAGAGCATTATCATAGATTTTCGCATTTAAAGAAATATGTTCTTTTTCATAGGTTGTTTTTGTATTTCAATATGACTATATGTAAACTTTATATTTTTCTTTGTAACATAAAATGTATTATTTGTGTGCAAATATTTTAATTATGCGTCTATGTACATTTTTTTGTACTAAGGTGGTCCGGAGCCATGGCACACAATCTTTTACATAGTAAATCACATTCTTGCAAAAGCAATAAAAATGTTACATCCTAAACCACATTTTTGTAAAACCAAACAATATGTTACATCCTAAATCATGTTCTTGTAAAACCAAGCAATATGTTACATCCTAAATCACATTCTTGTAAAACCAAACAAAAGGTTACATCCTAAATCACATTCTTGCAAACCCAAACAAAATATTACATCCTAAATCACTTTCTTGTAAAACCAAACAAAATGTTACATCCTAAATCACATTATTGTAAAACGAAACAAAATATTACATCCTAAATCACATTCTTGTAAAACCAAACAAAACGTTACATCCCAAATCACGTTCTTGCAAAACTAAACAAAATATTACATCCTAAATCATTCTTGTAAAACCAAACAAAATATTACATCCTAAATCACATTCTTGCAAAACCAAACAAAATGTTACATCCTAAATCTTTCTTGTAAACCCAAACAAAATGTTACATGCTAAGAACCCCTGATCTAGCAGTTTATTTTACATGATAAGGTTACCAGCTTTATGTACAACCTCATATTAGCCGTCTTTTACGACCTGCTTCAACGAGCAGTGGTACTATTCTTTATGTCTACCCAGTTTCCTGCTGGAACTACACGAGTCTTTCAAGAATTTCTTCTTCTTCGTACACTCTCAGACATCTGCTTGCATAATTTCAAAGAAAACTGTAGTCAGTTTGAGGCTTTTTGAATCTCCGTAGAGCTTTTCCACCAATGGTACAGGTGTCGGAAATAGACGCGGATTTGATATTTCTTACAATGTTGAGAAACACCGCTTTATTCCGACGCCCTACAATCAGTTTTTGATGTTCAGCATTT
This sequence comes from Oreohelix idahoensis, assembly GCA_024509875.1. NCBI lineage: Eukaryota > Metazoa > Mollusca > Gastropoda > Stylommatophora > Oreohelicidae > Oreohelix > Oreohelix idahoensis. Next base: position 264,318 of record JAMPIV010009939.1, on the reverse strand, counting down.
TCCAGTGTAATGATTTACCCACAAGGCACCGTGAGAGGTTTGACGTATTAATTATTTTCTAACGTCCTATTCAATCAATATACGCCATTGTGTTTTTCTTTGTTCGTTTAATTTTTGTTGTTATTTCATAACTCCTGCCGTTGCTTTGTGGCTGAGACAAAACGGTACAGGAAAAAAACATGGAAAAAGTCAATGGAAAAGTATTATACAACGTCTTTATAAAATCCTTTAATAACTTTGGATGTATACATGAAAGAAAGTTAGTTGTTTATCCTTTACAGGACGTGGCAATCAACCCCAGCTTTTATTGGCTGTTTGTGATTTTTCTAGGCAATTTTTTTCATTCAGTAGTTTGCCATTGCTTTCTGAACGGTACGGCGCTTATACCATTGTTAACAATCCACACAAAGTGATCTGCTACCAAACCGCCTGCAGCGGGTTTCGAACCTGGTATATCTGGATTATGAAACTGCGTTCATATCCATTAGGCCACAGACGCCGACTATACATGAAAGAAACACGAGGTAAACGACGTATGAAAGTATAATTTATTAAGTTTTAACACAGTACTGTTCACATTGATCTACTCTAGATAATATAATATCGAAAACTTGTGCCCAAGCTCACCATAAACATTGACAAGTCATCCAAAATAAATAATTCAGATAAATCAACTCCTCAAACCATGACGGCAGAAGGTCCTCAACTAAAGACATTAATGACCACAGTCCTTATACATCAGTCAATTAATCAATCAATACCTTTTAGCTCCTCGAGGAGCATAGGCCTTCAACAAACACGTGCCAAGTTCTCCTGTCGCGTGCCTTCAGCTCACGTTTTTTCTAAGTTTCCCTCACCGTTTTCACTTCTGTCTCCAGCTCTCTTCTCCATGTGTTGTTTGGTCTACCTGTTTAGCAAAGTCTTTTTGAATGTCCTTGTCCTCGAGTGTCCTTTCACATAAAAAAAAACAGGCAAACAGCCAGACAGACAAACGGATTGATAGACAGATAGACAGACTCAGAAAAGAGACATACAGACCTATATAGAAGTCTCTAACACTTCTCTCCTCTACGACAATATCCTCCATAGGTTACAGCAGTTTAAATGAACTAAACTCCGCGAAGTACGTACAGAAATGCCAAAATTATAGCACTAAATTACCCTCAAATGCTCTAAGTTTTACGGCCTAATGACTTAGCTTAACTGGGCCTGACTGTAATAACATTACCAAATACATCAACTGTCAAACGTACAACTCCGTTAAGTGCCCTATCTGTTAGGTTCTCCGATGTCAATATTGTTTTACCTCAAGGCTATCTCCCGCTGACCATCACAGGCACCCAGCTGAAGGCTAATATTCTGACCGAAAACACTTCGCCACCTGTTCATTGTTATGTTTACAGCAGCCTCCTCATTCACTGTCATTGTTATATATGTTTGAAATGAGCAGTAATAACCGCTCCTTCTCTTAGTCGCACGTTATGGACAATGAAGATGTCAGCGAACCTGGGAAACTAACATTTCTCAGGAAACAGGCCGGACAAAATAAACGTTACACTTTCTTGTTTATATTTTCTGTGCGTAAGTGTTTACCTTTATGCTCTTTATACTGTTGCCTGTGTACTACCCAGGGGTCTCTGAAAAGACTAAAAAGTATTTGGCCACTGACCCTCTGACGTGTCGTAAAAGGTGACTAATATGGGATTGTGCTTGGGACAAGCGATTTTATCACAGAAACTACTTCTGCAAAAGTATGTGGATGATTGGTACAGGCGTTCTGCGAGAGGACTAGATACAGTACTGACTCCATGCTCCGAAAGGAACGCAAAGGACGATGATGATTTATATTGTTATTCTCTTGTTAGATGATATTATTTGGCGCGTGATTTATGAAATGTATGTGAAATACGATTGTAGATTCAGTAAAATTAGAAGTCGCAATGACATTAATAAGTTGAGAACAAGCACATCGTAGAAAACATGGCATCAGCAACATTATATCAGTTGTCGGGACCAAAAGATGCAGCAATAGAGAATGCAGTCAGCGACCCATAGCTTGACTGCTTGCATCAGGGTCAGCGAACCAGAGCTGACCAAGACCGTACTCCACCTCCACGTGGTGGTCCTGGAAACAGTCTGCAGCAGTGCAGTCTGGCTGAGCGAGTACGGATCGAAGAGGGAAGGCAAACCCGGTCCCAAAAAATGCCGTGCTGAAGTCGGATGTGTCGACCGAAAGGTGCAGATATCACAGCTACGGCGTAAACAGACACAACGCAACCACCGTCCTTTTCAGGGCGAACGAGGAAGAAGAAGAAGAATTTATCAGTTGTTGGAATACAAAATTAAAAGTACAGTGCGGTAGTCCAGGCGGTTTACCAAATGTCTGGTAATTGTGGTTATGAAAATAATGGTGATGATAATGGTAGCGGGAATGGTAATCGGCATGTAGTGATGAAAGCAGAGAACAGTTTCAGGAGCACCATCCACAGACAACATCGCGAAGTAAACATTCGACCAGTGGCGTCACTAGGGGGGTGTGGGGGTGCGGACCACACCGGGTGACACCATCAGAGATGGTGACACCAAAATGACTGTCAATAAACTTTTTGTGCAGTGTTTCAGCAGAAATTTTTTTTTAAAATAAAAATATCCCTGTAATTAGTTATAACCACAAAAACATTTTTCGTAAGCCCAGCTTAGATGTACTGTACCAATATACCTACGTTTTTACTTCGAATTCTATTGTTTTCTTGCCGAATTTTCACTTTAACCACATGAAACTATGTAAATACATTTAGGCTGTGCGTATGATATTGTAATTTAAAGGTGTAATTTTAATTTTGCTAGTTGTTTATGTCACTACTATTGCCGTTACATTCAGTGATATACGGGAATTACGATTCACGAGTAACTTTAGTACAAAAAACATTACTAAGGATTCTGTATGGTCTGGCACGGTAGGAGGTCCATGGGGGTGACACCATGAGTTACCGCACTGGGTGACACCAACCTTAGTGACGCCACTGCATTCAACCATAGTTGTGACAGTGATACCAAAAAATTTATGTAAACGGCAAGAGAAGCTTTCATTTTCTTGTGAAGTATACGGGAACCAAAAGAAATAATGCCTAACGTAAAAAAAAACATAAGAAGTTTAAACCCGTATGTCAAGTCCATTCTATTGTACGGCTCTGAAACACGGAAAACAAGAAAATCAAGAAGTTATAAACTTTCATAAATGGCTTCTTGTATAAAATAGAATAGAATGATTGATATGTTACGACAAGGTCACCAATATGGAACTGATGACAAGAGCCAGACAAGTGCCAGTAGAACAGTAGAAATGTGTGCAGAAATAGCGTTATTTTGAGAATGGCTTCCAACATATAGATAAGAAATTAGGAGAAACCTGTAATGTTTTACCACATAACAAATTTATTAGCTTGATTGTTAATGTTGTTGTTGCGTCTTAACCTGGGTTACTGAGCTTCTCGCTCTTTTGCAGCCAATACTAAGTTGAAGACTCTTACTTACTTAGTAGTTCCCCTTCTACCGTGAGGTGTAGAGGTTTGGAAGAGAGAGCACCAGACTATCCTATCGGCTGTCTTCCTCCTGGCCTGGTTCCATTCTAGTCCTAGGTCCTTCAAAGATTGTCTAATGTTGTCCTCCCAGCGGACTCTGGGTCGTCCTGGGGGTCTGGATCCCTGGCTCTTTGTTTCCCATGCTTGTCGTGGTAGCCAATCTTCTCCCATTCTGCAGACATGGCCAAACCATCTTAGTTGGGACTGTTCTAGTTGGATCTGCAGGGGGTGGGATTTTAGGCCTTGGCATATCGTCTGGTTGCGGACCATGTCTCTTCTTGTTACTTCAACCACCTTCCTCAGATACCTCATTTCTGAGGTTTGGATCTGTCTTTTATGGGTTGTAGTCATTGCCCATGACTCGCATCCATATGTCGACTGGGACATAGGTGGAGCGGTATACAGCCATCTTAGTTTTCTTACCAACCTCTCTCTTGCTGAGGAATCCTCGATTTATGGCCTGAAAAAGTCTCCCAGCTGCTGCTTTTCGAGTGGCCAACTCTTCTTTGATGCCTCCCTTTCGTTCTATAATAGCTCCGAGATATTTAAAATGGTCGACCTGTTCTCCCAGCTTAATCTGATGTTTTATTTCTTCTCGTGATACCACCATGGATTTTGTTTTAGGGCTGCTTATGACCATCCCTCTCTTCTCCAGCTTTTCCTTCCAGACTTGCAGGTTGGATTGGAGATGTGCCTCTGATTTAAGTTGCAGACTCTTTGGTATGATCTACACTGTAGATCTAGTCTTTTACTCTGTCTTTTCTGTCATTCCGAAACGTGTTGAGTTAAAGTCATGAGCTCCAGTTTCTCCAGGTTGGATTGCAATTAAAGGAGCATCCCATCTGGTTCCAAGAAAGAGTAAGAATTCATGAGAAAAAAAGAAAGTAGTATTGACGAGTACATGAGAAAAAAGAAATGTAACAGTGGCTCCACTCACTTATACTTGGCTCATCGGTCTTACCAAGGCAGACATTTTCATTATTTATGCGAATCTGTGCTGACACTTTCTTAACGATGTATAACAATGAACTTACACAATCGTTCCTCGAATTGTACACTGGCTAACAACGCCCATATGTCACACACATCCAGCGGACGCACAGGCCGACACAAAACGTAATTGTACACTTTGCTAGACACCACCAGAACACATCTAGTCCACTCCAAGGTGGACACAGACTAACAGTTATCACCATGCATACGTCACGCTTAGCAACTTGTTCGCGTCATCATTCTTGCTAAGTGACGTTATGCGCATACGCATTCAGTGGGAGTGCTAAGCGGTACTCAGACTTCCCTAATAGATTCATTGAAGTTTAAAGCACCGGATAGCCACCCCCAACAATTAGAAGAAAAAAAAAATGGCCAAAAAAGTGAGGATTTCTAACACTGAGGTATAATGTTTTGAAGCGTATTCTTTCTATTCATTTGAGCTTTCGTCACGTTTCTTTCTGTGATCTTTGTGTCTCTCCCACATCTTACTTTCAGTTATCTCAATTTTAGTGAACTATGATGCTTTATCGTTATATCATCATAATTTTTTTTTTTAAATCTTCGGCTTCTTCCTTTTGTTTCGTTCGATTGGTGTAGCGAGATTTGGTAAACACTTGCTTGGTTGTAGCGCGACACGCCCACGCGACACCCACACACACCAGCGCAAGGTCAGCGCTGCGGTCTTTCTTTGAAGTTGGTAGACAGCGGAAATGTGACTTACGGTTAAAAGCCATACAGTATTACTGAAGAATGAGGAAATAGCTATATAGGAATGTATGGCCGACTTTAAAAGTTTGCATTTACTGGACATTAAATTATTCACTACAGGAGAACGCATGGTTGGAATAATATTAAATAAATATAACTCAACAAAGGAGATAGGCTAGGAATTATATCCAAAAGGATATTATTCAAATATAAATAGTTTTAAAGATAATTAATATTTTTCACCTTCATCACATCGGCTAAAAGTTAGCTAATAATCTTTAAAAATTTATTACACTAACAAGCCTCAACGGAATTGTATAAAACTTATATGTAATGAAAGCCCCATATGGGGAAAAGGAAATGATATATAGGAAGGAAGGAAGGAGATAAGTGTGTGAGTGACAGAAGAGAGAAAAACGAGTACAGGAAAAGCACAGATTGTTTCAAATAGCTTCAAAACAGGAGATGAAACTAAAATCTTTTGGGGAATTTGGGAGCTGCTTTCTCGTACGCGCGAGAGACTGAAATATAAGGACAGAGCGGCGCATTGTAAATCACACACCAAATCCAGAAGCCAGAGTGAGAAACTGGAGGACAGCCTCTGCAAGAAAAGTTCTATTTTCACGCTGCATGCAGGGCAGATTAAGTTAAGCCAATACAGTCTCACCGTGAGCTTATTAATCCTAAGAGGGTATGTAAGTTTATTAAAAATATATGTATTACTAATATCATTTTATTTCAGATTTTATTTCTGATTGATTGTAGCAGATATAATAAAAAAGGGAATGACGCTAACCAGAGATAACCTTCACCGGCATTGTCAGGAAGCATAACCATTAATTGGTTAGCCAAATATATTATGGCTAATTCTTGCCTGGAAGCTTACGACATACCAGCAAGTACATAAGTGACTTGACATCCATAAGTGGAAGGCAAAGGTTATATCGTACCCATGTATCATAACATGTGATTTATTCATGTATATTGTTAATTCTGCACCTTATACATTATCTTATCATGCTATCTCTGTAATATACTACCATGATTCATTCATTTACATACAAACACTGAAGACATGGTCGCATCATGAACAGCAGAGGGTGGTGAGATTGTTAGAACAATGGCCACCTATTACTTCTTGTTCCAGGTTTTTATGATCAATGTTTATGATCATTCCTGATCGAGAAACTAAAGACTTGAAGAAGTTGATCCAGCTCACTGAAGCCTAGAGGTCAACCAAACTTCAACACCTTAGTCCCCCGTAGTTATAGGGCGGGCTGAAGGAAAGTCTTCCGTACTCCAGTGTGTCGGAGGAACCTCGAGCAGACGTGGATAAAGTTGAGTTTATATATTTCCATCCAACAAATCCTGTGAGCAGTTCTAAAACGACTTTCTAATGATGAAAACTAGATGGCAAGAGATAATGTGACAAACTTGTTTTATAAATTCAGTGGAAGATAAATCCAAGACTTTTTCTATTAGTTATTTTAATTTGTAACTGTAAATAATCATACATTTTACCATCTTCCAACACCCATTTATCATTACAAGAATATATAGATGTACATAATAAATTGGATAATTGTACTCATTTGACTTGTTAAATTTTTAACTGTTAAATTTTGAGTTACTTTTTCTAATTTAATTATAATATCACATAGGGTTACGATAGCGAAGTAGCATCTTATACTTCTGAAGCCTAAATCTATTGTCCAGCTCAGAGTATTCACAGCTGTAACTCACTTGTGATACCAGTGTACTTCTCGGGCACTGGAACTTCATACTTTCTGGAGAGAGATTCTACTTCTGCTCTACCACTACTATCATACTAGGAAAACCTTTCGCTACATTGGGGGCTCTTTCGCGGGATATTATTTTGTATCCTGGGCCACTATCTATGTATTCTTCTATCTTGAGCCACAAATAGTTTGTAAAAATAAATTTTTTTTTTTTTGGAAAAAATTCTAAAAACTTAGAAATTTGTTTGTAATAGTAGTACCATTGAGTACGAAGTAAATAGGAAACGCTCACAAGGTTTTAAGGATTTGTCTTGTTCAAAGTAATTAATTGATTTTAATTAAGTTAGTTTGTTAGTGAAGATAAAATTATATACCCTCTGGTAAGTAAGCATCATGGCTGAATTGGTGAAGTTTAGAGCTGCGATTATGCAGGAAGGAAAAGACTTGGGTATGACAGGAGATGCTCTAATTCGATATATCACAACTGAAGTGGATAAATATTTAGATAGAGAGACCAAAAGAATGGAAGTTGAGGCTGAAGCTAAGAAATTAGAGGCAGAAAGAGAGACCAAAAGAATGGAAGTTGAGGCTGAAGCTAAGAAATTAGAGGCAGAAAGAGAGACTAAAAGAATGGAAGTTGAGACTGAAGCTAAGAAATTAGAAGCAGAGAGAGAAGCCAAAAGACTGGAAAGAGAAGAAAAGAGACTAATTTTGGAAGCTGAAGAAAGAAGGTTACAAAGAGCGCATGAGTTAAGTTTAAAGGAACTTGAACTCCAGGGAGCAGCTAGCAATCATGGTGCTAGCTCACCTCACTCTGAGAGTAGCTCCAACCATAGCGCGGCAAATGGAGCCATGAGTTTCCACCTGGATCCATTTATTGAAAAAGAGGACGCCATTGAGTCGTACCTGGATAGATATGAGAGACTGGCCTCTACCTATGGATTGGAAAAGGAAAAATGGAGCCTTAAGCTATCTCAGGGGTTGAGGGGAGTTTCATACGATGTTTATTTAAAACTCTCAAAAGAAGACCAGGAAGATTATGAAATCTTAAAACAAGCTTTACTGGTCAGGTACGAAAAGAATTCTGAATCTTATAGAAAGAGATTCCGAACTGCTAAGCTACTTCCAGGAGAAAACTATCACCAGTTTTCTGCCAGATTGGAAACTTATCTGACAAAATGGATTAGCTTAGGAAAGTGTCAAGATATAAAAGAAATGGTCATGATGGAGCAACTGAGAGAATCCATGCCTCAAGAAATGAGAAAATTTCTTATGGAACAAGGAGCTGAGAGATTGGAAGATATTTTAACCATGGCTGAAAGATATCAAGCAGCTCAGTCAGAAGTATCAGGAAATAAGAAGAAGCAGGGTGAGAACTTCAAACCTTCACAAAACTTTACCAACTATGAACACAGGGACAATTCCAACAAGAACAAACACAGAACTGATTATAAAGACAAAAACCCTCTAGGATCAGAAAAGAAACCTCCAAGAAAGGAAGGAAAGTGGTGTAAATCTTGCCAAATGAGTAACCACAATACTGCGGAATGCAGACGGAAAAACCCTCCTCATCACGCTGCATGCCTTACAACAGAGAACAAGGGAAGGAAGGACCTGGCAGATAGTCAGAATGACCTCCATCATCCCCCTGTCTGTGAGGAAGTGACCTTGAATGGCACCCAAGTACTGTGCTTATATGATACAGGCTTGGACTTTGACTCAGTAGTGTGCTCTTCTCTGGTGAGTCCGGAACAGATAACCACAGAAACAGTGGAAATCAGAGGACCAGTCAAGGGAGCAGGAACCATGACACTGCCCATAGCCCGAATCAACATAAGATCTCGCTATGTGGAAGGAGAGATCAAAGCAGCAGTGATGGACAACCCTATCTACCCATTAATACTGGGATGTAGATATGTCTTTCTAGGAGAACCTATAAGACCCATAGTGATGGCAACAGTCCAGACCAGGGCAAGCTCTAAGAAAGAGGAGGACACTATCATCAATACTCATCCAGAAGAGATGAGAAAGGCTCAAACTGCTGACAGTACATTGAAGCCTTGCTTTGGCAAATTACCTAAAAGCCATAACCCTCCAGAGAAAGGAGACTTATATATGAAAAAAGGCCTACTATATAGAAAAGCTGGAACAGGACCAAAAGGACATGGACAGCTTGTAGTGCCAAAATCATACAGGGAGCAGGTTATGAAGCTAGGACATGCTATACCCTTCAGTGGACATATGGGAATAGGGGCCACTGGACAACGGATAGCCTGTCACTACTTTTGGCCAGGGATCACAGAGGACATAAAGAGGTATGTGAGATCCTGTCCAGAATGCCAAAGAGTAGCTCCTAAACATAGGACTGCACCAGCAACACTGGGAGAAATGCCCATCATGGGAACGCCCTTCGAACGTGTTGCCGTGGATATTGTTGGACCCCTCAGTAGGACCAAGAAGAGAAATGCATATATCTTAACCTTGGTCGATACTTGCTCTATGTGGGGAGAGGCAGTAGCAATGTCATCGATAGATTCGAAACATGTGGCAGAGGCACTGTTAACAATATTCACCCGATTAGGTTTCCCACATCAAATATTGACTGACAATGGTTCTCAGTTTAGGGGAAAGCTAACACAAGAAGTATTCAGGTTATTTCAAGCTAGACATTATCACTGTAGCCCGTACCACGCCCAAGGGAATGGTCAAGTAGAGCGGTTCAATGGCACGCTCATTTCAATCCTTAGAAAGTTGGCTAGTGAGAAACCTGAAACTTGGGACACATACTTACCCTCAGCACTATTTGCCTATAGGGAAGTCCCACATAACTCCACAGGATTGGCTCCAGCTACATTGTTGTTTGGACGACCAATCAAAGGTCCACTGGAAGCATTGTTGCGGACATGGACTGATGAAAAAGCAGAAGAAACCGTGACTTCTTCATACCAATACGTCAACGAGTTGACATCTCGATTGAAAACAAGTTGGAAACTGGCAAATGATAACTTGAGACAGGCCAGGAGGAAGCAGGCTGCTTACTACAATAAAACAGCAAAAGATAGGGAACTTGAGGTGGGAGAAAAGGTTCTGTTACTGTTGCCCAGCAGCAATAATAAATTGCAAATTGGATGGCAGGGACCCTACGTCATATTGGAAAAACTTTCCCGGACCAACTATAAGATTGACAAGAAAGGAAAGGAGAAGGTGTATCATGTCAACCTTCTTAAAAAGTATTATGACAGGGAAGCATCAGAAGTTGCCCATATCATGACCCTGGCCATTGCAACAGAAATGCAGGATGAACCAATTTCCTCCATGGAATACCCCCTATCAACTACGGAAAGCTATGCTCAGGTTAATGTGAGTGAACATTTAACTCTTGAGCAGAGGAAAAAGGTTCAGGAGGTGTTAGAAATCCATGCTGATGTACTCACAGATAAGCCGGGGTGTACTAATCTGTTAGAGTATGACATGACGATTACTGACCCTACACCAGTTTGTATGCGGACATACCCTATACCTTATGCTAAAGGACAGGCACTCAAGGATGAGATTGATTATCTCTTAAAAGAGAAAATTATTTCAAAGTCTGAATCTCCCTACAGCTCAAGTGTGGTGCTATTAAGGAAGCCTAGTGGTGAACACAGGTTATGCATTGATTATAGGAAACTAAATGCTATCACTGAATCTCAGGTAGACCCATTACCTGACACCAATCAGTTGTTTGCTACATTGAGTAAGGCTCGGTATTTTTCAAAAGTAGATCTAAGCAAGGGATACTACCAAATACCAGTGAAACCAGAAGTTAGGAAACTGTTAGCCTTTAGTACACCGGATGGACATTACGAGTTCAATGTACTCCCATTTGGTTTAAAGAATGCTCCAAGTATCTTCACCAGAATGATGAGGAAATTGTTGGAACCATTACAAAATCCTCATATCACCAACTTCATGGATGATATTCTGATTGCTACCACTACATTCGAGGAACACGTAGTAGCACTCTCCATGTTGTTAGGTAGATTAAGAGAAACGGGATTGACAGCACGCCCAACTAAGTGTCATATTGGATGTGAGACATTGGAATTTTTAGGTCACACTATCTCTACAGGGCAAATGTCTCCGGACCCAAAGAATGTAGAGAAAATGAGAAAAGCACCAAGACCACAAACTAAGAAGGATGTAAGATCCTTTGTGTCACTGTGCGGGTTTTATCAGAAATATATACCCCATTTTAACTCATTGTGCGCGCCATTAACCGACTTAACCAAAAAAGGTCAGCCGGATAAAATACAATGGACTGTGGAGTGTGAACAGGCTTATACAGAGTTGAAAAATAAGCTGACAAATAAACCTATCCTTGCCCTTGCCCTTCCCGATCTCACACAAGAATTCGTACTAAGAACGGATGCTAGCAATGTAGGCATCGGAGCAACATTACTACAGCGGGCAGACACACCGCCACATATGCTATTACCAGTAGCTTTTGCCAGTAGAAAGTTAAATACAGCTGAGAGAAATTATTCTACCGTTGAACGTGAATGCCTCGCTTTGGTCTGGTCGATCAACAAATTCGCCCCTTTTCTTTACGGGAAACACTTCATTGTGGAAAGTGATCACCAGCCTTTGATGTTTTTAGCAGTGTCTAAAAAATTAAATTCACGACTTTTAAGGTGGAGTTTACTGTTATCTCCATATTCGTTCAATGTGAGATACATACCAGGACGGGACAATCTTGGACCCGATTTTTTAAGTAGGCATCCTATCAAAGGAGATATAGAGAAACAGAAAATTAAGGAGGAACTGCAGCATGTGTTACCAAAAAGTTAACCGTGCAGGCACTGTTTTAAAGAAGAGGGCTCTGTAGCGAGATTTGGTAAACACTTGCTTGGTTGTAGCGCGACACGCCCACGCGACACCCACACACACCAGCGCAAGGTCAGCGCTGCGGTCTTTCTTTGAAGTTGGTAGACAGCGGAAATGTGACTTACGGTTAAAAGCCATACAGTATTACTGAAGAATGAGGAAATAGCTATATAGGAATGTATGGCCGACTTTAAAAGTTTGCATTTACTGGACATTAAATTATTCACTACAGGAGAACGCATGGTTGGAATAATATTAAATAAATATAACTCAACAAAGGAGATAGGCTAGGAATTATATCCAAAAGGATATTATTCAAATATAAATAGTTTTAAAGATAATTAATATTTTTCACCTTCATCACATCGGCTAAAAGTTAGCTAATAATCTTTAAAAATTTATTACACTAACAAGCCTCAACGGAATTGTATAAAACTTATATGTAATGAAAGCCCCATATGGGGAAAAGGAAATGATATATAGGAAGGAAGGAAGGAGATAAGTGTGTGAGTGACAGAAGAGAAAAACGAGTACAGGAAAAGCACAGATTGTTTCAAATAGCTTCAAAACAGGAGATGAAACTAAAATCTTTTGGGGAATTTGGGAGCTGCTTTCTCGTACGCGCGAGAGACTGAAATATAAGGACAGAGCGGCGCATTGTAAATCACACACCAAATCCAGAAGCCAGAGTGAGAAACTGGAGGACAGCCTCTGCAAGAAAAGTTCTATTTTCACGCTGCATGCAGGGCAGATTAAGTTAAGCCAATACAGTCTCACCGTGAGCTTATTAATCCTAAGAGGGTATGTAAGTTTATTAAAAATATATGTATTACTAATATCATTTTATTTCAGATTTTATTTCTGATTGATTGTAGCAGATATAATAAAAAAGGGAATGACGCTAACCAGAGATAACCTTCACCGGCATTGTCAGGAAGCATAACCATTAATTGGTTAGCCAAATATATTATGGCTAATTCTTGCCTGGAAGCTTACGACATACCAGCAAGTACATAAGTGACTTGACATCCATAAGTGGAAGGCAAAGGTTATATCGTACCCATGTATCATAACATGTGATTTATTCATGTATATTGTTAATTCTGCACCTTATACATTATCTTATCATGCTATCTCTGTAATATACTACCATGATTCATTCATTTACATACAAACACTGAAGACATGGTCGCATCATGAACAGCAGAGGGTGGTGAGATTGTTAGAACAATGGCCACCTATTACTTCTTGTTCCAGGTTTTTATGATCAATGTTTATGATCATTCCTGATCGAGAAACTAAAGACTTGAAGAAGTTGATCCAGCTCACTGAAGCCTAGAGGTCAACCAAACTTCAACACCTTAGTCCCCCGTAGTTATAGGGCGGGCTGAAGGAAAGTCTTCCGTACTCCAGTGTGTCGGAGGAACCTCGAGCAGACGTGGATAAAGTTGAGTTTATATATTTCCATCCAACAAATCCTGTGAGCAGTTCTAAAACGACTTTCTAATGATGAAAACTAGATGGCAAGAGATAATGTGACAAACTTGTTTTATAAATTCAGTGGAAGATAAATCCAAGACTTTTTCTATTAGTTATTTTAATTTGTAACTGTAAATAATCATACATTTTACCATCTTCCAACACCCATTTATCATTACAAGAATATATAGATGTACATAATAAATTGGATAATTGTACTCATTTGACTTGTTAAATTTTTAACTGTTAAATTTTGAGTTACTTTTTTCTAATTTAATTATAATATCACATAGGGTTACGATAGCGAAGTAGCATCTTATACTTCTGAAGCCTAAATCTATTGTCCAGCTCAGAGTATTCACAGCTGTAACTCACTTGTGATACCAGTGTACTTCTCGGGCACTGGAACTTCATACTTTCTGGAGAGAGATTCTACTTCTGCTCTACCACTACTATCATACTAGGAAAACCTTTCGCTACAATTGGTACTGTCCTCTCAAATGTATGTTTACTTAATTCCTATCGATCTCCTTGCCTTGTCTGGTTTATAATATTGTCGTTTCCGTTCTGTATTTGAACGTATAGCTCTGTTTTTACTCATTTTTTTCCACACACACATTTTAACTCTCTCTCTCCCGCCCTCTCTCTCCCTTTCCCTCTCTCCCTTTCTCTCTGTCTCTCTCTCTCTCTCTCTCTCTTTCAAAACCTGATAAGCTGTGCTACTGCGTTAAATGTTGCACGCCTTCAAATAAATTAGATTAGTACTTAAGTACATGCGGATATGAATAGATACAGTACACACAATGAGAGTTAGAGAGAGAAAGACAGACAGACACAGAGAGAGGGTAGAATGTTATACGGGCCTGCGCGTCCAGTTGTTAACCCTTGGAAAATAAAGTTGGTTTGTTCGTTCTCTTTCTTTCAATGTAACTTATACCTTAAAAAACAAAAGCGTTTTTCCTGTCCAGAGCCTTAGAACGGGAAGTCTAAACAATGCGTTATGATGGCCTAATTAAATTGTTCGGAATTCTTAATTGAGCGAAATCTAATCATGGCGACCGTTGATTTCTTCCATTTCATTAACAGCGTCGTCGTTAAAAAGGTCTTTCTTCTTAAATAAGACATTTTCGTGTTCGCATCAAGCTTTAAATGGATTCCAGCTTGACAGGGGATCGCCATTTTTGTTCCTGCAAGGACTCTCGCTAATTCCGGAACTGCCCATATTCATTATACGACGTTTCGGAAAACATTTTTGCTTCAAGGTTGATTTTGTGTTTCAGTGTGTTCGCTATGCTATGATTAGCTACACCGCTTGCTTACTATGAGTATACGAATATGTAACGTATATAGTATACGTTGGATATGGTTAGCCATAATTTAACATAAAATTAGTATAAGTGGTCCTATAGCAAATACTGCTAGAGTTAGAAACGGAAGTGTTAGAGACTTCACTATACTAAGACCAGCATCGAGGGGGCAGGGGGTGATCAGTTCCTTTCCTTGCTGCCTTTACCTTCTCGAACTCAAGAGCAAGGTCAGGTACCTATTGATACAACCCCAGACCTAAGGGTCCTTTATGTTTGGACATGCGCCCTAATATAACCGACAAGGTTGAACGGGACGCGCCTCGCCAAAACGAGGCAAAACTGTATTTAAAATTAAAAAAAGTTACCTATTAACAGCTGTGTAGACTGCAGAGTTTCGATACTGTGAACCTGGCAACTTTGCCGCCGGAGACCAGCGCTCTAACCACTGTCAATCGCACGCTGAACATAAATGTAGCTATAAGGTCAAGACAGTCCCGTAGCAAATACTGCCTTAGAGGAGTACAGAAGCTTCACTAGACTTTTTTCAGCCTTATGATGAGGATGGCTAGTTCCCCTTCTCGCTGCTTTTGCCTTCCCTAACTCAAGAGAAGAGTCAGTTACAACTGGGTAGACTGTAGACTGACTCAACCAGGTTTTGATCCCTGAACCAGGTCACTATGGCTGCTGAGAGGCAAGCGTTCTAACTGCCTTGCTGATATGAGCATTAAGCGTACAAAAACAAATAAACAAACATAAATAAAAACGTACAATAGTTCTTCTTATCGCTGCTTCTGAAGCATGGGGTTACCAAGGCTGCTGGTCTCCTTGCAGGAAACCTATATCAAAGTATTTAATATTCTGGCAGTGGTAGTTTGTGAGGCAACTTTTTATTTACGTGATGAGATTGACAGCCCCACTCAAAACCTTATGTTAGTCGCCACGTTTTTCTTCTTTGTCGTCTTCATACACTCTCAGACGTCATACACTCTCAGACGTCATACACTCTCAGACGTCATACACTCTCAGACGTCTGCTTTGATATGTTCAAAGAAAGCAGTGGTCAGCTTGAGGCTATTTATATCTCCATAGAGTTTTTCCAGGAATGGTACTTGTGACGGCCATATGTGCTGTCTCTGTTCCTCATATGTTGGGCATCTTTGTAGCAGATGTTCAGCAGGCATTTTATATCTGCCATAGTTACACTGCTCGCCTTGTTCGTTATTCCTAATGGAAGAGAAGGTCCATTCTTCCTTCATGTCCACATCAACCCCGGCAACTACAAGAAGCTTTGCAACGGTTAGTCATTATTCAACATACATGTAGCGTATGTGTACATACACATTCATATATATATATATATATATATATATATATATATATATATATATATATATATATATATATATATATATATATATATATATATATATATATATATATATATATATATATATATATATATATATATATATATATATATATATATATATATATATATATATATATATATATATATATATATATATATATATATATATATATATATATATATATATATATATATATATATATATATATCTATCTGCTACCAAACCGCCTGCAGCAGGTTTCGAACCTGGTATATCTGGATTATGAAACTGCGTTCATATCCATTAGGCCACAGACGCCGACTTATGTTTGGACATGCGCCCTAATATATATATATATATATATATATATATAT
Organism: Oreohelix idahoensis; assembly: GCA_024509875.1. NCBI lineage: Eukaryota > Metazoa > Mollusca > Gastropoda > Stylommatophora > Oreohelicidae > Oreohelix > Oreohelix idahoensis. Next base: position 247,922 of record JAMPIV010009939.1, on the reverse strand, counting down.
ATATATATATATATATATATATATATATATATATATATATATATATATATATATATATATATATATATATATATATATATATATCCCAAATAAACGTGCACTATTTAATACCAGTTGTATGGTCACGTGAACCAGACAAGTACCAGTGCTACAAGATGTTACATCCTACATCACAATCTTGTAAATCGGAACAAAGAAAAGGGCGCTGGAGATGGATAGGCCACATCTTAAGAAAAATCCATTGATAGCATTACAATGCAGTCCTTGTTCTGGAACACCCAGGATGGGACCCAAGACGCATCAAAAGTGAGGAATGCAGTAAACGACCCATAGCTTGACTGCCTGCGTCAGGGTCAGCGAACCAGAGCTGACCAAGACCTTACTCCACCTCCACGTGGTGGTCCTGGAAACATGCTGCATCACTGCAATCTGACTGAGGAGTAGGGATCGAAGAGGGAAGGCAAACCCGGTCCCAAAAAATGCCGTGCGGAAGTCGGATGTGTCGGCCGAAAGGCGAAAATACCGCAGCTTCGCTGTAAACGGACACAAGGCAACCAACGTCCTTTTCAGGACGAACGCAGAAGAAGAAGAATCTCCAGGAGGAGAGAGGAAGAGGGAGACCAAAAAAACATATGAAGAAGAAATCTGTAGCCAGACATGAACGGGATGAAGAAGAAATCTGTAGCCAGACATGAACGGGATGAAGAAGAAATCTGTAGCCAGACATGAACGGGATGAAGAAGAAATCTGTAGCCAGACATGAACGGGATGAAGAAGAAATCTGTAGCCAGACATGAACGGGATGAAGAAGAAATCTGTAGCCAGACATGAACGGGATGAAGAAGAAATCTGTAGCCAGACATGAACAGGATGAAGAAGAAATCTGTAGCCAGACATGAACGGGATGAAGAAGAAATCTGTAGCCAGACATGAACGGGATGAAGAAGAAATCTGTAGCCAGACATGAACGGGATGAAGAAGAAATCTGTAGCCAGACATGAACGGGATGAAGAAGAAATCTGTAGCCAGACATGAACGGGATGAAGAAGAAATCTGTAGCCAGACATGAACGGGATGAAGAAGAAATCTGTAGCCAGACATGAACGGGATGAAGAAGAAATCTGTAGCCAGACATGAACGGGATGAAGAAGAAATCTGTAGCCAGACATGAACGGGATGAAGAAGAAATCTGTAGCCAGACATGAACGGGATGAAGAAGAAATCTGTAGCCAGACATGAACGGGATGAAGAAGAAATCTGTAGCCAGACATGAACGGGATGAAGAAGAAATCTGTAGCCAGACATGAACGGGATGAAGAAGAAATCTGTAGCCAGACATGAACGGGATGAAGAAGAAATCTGTAGCCAGACATGAACGGGATGAAGAAGAAATCTGTAGCCAGACATGAACGGGATGAAGAAGAAATCTGTAGCCAGACATGAACGGGATGAAGAAGAAATCTGTAGCCAGACATGAACGGGATGAAGAAGAAATCTGTAGCCAGACATGAACGGGATGAAGAAGAAATCTGTAGCCAGACATGAACGGGATGAAGAAGAAATCTGTAGCCAGACATGAACGGGATGAAGAAGAAATCTGTAGCCAGACATGAACGGGATGAAGAAATGTAAAGAACTTGAGCAGATAGCACGGGACAGACAGACTTTGGCATACATTTGTTGAAGTCATTTGCTTCTTGAGGAGGTCAAGGATGATAAAGAAGAAGATATAGTTACTTTGCTGCCCATAGAGTTACCACGTGACATTGTCTCCTTTACGCTCCTGATAGAGCATGTAGCCACCATTGTAACTGGTCTTCCTTTCTCAAGCCTGCGGACTTGACATATTTATTGCTAAAGCTAAGTGCTTATAATATTCAACTCATCATCATCATCAGGTGCCATCTTCCCATCGAAGGTTGGCTGCAATAGATTGTCAACGTCCTCTGTCTCTTGTCTTGATGGTGCACTCTGATAGACTTTTCCTGTCCATCTCTTGATGTTATCTTCCCACTTATAGCGCTGTCTTCCTCTTGCACGTTTACCTTCAACTTTGTCTTCTACGAGTATTATGGTCTTCTGTAAGGTATTTTTACTTTACCAAAATAATTTAGCTGTCTAATTTTGATCTCTTTCATTAATTCTCTTTTCATTCCATAACATTAAATTAGTGCGGTTCAGACATTGTCCCTGGCAAAGGCTAAACACTTTACATCTATCCTACCAAATGACAATACACGTTCTAATTTATTTGTACATATTCAATTGATTATTGATACATTACCTTTAGCTCTCCTTCAAACAAAAACCGACAATAGATATAAATACACTACGCGCCTTTGTGTGGGTGTGTTTGGTATCCATTCAGTGTCGTTTTATATGACTTTTTGTGTCCCCTTGTTGTCTCTGTCGAAGTCCCCTCTTCTTGAGTGTGTTTATATATATCTATATATAGCCCCTTCAATCATAACTGACTGGGAATTCGCTCCTCAGGTGACAGTCCTCAGCTGCTTATTTTCTTGGTGTTCCTTATGACGTTTTCTCCTCTCTTGTGCTTTTTTTTCTCCCAATCTGAGGTGACGCCGTAGAAAGCATCGCCACTTGGTGCGATCGTCAACTTCATCCTCCCAGGGTGCTAGATTTATGTCCAATGCCCTCATGTTTCTCTCGTACACATCTTTGAACCTCTTAGATCCTTGGACCCTGACTGACAACGCAGTCAGTTGCCATCTCCCTTAGAGGCGTCTTGTAGGGCAGCAACAAACTGTCCCCATTTTGCTCGGTCACGGGCCATCCTTCGTGCCGTGCCCCAACTCTGGTTCATACTTTGCATCTCAGCCCCCACTGTTCTCCGCTAGGTTGTCTCTGGTCTGCCTGTCGTTCACCGACCTTCTGGAGTCCATAGCATAGCAGTTATGGTGATGGTGTCAGGGTCGCTTCTGAGGACATGGTCAACCCAGTTCCAGCGTCTGCCTGCAATGATGATGTGCCTATCTTGTTAACGGCACCGTGAAAGTAGTTCCTGGTAGGAGATCGTATTCGGCCAAAAAATACGAAGAATGTGTGGGAAGACGATAATTTGGACATTTCCTTTTCTGTCCAGCACTCCGCGCCATAGCGCAGTGGTTAGTGCACTGGCTTCCTAGCTCGGTGGTCCATGGTTCGATCCCCAGTTGAGGTGGGATTTTTTTAGAACGCAAACGGCTCCGCGGTCGACCCAGGCCGATGGTAAAGAAAATATGGGCCTAACACCATATTCCCAATATGCCTCAATAGGCGTGTAACGGGATCCTTTACCTTTTTTTTTTAATTCTGTTTCTTGTCAACCAAAACGTTTTATTACTGGGACAGTTTTTAATAGAGATGCGCGCATATGGTCTCTCGTAGCAAAGGTACCAGGTTTTATCACGGTACCGACACGTTCCTGTCTACCCAGGCTGTGAATGGGTACCTGACTTCTAGTTAAGGACGGAAAAGGCGGCGAGGAAGGGAACTAGTCCCCCCCCCCCCCCGCACACACACACACACATCACCTCTAATGTGCCGAAGGTCAAGAAACTATGGGCCTAACTCCGTATTCCCAATATGCCTCAAATAGCGTATAACGGGATCCTTTACCTTTACCCTTACTCTGCGCCATACAAAAGTACAGAAAGTACATGCGGGTGTAGTTTCCGACGAAGTTTCACCGGCATTGCAACGTCCACATTCTACAACATTAAGCGTAACATCGTTACCTTCTCTCAGGAAATCGGGTGGTAATTTTAACTGTTCATAAACACTGTTTGTGTAAGACGAGAAGCTAATTATTTAAGCAGGCCAGGACCAAACCCGCTCCTCCTTCTCATCTGGTGACGTCCCTACCATTATCATCACTCGTTTCCTCTCCTGCCTATCTATTACAGGCCGACAGAGAGGTTGGCATTCAAACATCTTTGCACACCTACACATGAATATACAGCCGTGTGTTACTGGGGCCCGAAAGGGGAGCAAAGTATATTATTAACAATGTACCCGACCAGGCATGTCGTAAAAAGTGATTAGAGAGGTTTGGGAATGGGCTGGTTACCTCGTGCTGTAAACACTTTTTACCACAAAAACTTCAACAAACAATATGGATAAGTCAGACACAGAATACAAGTTCATTATGGATAAGTCAGACACAGAATACAAGTTCATTATGGATAAGTCAGACACAGAATACAAGTTCATTATGGATAAGTCAGACACAGAATACAAGTTCATTATGGATAAGTCAGACACAGAATACAAGTTCATTATGGATAAGTCAGACACAGAATACAAGTTCATTATGGATAAGTCAGACACAGAATACAAGTTCATTATGGATAAGTCAGACACAGAATACAAGTTCATTATGGATAATTCAGACACAGAATACAAGTTCATTATGGATAAGTCAGACACAGAATACAAGTTCATTATGGATAAGTCAGACACAGAATACAAGTTCATTATGGATAAGTCAGACACAGAATACAAGTTCATTATGGATAAGTCAGACACAGAATACAAGTTCATTATGGATAAGTCAGACACAGAATACAAGTTCATTATGGATAAGTCAGACACAGAATACAAGTTCATTATGGATAAGTCAGACACAGAATACAAGTTCATTATGGATAAGTCAGACACAGAATACAAGTTCATTCAGCTATCCAGGACAGATGAAGGTCCTTTAGAAGTCCTCTTCTTCTTCGTTCGCCCTAAGACTTCCACATTAATGACTCTAATAACGGCAGTGGTCAGCTCAAAGTTCCTGACATCTCGTTCGCCCTAAGACTTCCTTATTAATGACTCTAATAACGGCAGTGGTCAGCTCAAAGTTCCTGACATCTCGTTCGCCCTAAGACTTCCACATTAATGACTCTAATAACGGCAGTGGTCAGCTCAAAGTTCCTGACATCTCGTTCGCCCTAAGACTTCCTTATTAATGACTCTAATAACGGCAGTAGTCAGCTCAAAGTTCCTGACATCTCCAAACAATTTTTCGTTGAGAGAAGTGGGTTGTTGCCATTTGCCACTCCGTTCACTGCTGTAAGTTGGGCAGGACTGGAGCAGATGTTCGGCTGTCATGAGGCTAGTGCCACAGAAGCAGAGATCTGTTGGACCAATCCTGTGCTTGTGATATAGATGGTCCCTCAACCTATTGTGACCAGTATGTGAGCGAAAAAGGATGACCTGGTCTCACCTAGATAGCTGATGATAGGTATCATCTTTTATGTGACCTGGGTGTTCTCTGTCCCATTTGGACTTGAATCTGGCTTTTATATTTGTTTTAGCCATGTCATAAGTTGTCTCTATATCGTTTTGTTGTAGGGCTTCCCCTTCTCTAGCAAGTTTATCTGCCTCTTCATTGCCTGTTTTGTTGCAATGGGCTGGTATCCACTGGAATGTGCACTTGTCGAAACGTTTGGCCAGGCTTTCAAGCGAGTTTATCAGATCTTTCAATCCTTTAGCATGGTGGCTCTTCAAAGCTGTAATAACTGAGAGGGCATCTGTAAAGATCACTATCTGTTTTTCTGCACGTCCTTTGTACTCAATAAGAGTTTCTCCTGCCTGTATCATGGCCTCTGCTTCAGCACTGAAGTTATTGCAATATTTGCTAGTGACAGTTGCCATAGAATGAGTTCTATTCTTAAATTTAATGAGAATGCCAGCCCCCCAATTTTCAATTGCATTTTTGTTGCCGAACCATCAGTATATGCATGTGTCTTTTGGACATGAGGCTGATGAAGCAGCTTAGAGATCGCTGAAAGGAGTCTGTGTTACCGACTAACCTTTTTTCATGTAGGAAAATTTCGAGGATTGACACTCTGAACGTTCGGACTCTAAACGACTGTAAGTCTCTATCCTGGTTGCTTGGGGCAACCTTATAATGTAAAACAAATAAGCCACAGCAACCACTCATGCAAGGGCATGTGAATGCATAGTAGATAGAGACTTCACTATACTATGTCCATCATTTAGAGATCAGTTCCTTTACTCGCTGCCTGTTCATACTCTAACTCGAGAGCAAAGTTAGGTACCCATTTACAGCTGGGTAGAATGTAGCATGTCGAAAACGACAATCGAACTCTGAACCTTTACCGCGAGAAGCCAGCCCTCTAGCTACTGTCATAGCCTCGCTCAAAGAGGCGACAAATATCCGGTAGTTCGTGGTACTGGCAATTAAAAATCAGCCCTTAATACAAACTGGTAAGAAACTAACCCTTCAAGGACTTATGAATGCTTCTATGCAGGTTTTCTGCAAGGGAACAAGCTATAGGTCCAGCCCCATGGCCCATAACGAGCAAAAACAGGGGAGGGGAAAGAAGACGAAGAGAGAGAAGAAGAAGAAGCAGAAGAAGAAGAATTCATCTAAATAACACATAACATCACTAGTCCTTGCCTCATTGTGTTGTGCATTTTTTAAAACCCCACATCAGGCCCAACTTGTAAAGCAAGAGAGACTCAGAATAACAGAAAATGAAAATTTATAGCCTAACATTTGGGCTCAGGTTTCCTTAGCGACCTCCCAAGGTCTTGTAAAAAGCCGTGCCTCACCCCAAAACCCAAACTAGGCCAATGACTCTTTACTACTTCCGCCAGAGTACGGGTTTTCCAGTTTCTAATGTTTCGTAAACTCTGATTGATTGTTCCTTTCAAGGCTAATGTTACGCGCCATATAATTGGCACAGCAATAAACCAATCAGAGGCGGCGATTTGAGGAATTATTTATAGTCTAAGGCACGTGGAACGACATTTCCTATGTTCAGTTAATTGGGTTCAACTGAATTAATTAATAGTTAAGCCCACTTAACACTGACAACGCCTCTGCGTGATCTCAACCCCTGCCACCTCAACACTTTTTTTTTTAAACCCGCCAATTCACTCCTGTTACATTTTTATTTTATTTTAATTGGTTACATTTTGTGACAGTTTTGTTACCAATGGAATTTCATCAGCTCACGCGGATGGAAGATTGATTGTCAATGGATATTATCTTTATTTATTTTTTATTCTTACGTCTATACCATTATCAATTTCGGTAGATCTCGTTTTTATTGTGCCAAAAGGAAAGCCTTAGCGGCGAATCATCATCATCAGTGTCACGAGAGGGTTGATTATTGTTTAAATTATAAGATATCCTGGACACAAAGTTGTATCAGGTGATACCAGGTAAATATTTGCAATTTATTTTTGCGGGTTTTTCTTTTCTTTTTGAACATCTTTCAAAGAAACTCAAAATTTAATTACAACAGTAAATAAATAAAATCAGTTGTAAAATGGTCAACAGTATCTGAAGTCTTTAAAATTTTAGGAAATTTCTTCTCTCTTGGTTGAACTCACTCTGGTTGAAGAATATATATATGTTACTCATCATCATGTGACGTATTATTTCCAGAACGTTGTCTCCATTACAGCTGCTCTGAACGCGTCACGATTCTGGGCAAGTCGACCTGCATCAGCCAAAGACAAGTTCAGACTCTCTGTGATGTCCTGGGTCCACCGTCGTCTAGGTCGACCCCTTCCCCTTTTTCCAGAGACCAATGCCTTCCATCACTGTTTTTTCCAGACTATTATGTCTTTTTATATGACCGAAAAATTTCAGCTTCCTTATTGCGATGGTATTTAGGAGCCAATGTTCCTGTACGTTTAGTGAGTGCAGTACTTCTCTGTTGGTCTTTTTTTTTCTGTCCAGGGTATTCTCAACATCCTTCTGTAGCATTTCATTTCGAATGATGTAATCTTTTTTGCAACTGTTTTATTGAGTGTCCAAGTCTCGCAGCCGTATGTTGCTACTGGGAATATACATGCTCTGATCAGTTGTAACTTTGTTTCTTTCCTTGTGCCTTGCCATAGGTTTTTCATCTGTATTAGTTAATGTGAAGCAATTGCAAGTCAATATATCTTACTAACACTTTTATTTCCCTGTCATTGAGTTTTAGGCTATCACTGGCTATTACTATGCCCAAACAAATGTCATCATTAAATGTGGTGTTACTGGGATAATCTGAACGGTAGCCGTGTTTGGCCACTTATCTGTTGTATTGAAGCCGGTCACTCTTCTGACATGGAAGGAAAGGACAAATGAAATTCCTCCAGGCAGTGGATACTGGGTGGCTTGTCCCTATGAACATCAAGGGCGCTCGCATTACTAGTTCCTTTCAGTAGTGGCTGACTCTTTAAGGTGTACTTGTATGACAGGATATAACCTGAAACATATTTGATTAACCACTATATTGTCTATCACTATCCCACTATCACAGATGTAGGAGGTGAGAGACAGTTTCAGACAGTGTGCTAGCAGACGCACAGGGCATAACAACTCAGTAATAACTCAATCCAGTTCACTGTGCATATATATTTCTCCAATTCCTTGGTTATAGCTATCTGTCCATGATTCACCTCCATGCAATTATTAGGTCTTGTGTAAAATACTAAGTGATATCTCAAACAATACAGTAATACAATTCCTTTCATCTTTTCCTTTGTTCCTGATGTGTGTCCCATTCCATCAAGAAATAATTCTTTAATTGCTTTTCTAAAACTATGGACACACTTTCCGCTTCCATTCTCAATGTATTTGAATCAACACTGACTTGGTTTTGGTTCCAGAAATTACACGGTAGTTTCATAACACATCTACTAACTTCCTAATTTAATTAATTAATTGAAATATATAATTTATACATTCTTTCTTACCCTCAAGTACATACAGTCGAGCTGTTAATGGTCACACAGTCTGCTCTCAGATGCAAAAGGCAAAGAAGTCTCTCTCTGACAGAACTGGCGCTTCTCACTGTATTTAAAAATGTGTATGGCCTATTTCCATTTAGGGCACGTCCTGTATATAGGCCAAGGCCGAACAATAGAGGGAGCTTACTGCCAAAGTGGGTTTGCTTTCCGAAATGCAGGCATACATTTGTCCAGCTGTTCAAATATGAAAAACTAGTAATCTACATATCCTCCTTATTTCTGGACCGATCTCCTTCATCTTAGGCTTAAATTACGCCCTGGATTATTCTTTCTTTATTTAGATAATGGTCTTTTATTATCATACTACCACCTTTTATTAGGCATAGCCTAAACAGCAAAATTTTTGCCTGATGTCTCGATGCAATCCACTCGAGATTTCTCCCTTCCTTTATTACTTCCCGTGGAAATCTTTGTACACACTATTAAATGAACATTCCTGTTAGTGAATTCTTGACCTCTGCCATGCTGTACTTCGCTCCTAAGTCTGTAGCTTACCTCCAATTGAAACAAGGTTACACAGATTTGAGCTCGCATTGTTAGGCTAGTACGTTTGTAAACACTATACATGAAGGTGCGATTCCATTGGTTCGTCTATCATACAGTTTTTATAAAGAATGGCGCACTGTTTTGGTCAGAATGCCGTTTTGTGAATTCGACTTGACGACAATCAGCTGCCATCTCCACAACGAAGGTTGGCTGTAATGGATCTTCAACGTCTTCTGTCTCTTGTCTTGGTGGTGCACACTGATAGACTCTTTCCTGTCCATCTCTTGGTGTTGTCTTCCCACTTATAGCGCTGTCTTCCCCTTGCACGTTTGCCTTCACATCTACCTTCTATTAGGGTCTTCTGTAAGGTCTTTTTACATGACCAAAATATTGTAGCTGTCTAACATTGATCTCCCTCATTAGTTTTCTTTTCATACCTAGATTTTTGTAAAACCTCCTTATTTATTTTCTTCTCTTTCCATGAGATACGCCCCATTCTTCTTTACATCCACATCTCAAGAAGCTCAATTCTTTCTTCCAATTGCTTATTCATTGTCCATGTTTCTACACCATACAGTAGTGCAGAATATATATATATATATATATATATATATATATATATATATATATATATATATATATATATATATATATATATATATATATATAAATATATATATATATATATATATATATATACCTCCGAATACATTGCGTTTAATAAGGAAACCCCACGGTAATGACGACCACCTGGCCAACGAGTCCTCCAAACTTACAAATTATTAAAGTACGACATTTTAAGATTTATCATCCTGTTTCTTTTCGTTCCCAATGGAGCACAGAGCCACCAATGCAGCTGGTCCCCTTTCAAGAAGCCTGCACCAAGTATACACAGGCTATTCTAGTGGTGGTTTCTGTAGCAATGCATTTTACATTATGAGGTCGCCAGCCTCATGTATTTAAAATTTATACTCGAAGAATAATATTAATGATTTAAATAATAATCGTCCCATTCAGTTTTCTTTCTATTTATGCATCGAACCAACGCTCACTGAAGGAGGCAATCATTAAAAAGTTATATGGCAAAGCAATTGGGTGGTTTAGTGGTTACAATGCTTTCTTCCAATCAGACTTTCTGCTATCGGTCCTTGGAAGAAATTTTTTTTTACATTACTATTTATTCTGTCATCTATCTTCAGTTTTTATAAGTGAGTCTTTGTTAATTATTGTTTCTAAGTGTCTGTTTGCGTTGACGTGCCTACTTGCTCGGTGGAAGGTTGAAGGAAATAGAAACGAAAAGTTACTGTGCACTTGAATATACGGCAGACTAGAGTAGCGGTTTTGATGAGAGAGTTGTCCGTTCTACCCTAGGCGTGACCTTGATAACAGAAGAGAGCAATGTGTTTTTGATGTGAGAGTTGTCTATTCTTCCCTAGGCTTGGCAGTGTTGGCAGTCGCCCAAGCACCAGTGCGTAGCAGCAGTCGGATGAACTGCAGTCCAGTTTAATTGTCTTGGCCAAACGACAATGGTGTTGACGATTGAAGAAAGAGTATTCCTGGTGAAACATGTGTTTCGTAACGGTAATAAATACACGGAGGACGTTCAGCAAAAGTTCGAGCAGCAATTTCCAGATTCACAAGTTCCTCACCGTAATGCGGTACGAAATCTGATAGACAAGTTTCTTGAAACGGGCAGTGTGCACGATGCACCTCGACCTGGAAGGCCCTCCACTTCAGACAAAACGGTTCTCCATATCCAGGACACGATGCTCCAGAGTACAAGTAAGTCTGTGACACGGTTGTCCCAACAGGCTCACGTGTCAAAGAGTACAGCTCACAAGATTCTGAAGACGAAGTTAAAGTTGCATCCATACAAGGTTACCGTAGTACATCAGCTGAAAGAGAAAGATCACCAGTCCCGTGTCAACTACTGCGCCTGGTTTCAGAAATTCCTTGTTGAGGAAGGTGAGAAAGTCCTTGATGTTACCTTCTTCACAGATGAGGCATGGTTTCACCTTTCCAAGTACGTGAACAGCCAGAACACTCGTCTGTGGAGCAGTGAAAATTCACATAAATTTCAAGAAATGCCTCTCAACGATCAACAAAGTCGGAGTGTGGTGTACCATCAGTCGTATGCGCATAATTGGGCCCAACTTCTTCAATAACACCATAAACGCAGAACGTTACCGCATCGACATTCTCGAACCATTCCTAACCCACCTTACTGAGCTTGAAATTCAGGAAGCCTGGTTCCAGCAGGATGGAGCAACTGCGCACACAGCTTACTCATCACTACATTTTTTGGAGGACATCTTTTGTAATCGCATAATCCCGCGTGGAATATGGCCTGCTCGTTCTCCTGACCTGACTCCGCCGGACTATTATCTGTGGAGTGCACTGAAAGGAAAGGTCTATGAGAACAATCCGCACACAGTGGATGAGCTGAAGGTAGCAATCACCACCCACATTCAACAGATCCCACTGGCAACCCTGCAGAAGGTCTTCGACATGTGCTCTTTGGTCTTCCTATGCCTCTCTTACACTCGGGATTCCGAGCAAGGACTGCCTGGTAATGCTATCAATAGGTTACCTCAACGTGTGTCCTACGCACCTCTAGCGTCCTCTTCTGATCACTTGTTCTACTATCACCTGTTTGTTTCTTGTCAACAGGTCTACAGTGGCGATCTTGTCATACCATTTCAACTCTTTTGTTCTATGTAAGCACCCATTATGAATTGGACTTCCGATGATAATAATCATAGTAGCAATAGTAATAGTAGTGGCGGTGGCAGCAGTAGTAGTAGTAGTAGTGGTGGTGGTAGCAGTAGTAGTAGTAGTAATACTATTATCAGCAAAAGTAGTAGTAGATTTAGTAGTAGTAGTAGTATTAGCAGCAGCAGTAGTAGTAGATATAGTAGTAGTAGTAGTAGTGATGGTGGTAGTAGTAGTAGTAATACTATTAGCAGCAATAGTAGTAGTAGATTTAGTAGTATTAGTGTGACAAAACGTCTGAACATGCTCTTTTGTATGATCTCTCACACCTTCAGCCCTCCGGCAGTATCCTTTCTTTTTTTTCTTCATTTTTCTCACTCATCGCTTTTATTTGGCATAAATCATGCCCTTTCATTCGTTATTTTCACTATTTTGCTCTATGCTGGACATAACATGGTGATGTCTCTAACACGCCACTCCCCTATGGCAGTATTTGCTACGGGAGTAATTCGTATCTTATTGTTTACCACTCCTCAGACGTATTATCGTAACAATACCCAGTCGTCAGACCGGTCACCCGCTTAACTCTTTGAATCCGTCTGACCACCTGTGGAAACGTGTCCGTCAAACATTTGACTCCATTGGAAAGCTGTTGGTCGTGTTGACACAAGCTTGTGTAGTGAGTACGATGAAAGAAGACAACACTGTTTGAACAGACATGTGTCTGGCGGAGGCACGCAGATAAAGTGGATAATTAGATAATCTGTCGGGATAGACATCTGGGCGGAAGACATTACGCCAGGAAAACACGGTCACAATATTGTGATAGATAGAGGTGCGGCTGTGGTGAAGTGGGATGTTATAAATATTTATAGGGGACTTAGTGTACTGACTGAGATCAGCTGTGAAGGTATATATATCTAATAAGAGTAGTGTATTATATATAACCTTACTTGCTACCACATATCTATATATCTCAGTCAGAATTATTCTGGAATAGTGTGATGACTACGTTATGTGTCTAGGGTATGTGTATGATGAAGTGTAAGTCACAACAACAGACAGATAAACAATTTAATTTAATCCACTACTCTTAACAACACTGTGACACTCACATACATATAACACTCTATGAGAATATCTTAAAGAAGTCACTCGTAACTTTTCAAATAACAATATGTATTCATTGCAGTTATGAATGAATATGTGTGTCCTGATTCAAGTACAAAGGAACCAGGAATCACAATCAATTTAAATTACAAGTTATGTACAGAATGTATTTAATATGAATATTGTAGTGACATACATTATTACAAATATTCTATGTGTGTCAGTTGTGTAGTAGTAAAATGAGGTAATACTGGTTTTGTTTTGTTCAAGCTCTGTTGGTATTTGTCATCATGACTTCAATAGTTTGTCTTTTGGGACTAGTATTGGAGATGTTCTCAGTTCCTGATATTAAGACAAGTAAATTCCCCTCTTAATGTTAATTTTACAAAGTCATTTCAAGATGAGGGGACATAATGTTGAGCTCAGCTGGCCAAGTTAGCTTATCTGGCGTGATGGCGGCAGGAAAGGACTCCTCTGCTCGAATTCTCCTCTGGGCTCTGGAGACACCTCACTGATAGCTAAAAGGACCAAGGAGTATGCTGTCCGACACTGGATTCAGCAAAGCTCTGACCAGGTGCTGCTCAGTACCATCAAGACCACTGTCCCTGAAATCAAGAAGGATGTACCTTCTACTTCATAACTAACTTATACTCTCTTTTACACTGATCACAATACAGCACAAACATTGAGTTCAGAGCGTTAGGCCAACTATCAGCTTCATTCTGAAGTACTTTATACCAGCATTAACCTCCTTAATGGTTACTACGCCTCTGCAATTCCAGCATTATTTCTTTCTAGTCAATCATCTAGGTGTCAGTGTACTGTTTGGCCATTCCATGCCGTTTGACTTTCCTCCGACACCCTCTGTTCAGGCTGGAGCATTATAGGCTTTACCTCACGTTTGCCACTGAACTACACATATATATACAGGCATAAATCAACAATACACATTCAATTTTCATTAATAGATACTGAATGGTTCAAGCTTACCACAATTTCATGGAAATAAACACAGATACGTTGATTAGCAATGAATTCTGGCACAATTACTGGCACAAATTTCCATCTGCTTATGTTCCAGGCTTTTATTTTAGCAAAATTGTGAGCTGGCTTCAACGCACTGATGCTTTATCAAGCTTATTTAAACAAGTGGTTTCGAACTAACGCTCCCAAGTGTGTATATCAGCGAGACTGGCCAATGAGCCACGTTTCGACAAGTGTTTGAAAAAAATGTTACCCTTCCCCGTCTCCCTTGACAACGAAAGATAGTATTTATAGTCCGACCAATCGTGGTTAGGCTTTCATTTGTTGCGCTCCAATCAATTGGGAGTTTACATGGTAGGCTATTTATGTAACGTAAGGTTTTTTCAAACACGTTATAAAAAAAATTTTATGAGCAGAAATGATTCCATGCTGTCAGGCATCCTCACTATTTTATTTTGGGTATAATTTATTAATTCCTGGACTATTTGCGTAACGTTTTACATATTATTTGTCAGCAAGCCCTAAGGAACCCAAAAATACAAATTTAAAGGAGCTACGTGGCTGCGTTCAAAATATGCAATTTCTTCTACCTCCTGTTTCGAAGATGTGCTGTCTGGGTACTGTTATGTTTTCAACCGTAAACCCATCTAATGTTGTCTTTCCTAATAAGAGTTTTTTAGGATTTATAAACCTAACTCTGGGAAAGGGTAGTGTATTTTATCACTGTCCGTCTGAAAAAAAATTAGTGCATGTAGACTTACACGCGTGATGGCAGCATTTGTGTATCGCGCGAAGCGTGTTGCATGCGTTCCTGATTTTCAGCCCTCCCTTCTCTCTTTATCCTTTAGTCCATCTGTTCGTTCGTTTTGGTAACGCAGTGTAGGAAAAGACATGAATGGAATTTAAAATGTAGGTCAACTTGCATATTTCAAGGTTTTTCTTAGAAAGGCAGCACATTTTATTGTGTGTTTGGGAAACGCGTGTATGTTGCAGAAAGCCTTTAATATCGACGTGAAACGTTACAATTTGCTTACGCAGTAGAAAACAAGGGGATTTCGAGTACAGTCATTGTGACAGCACTGTTCTTTACCATTCTTCTTCCTTTATTTATTATATGTATTTATTAGGCTTTATATTTACTTGATAATTTATATATGTGGATTAGAATATTCCACGACACCTCCCCTCTTAAAACAGACATTATATGTCAGTCCTTTATTCTATATTCACATAGAGAAATTTATTATTATTTCTGGGGTTTACGGTGATTCTCATCACACGGATGGCGGCTTAAAAAATCCGCTCCCAAATTGGTTTTTCCAGATATATACTCAATGCTAAAATTATATGGAGCCAGAAGCAAAGACCATCGGAGTAACCTAGAGTTCTCATGCTTAGCCTGTGCTAGAAACGATAAAGGTTTGTGATCTGTTTGCAACTTAAATGCCTTCCCATATAGATAAATATTGAATTTCTTTATTGCCCATATTACTGCAAGACATTCTTTTTCGCTAGTTGAGTAGTTGATTTCAGCTTTATTCAACTTTCTGCTAGCATATGCCACTGGGCTTAATTCCCCATCCAATGCATCTGATTTCTGTAGTAAAGTTGCACCTAACCCAATATTACTTGCATCCGTCCTTACTATGAATTCTTGACTTAAGTCAGGTAATTTCAAAATGGGTTTACTTGTGAGCTTTTCCTTCAATTCTTGGTAAGTCATTTCACATTGTGGTGTCCATGTAATGCGATCTGGATGTCCTTTACGTGTCAATTCCGTTAAAGGTGCACATATGGAATTAAAGTTTTTGATATACTTCTGGTAGAAACCACATAATGAGACAAAGGATCTCACGTCCTTCTTGGTTTGTGGTCTCGGGGCTTTCTGTAGTTTCTCTAAATTCTTTGGGTCAGGGGTCATATTTCCCTGATAAACTGTGTGTCCCAAAAATTCCAATTCTTTACATCCAACGCAACATTTGGTTGGTCGGGCTGTTAAATTTGCCTCCCTAAGTCGATCAAACAGCATGTTCAGAGAGTCAATGTGTTCCTCAAATGTTTCTGTTGCTATAAGGATATCATCCATAAAATTTGTTATACAGGGATTATTCAGAGGATCCAATAATTTTCTCATCATTCTAGAGAAGACACTAGGCGCATTCTTCAATCCAAATGGCAATCTATTAAACTCATAGTGTCCTTCTGAGGTACTAAAAGCTAGGTATGGTCTAACCTCAGGCTTTACTGGAATCTGATAGTATCCTTTACTCAGATCCACTTTTGAGAAATATTTAGCTTTATTTAGTCTGGCAAACAGCTGATTTGTATCCGGCAATGGATCCACCTGTCCTTCTGTAATAGCATTCAGTCTCCTGTAATCTATACAGAGTCTATGTTCTCCAGAGGGCTTCCTTAAGAGTACCACACCTGAACTATACGAAGACTCACTGTGCGAAATAATTCCTTCCTTCAATAGATAGTCTATCTCTTCCTTCAAAGCTTTCTCCTTAGCAAACGGAATCGAATATGGTTTCATACAGACAGGTGTGGAGTCTATTAGTTTCATATCATATTCCAATAGGTTTGTATGCCCTGGTCGGTCTGTTAACACCTCTGCATGATTATTTAGAACCTGTTGCACTCTCTCTTTCTGAGTTTTCGTTAAATGTGTACTGATTTTCACCTGTGCTGCTGTCTCACAGGGGTGTAATGGATATTCAAATGATGAAAGTGGTTCCTTTTTCATCTCCATGGCGATGGACAAGGTCAACAAGTGTGTCTCTTCCTGATGTTCTCTTTCCAAATATTTCTCCAGGAGATTCACATGATAGATTTTTTCTTTCCCCTTCTTATCTATCTTATAATTTGTTCTAGACACCTTCTCTAGAACTGTATATGGACCCTGCCATCCAATTTGTAACTTATTCTGACTCCCGGGCAAAAGAAGCAATACTTTCTCTCCCACAGCCAAATTTCTGTCTTTCGCCTTCCTGTTATAATAGGCAGCATGTTTCTTCCTGGCTTGTTTCAAATTTTCATTGGCAAGTTTCCAGCCAGTTTTCAACCGAGTGGTCAGCTCATTCACATATTGGTATGAAGATGTAATGTTTTCCTCTGCCTTTTCATCAGTCCACGTTCTTAACAAAGCTACATATGGACCTTTAATTGTGTGGACCTATTTGTCCATGCACCGGTATGGTCTCTTCCACTCGAAGCTTTATAGTGATGATTTTTCCTCCCAGAATTATCATTCACAAAACGACCGCTACCAATTTTTCTTTTGGGGCTTTCTCCCCACTTAAAATTCTTGATGAGAGATTTCCTCCCTACATCTTCTTCCTCCAGTTGGTTTAAGTCCGATTGAGGGATTGTCGGCTTATCCTGGGGTAAGACATCTGTTTGTACTCTCCGCATAGTGGCCATTGTAAAACAGTTAAGTGAAGCTTGTCCGTGAAAAGGGGCTTCCCATTCCATTTGGTCCACTTTATCAAATTTATTTTTCCTTTATTGTCAGGCCTGATTTTGCCCCATGGCGTGTCCAGGTCCTGATCCATGTTCCCACTTGTGGGTGTTCCCTCATGTGCTATACTACACCTTTCTACAAAATTTTCAATGTCCCATCTTGCTTTGGGCCAATAATAATTGTGAGCCACCTTTTGAATGATGGTACCTATCTTCTCATGGTCCCCATCTGGTTTCACATGTAGGCTCCTTATTAATTCTGTCCTATATCTCTTTGGAAGAACCAGCTGTCCGTGACCATTGGATCTAGCTCCAGTCTTCCTATACATCAACTTGTTTTTCATGTAGAAATCTCCCTTGCCTGGAGTTGTATGACAAGTTGACAATTTTCTGAAACAAGGCTTGAGTGTTTTATCCCCAGCCTGTGCCTTCCTCATCTCTTCTGGAGTGGTATCTAACATAATATCCTCCTCCTGTCTTGAGGTCGACCTGACCTGAAGGGTTGCCATATACACAGGTTTCCTTCTGCAACGGTCAGTGTCATGATTGTCCATCTGACAATTCTTACACCACCTTTTTCCTTGGTTGAAAGATTTTCTTTCATCATATTTCCTTTCATCGAATTGTGGGAATTTATTTTTATTTTCATACCGTGGCCTATCAAATTGGTGCTTACCTATATTTTGATCCCTAGGATCAAATTTATTAAAGTTCTGTGGTGCCCTAAAGTTGTCCACCTGTTTCTTTTTATTACCTGTTACCTCTGCTTGAGCTGCTTGATACCTTTCAGCAACATTTAGCAACTCATCCAGCCTCTCTGCACCTTGTTCCATGAGAAACTTTCTCAGGTCTGGAGCCATGGACTCTCTTAGTTGCTCTATAAGGACCATTTCCTTAAGATCTTGGGTTTTCCCCAGAGAAGTCCATTTCTCCAAGTATGTCTCTATTCGTGCAGAGAACTGGTGATAGGTTTCACCTGACAGTAGTTTAGCATTCCTAAATTTTTTTCTATAAAATTCTGCATTCTTTTCATACCTTAACAAAAGAGCCTGCTTTAGCATGTCATAATTTTCCTGATCACCTCTGCTCATTTTTGCAAAAACTTCATAAGCTGCCCCACGAAGTCCCTGAGATAACTTTAAGCTCCACCTTTCTCTCTCTAACCCATACGTGGTAGCTAATAGCTCATACCTATTTAGGTAGCTCTCAATATCATCGTCTTTCTCAACAAAATGATCTAAATGAAAATTCATAGCTGAGGTTGAGGCTCCCTGAGTAACCGTAGCATCAGAGGCAAAGGGACTGGCACCATTTTCAGGAGCATGGCCTTGAAACTCAAACTCCCTTAGTCGTAACTCATGTTCCCTTTGTAATCTTTTATCTTCTGCTTCCCTTTCTGCAGCTAATTTTCTTTCTTCTCTTTCTGCAGCTAATTTCTTCTCTTCCCTTTCTGCAGCCTGTCTTCTTTCCTCGGCTTCTCTTTCTGCAGCTAATCTTTTGTCTTCTCTTTCTGCTTCCAATTTCTTAGCCTCAGCCTCAATCTGCAACCTCTTAATTTCCTTGTCAGCCTCTAACTTTCTTTCGGCTTCAAACCTTCTTTCTTCACGTTCAATAAATTTGTCACATTCCGTCGTGACATAGGCAACCATAACTTGCCCATCTAATCCTAACTCTTTTGCAGTCTGAACCGCAGCAGATCGAAATTTGGCCAGGTCCGCCATTGTCTATCATGTAAATTTATACAATGTCTAACCAACAATTCAATCTCTAATGGACAACACAGGCACCGTGAGCTCAACCTTATTTAATTCCACCCAAGGATACCTTTTAATTCTTATATTCCCTGAAGTGAATTACCCCCAATATTTTTAATAGGGAAAGATTCAAAATCCCAAGAGCGAGACCCCAATATATGTGGTGAAGTGGGATGTTATAAATATTTATAGGGGACTTAGTGTACTGACTGAGATCAGCTGTGAAGGTATATATATCTAATAAGAGTAGTGTATTATATATAACCTTACTTGCTACCACATATCTATATATCTCAGTCAGAATTATTCTGGAATAGTGTGATGACTACGTTATGTGTCTAGGGTATGTGTATGATGAAGTGTAAGTCACAACAACAGACAGATAAACAATTTAATTTAATCCACTACTCTTAACAACACTGTGACACTCACATACATATAACACTCTATGAGAATATCTTAAAGAAGTCACTCGTAACTTTTCAAATAACAGTATGTATTCATTGCAGTTATGAATGAATATGTGTGTCCTGATTCAAGTACAAAGGAACCAGGAATCACAATCAATTTAAATTACAAGTTATGTACAGAATGTATTTAATATGAATATTGTAGTGACATATATTATTACAAATATTCTATGTGTGTCAGTTGTGTAGTAGTAAAATGAGGTAATACTGGTTTTGTTTTGTTCAAGCTCTGTTGGTATTTGTCATCATGACTTCAATAGTTTGTCTTTTGGGACTAGTATTGGAGATGTTCTCAGTTCCTGATATTAAGACAAGTAAATTCCCCTCTTAATGTTAATTTTACAAAGTCATTTCAAGATGAGGGGACATAATGTTGAGCTCAGCTGGCCAAGTTAGCTTATCTGGCGTGATGGCGGCAGGAAAGGACTCCTCTGCTCGAATTCTCCTCTGGGCTCTGGAGACACCTCACTGATAGCTAAAAGGACCAAGGAGTATGCTGTCCGACACTGGATTCAGCAAAGCTCTGACCAGGTGCTGCTCAGTACCATCAAGACCACTGTCCCTGAAATCAAGAAGGATGTACCTTCTACTTCATAACTAACTTATACTCTCTTTTACACTGATCACAATACAGCACAAACATTGAGTTCAGAGCGTTAGGCCAACTATCAGCTTCATTCTGAAGTACTTTATACCAGCATTAACCTCCTTAATGGTTACTACGCCTCTGCAATTCCAGCATTATTTCTTTCTAGTCAATCATCTAGGTGTCAGTGTACTGTTTGGCCATTCCATGCCGTTTGACTTTCCTCCGACACCCTCTGTTCAGGCTGGAGCATTATAGGCTTTACCTCACGTTTGCCACTGAACTACACATATATATATACAGGCATAAATCAACAATACACATTCAATTTTCATTAATAGATACTGAATGGTTCAAGCTTACCACAATTTCATGGAAATAAACACAGATACGTTGATTAGCAATGAATTCTGGCACAATTACTGGCACAAATTTCCATCTGCTTATGTTCCAGGCTTTTATTTTAGCAAAATTGTGAGCTGGCTTCAACGCACTGATGCTTTATCAAGCTTATTTAAACAAGTGGTTTCGAACTAACGCTCCCAAGTGTGTATATCAGCGAGACTGGCCAATGAGCCACGTTTCGACAAGTGTTTGAAAAAAATGTTACCCTTCCCCGTCTCCCTTGACAACGAAAGATAGTATTTATAGTCCGACCAATCGTGGTTAGGCTTTCATTTGTTGCGCTCCAATCAATTGGGAGTTTACATGGTAGGCTATTTATGTAACGTAAGGTTTTTTCCAACACGTTATAAAAAAAATTTTATGAGCAGAAATGATTCCATGCTGTCAGGCATCCTCACTATTTTATTTTGGGTATAATTTATTAATTCCTGGACTATTTGCGTAACGTTTTACATATTATTTGTCAGCAAGCCCTAAGGAACCCAAAAATACAAATTTAAAGGAGCTACGTGGCTGCGTTCAAAATATGCAATTTCTTCTACCTCCTGTTTCGAAGATGTGCTGTCTGGGTACTGTTATGTTTTCAACCGTAAACCCATCTAATGTTGTCTTTCCTAATAAGAGATTTCAGGATTTATAAACCTAACTCTGGGAAAGGGTAGTGTATTTTATCACTGTCCGTCTGAAAAAAAAATTAGTGCATGTAGACTTACACGCGTGATGGCAGCATTTGTGTATCGCGCGAAGCGTGTTGCATGCGTTCCTGATTTTCAGCCCTCCCTTCTCTCTTTATCCTTTAGTCCATCTGTTCGTTCGTTTTGGTAACGCAGTGTAGAAAAAGACATGAATGGAATTTAAAATGTAGGTCAACTTGCATATTTCAAGGTTTTTCTTAGAAAGGCAGCACATTTTATTGTGTGTTTGGGAAACGCGTGTATGTTGCAGAAAGCCTTTAATATCGACGTGAAACGTTACAATTTGCTTACGCAGTAGAAAACAAGGGGATTTCGAGTACAGTCATTGTGACAGCACTGTTCTTTACCATTCTTCTTCCTTTATTTATTATATGTATTTATTAGGCTTTATATTTACTTGATAATTTATATATGTGGATTAGAATATTCCACGACAGCGGCCGAAAGTCTTATGTAACGATATGACATCACTGTTGTATGAGGCCACGCGTGTATATTAAATTTAATATTTTCAAATACGCGTGGGATGAGTAATGATAAACTTCCCCTCCCAAACAGTGCTATATAGATTTGACTGGTTCGCCAGAATCTACAATGGATTTGATTGGGACATTAGGCGGAAACACAACTGGGATTTGAAACTAAGGAGTATGAGATATACTGTAGAAATCAGACACAGAACAGCACAGACTGCATCGCAGCGTCAACTAAACACCTCCTACAAGCCAGAGGAAAGAGGATAGGACTTATCATTTCACAACTATAAGTACCAGATCGAGTATTGGGCAACTTTGGAATTTACAAGTAAACCCGCAATTGTAATACAAGACTGGAAAATTGGGAAGTTTATCACAAGGAGTCAGAGAGGAATTTTAACAAAAGTTTTCCCAGGCAGGATTCATTGAACACCAGCTGTCAGAGGAATTAACTCATATTTTCCAGACCCAGTCGTAAGAGGAATTATACCAACAGTTTTCCCAGGCCAGGAATTCGAGAACACCAGCCGTCAGAGGAATTCACTCATATTTCCCAGATCGAGTCATAAGAGAAATTATACCAACAGTTTTCCCAGGCCAGGAATTCGCAGAACACCAGCCGTCAGAGGAATTAACTCATATTTCCAGACCTAAGTGATCTCGAAGCTCTAATACAGAGCTGTGTCCATTCAAAATCTGTGCCAGGAGAAGTGTGCATTGCCGAAATTTTGGGGTAAGTGTAAACAAATTATTTACTAATGTAAATGTTACAAGTTTCTTGCTAAGTGGTTATATACGAGGCTGGCAACCTCAACATATGAAAATAGTATATGCATGAACCACTACTGCAAGAGCTGGTGATTGTTGACATGTGTCTAAAGTGTATAGAATCATGTTGTGAGATTTATATACCTTTTTTAATTGTAATTCTGGCAGATCATTATTCACGCACTCCAGACGCAATTTCCTAGTTGACACCCAGAAGGATATTGGTGAATTTTCATCATATTCCCTGAGTTACATTGTGCGCTCGGGAATTTAATTCTTCTGAGAGGTTAACATTGGTGGGTGGAGCGCATGAAAATGGGCCTGTTAGAGTGCGGAGAACAAATGTACTCAGCAGAAGGCATTTGTTTTTTTTTCTATTTGTCACAGTTCGTGGTTACAAGCCATCAGATTTAAGTACTGAAGTTCCTACGCCACTAGTGTGGGAGAAGAGCATAAACACTAACCGCCTACAGTGGACGAGCTACGTGGAGAAGTGTACTCATCACCAAAAAGAAGTGACGGAAACCATAGCTGCAGGACTCATCTGGAGCTAAGTTTTGTGTAACATGCTACAGCAAAAACCAAAGACATTCTAAACCTCAGTGAGGAAACTTTAATTTCATTTTTCACCCAAATTTCCATATTTATTTTCCCATGTTAAAGAATAATTGACTATTAAACTTGTTGTATGTTATTTTAAACTAAACAATAATATTTGATTCAGTATATGTACGAAAGCAAACGTATGAGCTAGTCTTTCTTGATAAATACATATATATAAATATAGAGCCATTACTTATAAGAGGGCATTCGTTGGATTACTCCAACTGGTGGCTTGAACGGGCCAGAATCATTGCATAAACCCTTCACAAAAGGCGACGTACCAGATAATAAGTTAACAAATTTGCTCAGCCCTTAAGCAGCGTTTGTTCTTGACTTCTGGGAATATCTTGTGAATGCTCCCCTACGATAGAAGCGCTATTCGTCTTCTATCTACATCTTTGCCAAGAGTAATCTTGCGCGAAGATAGATACCTTGGACGACCTACTTTTAGATACGCTTGCGTTGTGACCTTTAGTGGACCACTACTGCAAAGCAAGGGGGAGGCATCCCGTGACATTTAGCAGCAGTAGTAGTTGTAGATTTAGTAGCAGTAGTAATAGCAGTAGTGGTAGTGGTAGTACTAGTAGTAGTAGTGGTGGTGGTAGTAGTAGTAGCAGTAATACTATTAGCAGCAATAATAGTAGTAGATTTGGTAGTATTAGCAGCAGTAGTAGTAGTAGATTTAGTAGTATTAGTAGTAGTACTCGAAGTATTAGTAGTAGTAATGGTGGTGGGGATGGTAGTAGTAGTAGCGGTAATACTATTAGCAGCATTAGTAGTATTAGCAGCAGTAGTAGTGGTAGATTTAGTTGCAGTAGTAGTAGTACTAATAGTAGTAATAGTGGTGGTGGTAGTAGAAGTAGCTGTAATACTATTAGCAGCAACAGTAGTAGTAGATTTAGTAGTAGTAGGACTAGTAGTAGAAGTAGTGGTGGTGGTGGTGATAATAAAACTCATGGAGAAGAGAACTGGAGAAAGAAGTGAAAATTATTAGGAAGACGTGGAAAGAACTTGAGGTGACTGCACGTGGCATGAGGACTTGGCATGTGTATGTTGAAGGCATATTCTCCTTAGAGAGCTATTGATTGATTGAAGTTGTTAGTTATATATTTAGGCCCTAGATGCTACTGAAATAAGTGTAGTTCCGTGTAGTTGTCGGCTGTCTGAGAAGACAAAGAAAAAGTAGGACTTCTACCATGTCAAGCTGCTCGTAAGAGGCGACTAATATGAAGTTGTGTATGTGGCTGGTAACCTCATCATGTATAATAAATTGTTACACAATCCACCACTGCACGAACATATAGATACCTTGATGCCACCAACGGCGTGATC
The DNA here is from genome assembly GCA_024509875.1 of Oreohelix idahoensis. Classification (NCBI taxonomy): domain Eukaryota; kingdom Metazoa; phylum Mollusca; class Gastropoda; order Stylommatophora; family Oreohelicidae; genus Oreohelix; species Oreohelix idahoensis. Next base: position 223,313 of record JAMPIV010009939.1, on the reverse strand, counting down.
CCATGCTCCGTAAGACGCGGAAAGGGAAAGCAAGAAGAAGGAATAATTGTAACTAGCTTCCATTTTCCTTCCTGAAAAAAAAAAAAAAAAATTTGACGTCTTCTTTGAAGTCTATTGTTCCCTCCATCCAGAACCATTTGCCTTCCAACATGTTGAAAATCTCTCCATCTCAGGTCACTGTGGAGTTGGCCTCTAGTTGTCGTTCCGCTAGTCAACATCCGTCTGTTGTCTGTACTCATCTTACCCTCTCTGTCACTCGGTCAATCTATCCATCTCTGGACTATTGTTACGCGCGGCCTTGCGCGTTTGACAAGTGTCTCTTCTTGTCTGTCAGGCTGAGGGGCGTCCCACTGTTTCAAAGTCTGTCAAAAATGTCACCTTCGACTGCCCTCTTCAACGAAATTGCCGCCATTGTTTAAGAACCTCTTTTTGGGTTCCCGCCGGAAATGAGATTTTTCAAGCACCTCAAATGTAGGAGAGCTTTGTGAGCGAGCAGACACCGAACGCAACATGCAGACGAACAAGGATCCAGCGATGCCAGACAGATAGACAAAAATACAGACAGCGAGCCAGGCTGATAATTTGAGAGGATCTGATATTCACATACACGGAAAGCGACAATAATAAATCAAATATCTTCAGATTCCTTGAAAAATTAAATGTGCATTATCTCCAGTGACTTTTTTCTTTCTTTATTTTTAAGTATTTAGGTCCTTGTTCTTTTTGAGTATGATAATCTCTCTGTTTTTGTCTCCGATGTTCTAATTTTGAATCGTTGTTTTTAAGTGTTTAGTTTAAATTTTCTGATCGTTTGATACTTATTTTACATTATCCTCTTCATATTGTTTCCATCGCTTTAAAAAAAAAATGGTTTGGTTCTTTCTGGTCCTTTTGGTTTCGATGCTCTTTCTGTTGTTCCATGAAGCTCTGATTTTAAACATGCTCTTTTTTTAACTTTTAGTTTATTTTTAATAGTTATTTTACTTATTATCCCTTACATTATTTTTTTAATTATTATATTTTTAGTTTTTTCTGTTCTTGTTGATTTCGATAATCTTTCTTGTTCTCCCTGAAGTTCTTATTGTAAATAGGTAAATGTGTGGTTATCTTTGATAGTTATTGTACTTTTTTTTATCCTTCACATTTTTCTCATTCTTTTTTTTTTAAATTAATTCTTTCTGCTGTTTTTTTTATGTATGTATTATTTTTTTATATATTTATTATAATTTTTTTTTTGCTTTTCCTGGTGTTTTAAATCTGTTTTAAAACATTTAGTTTATAGTTAATTCTCTTTACTTTATTTTCTACTTTTTATTTTCTGCTTGAAATTAGTCTTTAATTTTCTTGACAATTTTTCTAACCTTTTCTTCCATTTTTACGCCCCCCGGGAAAATAAGAGTAAAACTCCCGTCCCTGGGGTTATGAAAAGTTATTTTTGTTTTTTAACCTAGGACATATATTTCTCCCTCCATATTCTTCTTAGATATGTCGCACATACAAATAGACTAACGCATTGGTTTCCAGTCTGGGGTCCGAGGGCCATCATGGGGCCGCAACAAGGACTGAGGGGGTCCGCAATAGTACTGAAGAAATATTTTACAAAACGTTAAAAATAAAATCATCTGTAATCGACCGAAACAAGAGCAACAATATCATCATATTATCATCTCTCACGCGGTTGAAAAATTAATGCAGGAACGTACTTAATGTAGAACTGGGCATGTGTCTGTTGACCGTCTATGCTTCTTGTCATTGAGCGTCTGCTCTTGGTGACCTTGATGTCATTATGTGGTACTGCGCAGTTCGTGTAAGCTGCTGAAGGCTGCCATAAAGTGTATTGTCTATGGATGGGTTGTGTGGATAGGAGTTGTTGTCTCATTTCCCTGGAGTGCAGGGCACAGTAGTAGATGTGTTCTACTGTCTCAAACGGGTTTGAACAGTGTCTAAATTCTGCTATATTTTGTGAACACGTTCTGTTTCTGTGGCCATTTAGTGTAGAGTGACCTGTTCTCAATCTGACGATTCTGGTTCGGTATTTTCGTTAAATATGGTTAATAGCATCTTCCTTATTTGGCTTAAGGGTGTAGATTGATACTTTAATGTGGGGCAGCAACTTGCGATTCACAACATCGTTTTTGGAGCTAGGTATGTGGAAACTTGCAGCTGCGAAGGAACATCTACCATCCCAAAGAACTATTAGCTATTTTATTGTGATTACTAACAAACTATAAATAAGTTAAAAAAATAAAATTGCGACTCAATAAAACTATGACTAAGTCACTGTTTAGATTACCTGACTTTTAATAAATATATATTTCTTTCTTCTTCTTCTTCTTCCGTCCTTAGCCACCGACCGTCAAAGCAGTCAGTGGCCATTACGCCTAGTGGCGTCTTAGGGCAACAGCAGATAGGTTTTCTTTGCCATTGTTTCCCATCACGCCTATTGGCGTCTTTAGGGCAACGGCAAATCAATCCATTTGCTGTTGTTTCCGTAATCAAAGTGACTGGCAAACGGGTGATCAGCCCGTTGGTATATTTCTTTCTGCTATGTAATAATAATAATAAATGCTCAGATTTATAAATATGCACATTGTACCTGATGTCAGCATCCGATTGACAGAGTGGTTAGAGCGCAGATCTCTCACGGCAAGGGCGCGGGGTTCGATTCACGGTATCAACACGCTCCAGTCTACACAGCTGTAAATGGGTACCTGACTTTGCTCTGTAGTTAGGAAAGAAACAGGCAGCAAGGGCGGGAATTGGTCAACCCACCTTTAGATACAGTACCTAGTATAGTGAAGTCTCTAACACTTAATTTCCCTGCGGCAGTATCTGATATGGGACTACCTTTACCTGTTTATACCCGATATAAAACTAATCCTGTAAATTTTATTTCTCCTTATGGGGACCGCATATGCCTAGTATTGGTGTTATGGGGGCCGAGACCTACAAAAGTCTGGGAACCGCTGGAGTAGCGCATAATAAGACACGTACATAACATAAACTGAACAGGCAATTAAAATCCCGTCAAACGTCTAACGCTGATACGTCTGGACGTCTGCTGCCGCGACTTCTGATGCAACGTCGGACGTTCCGAACATGGCTGATTGTTGTCTTAGGCTGGTGAAGATCCCATGAGCGGTTGGGTTGTCTTCCCGCTGGAAGAGGAAATAGGAGGAACAATACAGGAGGGGCTGCAGATTGAGATGAATGTAAAAGTGGAATGGTTTAAAGAGTTGTACCAAGAGGGCTGAGAAAGAGGAGTCGAATGATAACAAGAAGCATGAGGGAGAGGGAGGAAGAACGAGGAAAAAAAAACGGACATTATCTCCTCCCTTTTGTTTTAAGAGTCGTAGGGGAAATCGCTGATTGCAGAGCTGAAAACAGTGAGATTCGGACGTCTGCGCGAAATTTACAAAGTGGTCAATGAAAATTTTGAAGTGCATGCGTTGAAAATGGGGCTTAATTGAACTGTCCATTACAAGGTCCTTGTTACTGGGGGTGTGGGAGTTCAACGTGTGTGTCTATGTGAGGGCGTTTGCGTGTTTGATAGTGTGTGGGCGCTCATTTGAATGCGTGCGTGTGCTGCCGTGTTTGCATGTGTGTCATTAGCAGTAACGTGTATGAGTGCGTGTATGAGTTGTATGAATAAAACTACATATGTAACAGTTATATGTTGTGGTAACATTGTAACATTAAACTGTTGTGGTATACGATGTAACAGTTATATGTTGTGGTATACAATGTAACAGTTATATGTTGTGGTATACGATGTAACAGTTATATATTGTGATATACGATGTAACAGTTATATGTTGTGATATACGATGTAACAGTTATATGTTGTGGTATACGATATAACAGTTATATGTTGTGATATACGATGTAACAGTTATATGTTGTGATATACGATGTAACAGTTATATGTTGTGGTATACGATGTAACAGTTATATGTTGTGGTATACGATGTAACAGTTATATGTTGTGATATACGATGTAACAGTTATGTGTTGTGATATACGGTGTAACAGTTATATGTTGTGGTATACGATGTAACAGTTGTATGTTGTGGTATACGATGTAACAGTTATATGTTGTGGTATACGATGTAACAGTTATATGTTGTGATATACGATGTAACAGTTATATGTTGTGATATACGATGTAACAGTTATATGTTGTGGTATACGATGTAACAGTTTTATGTTGTGATATACGATGTAACAGTTATATGTTGTGGTATACGATGTAACAGTTATATGTTGTGGTATACGATGTAACAGTTATATGTTGTGATATGCGATGTAACAGTTATATGTTGTGGTATACGATGTAACAGTTATATGTTGTGATATACGATGTAACAGTTATATGTTGTGATATACGATGTAACAGTTATATGTTGTGGTATACGATGCAACAGTTATATGTTGTGATATACGATGTAACAGTTATATGTTGTGGTATACGATGTAACAGTTATATGTTGTGATATACGATGTAACAGTTATATGTTGTGGTATACGATGTAACAGTTATATGTTGTGATATACGTTTACCCCTGTAAAAGCGTCCACATATAGACAGAGTGTTAAGAGTAGCCTTTCTCAACCATTTTATCCTGCAGGAACCCTTGAAATAATTTTCAGGTCTCAGGGAATCCCTGCATAAATGTTATTATACCTTCTGCTCATGGTACCTAAGCGTTATCAGTTTGTGGTAAATATAATAACCAATAAAAATTGATAACGTTCTTTTACGAATAGAACGATTTTTTAAAATGTGGATCTGTTTATTTTGGCCAACTTTTTAGGCTACTCTTTTTGTATGGTTCCCCCCTCCCCCACGCAGGATATCAGCTCTGGGGCGTGTCAGTTGTGTAGGCAGAAGAAACTTCAGTTTTCTGTCTTTTTTTTCTTTCTTTCATTTTTAAAAATTTCCTACTTGAAATTCGCAAGAAGACGAAAATGGCTGTATACTGCTCCACCTATGTTCCAGTCAGTCTTGACTTATGGATGCGTGTCGTGTGCAATGACTACAGCCCACAAAAGCCAGATCCAAACCTCAGAAATGAGTTTTCTCAGGAAGATGATTGAAGTAACAAGAAGAGACATAGCCTGCAACCCGAGTAGAACAGTCACAATTACGATGGTTTGGCCATTTGCAGAACTGGAGAAGACAGACTACCACGACAAGCATGGGAAACTAAGAGCCAGTAATACAGACCTGCAGGACGACCCGGAGTTTGCTGGGAGGACAACATTAGAGAATCTTTGAAGGACGGAAGACTAGATTGGAATCAGCCCAGGAGGAAGACAGCCGATGGTATAATATGACGCTATCTCGGAAACCTCTACACCCCTGAGTAGAAGAAGAACGATTTAGAAAGAAGTAAGTTAATTTCCTACTTGATTTTTTTAACCATACCCAAGTAGGCCTAAGAGTCTTATCAGAAGTTTCTACTCTTCAAGATGATAATGAAATATGGAATGTGCGAGAGTGAACATGGTCCTGATGCGTACTGCCATACAGGGTTGCTCGGTCACTCAACGCCACTGCGAACGCAAAGTTGAAAAAAAGGACGTTTATTTTTATTCAGTCACGATCTCTCACGGAACCCCTATCGACCTCTCGCGGAAACCTAGGGTTCCGCTGCACCCAGGTTGAGAATCCCTTGTTTAGAGCGTTCTCTTCTCGAGACACGGTTTACTTGTTAGCTTCACACTCCAGTAAAAAATGTGTAACTGACTTTTTTCTTGATGTAGGGAAGGCAAAGGCACTGAAGAAGTGAACGGCCCCCCTCCCCGAAACCTAGCATATCTAATACTTGGTCCACCTGCTGCAGTGTACTGTAAAGGTCAAGGTAGTCCCTAAGCAGGTACAGCCCTAGGAGAGTGAGGTGTTAGAGACTTCACTTTTCTAGGTTCAGCATCGAGAGGTGGGGGTGACCAGGTCTCTTCCTTGCTGCCTTGTCCTGGACTACCTATTATAACCCCCCCCCCCCCTCCCCCTGTAGTCCGACTGACAGAATCGATAAACCGCTAATCTCTCTCGGAAAAGGTGCCAGGTTTGATTCACAGTATCGACACACCCGAGTGTACCCAGCTGTAAATTGGTACCTGACGTTGCTCTTGAGTAAGGGAAGGAAAAGGCAGCGAGGAAGTGTATGACCATACTACCTCTCGATGCTGGACCTAGTATAGTGAAGTCTCTAACACGGAATGCTATGGAACTAAGAAGAAAATATTGTTTTCCCCCCTCGATTCCACTTTAGTGGTCTAATTATACAATTTAAATCTTCAAGAATGTTAAAAATACCACGGACAGCTAAAACGATTAACGAGGACAAAGATGGCAAAGGCAGCAGAAGCTTATTCCTCTCCTCGTGTTAGAAGGAATCAATCCACTGTCTTTCGGCATGTTATGACAAAGAGAAAGTTGAAAATATTGAGGAGGAAAAAAGAGCTACAGAGCGACAAAGAGAAAAGATACGAGACAATTTGACATGATGGTAAACAACAGAAATGATAAATAAATAGTCCCAGAGACAGTCAATTTTGGAAAGACACGATCGCTTACATCGGTGGTTCTCAACCCCTGGGGGGGGGGGGGGGGGGGGGGAGTAGAATGCCATATTTCTAGGGGGGGGGGGGGGGGAACAATAAGTTTCTATGGGGGCCACCCAAATTTAACTCAGATTCAGTACCGACTGTTAGAATATTTTCGGTTTGCAGGCCTTATGCTGCTACAATACATTTTTGTCCTTAAGAATTTTGTTTGCTATTACACAATTACATCTGCATAGAATTAATCGTTTTTGTTAGCTACTGCAAATACTTTGTCTTTATATGATACAGTTTAGATCAATAAACCGGGCAGATGGTAAAGTACCTTATCCTCCAGCTAACAGCGAGTATTATAGGTTACAGAGGTCAATGAGGATCAGAAGGGGACCATGAACAAAAAAAGGTTGAAAACCCCTGGCCTACGTCACCAGGCATTGCATTTGAAAAAAGAAGAAATCTGCACACGCACCCATTTATGAAAGTCTGTCATTTTTTGGGTTGTTCTGTTTTGTTGTCCTTAACGTTTTACAGCCACAAAAGGGAACTGCCTTGACATTCGAGTTGACAGTTGTTGTTTTTTTTTTTTTGGCACAAGATTTTATTTCTTTCGCTTCTCGTATATTCCCCAATCCCCCGTGGAGGTCCCTGACGTGAGTGACAAAGAAAGAAGATGGCTACTTCTCTCTCATGCATGTCGTAAGATGAGACTGATATGAGGTTTGTGCATGGCACTGCCAGTCTCATCATTTCAAACATATTGCCTATGAAACCACTGCTACAAGAGCAGATAAATGCAAGCATGTAGGTTTGCTGCACAAGGGTCAGCTGCAATGGTGACCCCCATGCTCCACCAGGAGCTAACACTGGAATGATGATGATATTTCATAGTGCACTTTGACCTCCTTGTGTATTCTGTTTTCTTAGCGTGTTGTCATTGTCTGCTTCTCCAACGTTTTATGTATAGCTGCCGGTTTCGATTCGCCGTAACGACACGCTCCAGCCTACCATGGCTGTACATGGGCACCTTACTTCGCTTTTGAGTTAGGGAAGGAAAAGGCAGAGAGCAAGGGAACTGGTCCCCCCCCCCCTTCCTCTCGAAGCTGGACCTAGTATAATGAAGTATCTAATGCTTCACTTCCCTACGGCAGTATCTGTTAAGAGACTACCTTGCCCTACTAGGCCACTAAGGAGGGTTGGCGTGAAGTCGGCTACTCCCATCCTTAAAAACTATAATCCACAAAAACGCTTTAACTTTATGAGTAAGTCATCCAGTACGACTATTTCAACGTAGCCAAGGCAGAAGAAGTTCGTGGATTCTATCCTCGTGTTAGCTTATGACATCTACAGGTCTGTATCCTGTTATCCGAAATCCTCGGGGGACATTTGTTGTTGTTGTTGTTGTTGTTGAAACCACCCAAGTTGAGATGGAAAAGTAGCCCAAAAATCGCTCAAAGAAACTTTCGGTTTTTAGAATATTTGGGGTTTCAGAATATTTGGGTTTTCGGGGGTTCCGATAAAACAATATAAACATGTACTACTGTTCAATTGTCAAGTTTTATACTTCCTTATTTTTCACGAGCCCTTGAACATATCCGTTTATGTTTATTGTATACCGTTCAACCTTGAACATATCCGTTTATGTTTATTGTATACTGTTCAACCTTGAACATATCCGTTTATGTTTATTGTATACTGTTCAACCTTGAACATATCCGTTTATGTTTATTGTATACTGTTCAACCTTGAACATATCCGTTTATGTTTATTGTATACTGTTCAACCTTGAACATATCCGTTTATGTTTATTGTATACTGTTCAACCTTGAACATATCCGTTTATGTTTATTGTATACCGTTCAACCTTGAACATATCCGTTTATGTTTATTGTATACTGTTCAACCTTGAACATATCCGTTTATGTTTATTGTATACTGTTCAACCTTGAACATATCCGTTTATGTTTATTGTATACTGTTCAACCTTGAACATATCCGTTTATGTTTATTGTATACTGTTCAACCTTGAACATATTCGTTTATGTTTATTGTATACTGTTCAACCTTGAACATATCCGTTTATGTTTATTGTATACTGTTCAACCTTGAACATATCCGTTTATGTTTATTGTATACTGTTCAACCTTGAACATATCCGTTTATGTTTATTGTATACTGTTCAACCTTGAGCAGTTCCCGGGGCTCTCTGAAGAGACAACGACAGAATAGGCCCAGTGTATACCCAGGCATGTCGTAGAAGGCGACTAAACTAATATGGGGTCCTGTGTGGGACTGACATTTTCATCATGTAAAATAAATTGCCACGGAAACCACCACTTCTTCTTCTTCTTCCTAGTTCGTCCTGAAAAGGACTTTGGTTGCGCCGTGTCGCTGCGATATTTGCGCCTTTAGGCCCGACACATCCGACTTCCGCACAGCATTTTTTGGGACGCGGTTTGCCTTCCCTCTTCGATCCCTACTCTCTCGGCCAGACTGCAGTGGTGCAGCCTGTTTCCGGGACCACCACTTGGAGGTGGAGTAGGGTCTTGGTCAGCTCTGGTTCGCTGACCCTGACGCAAGCAGTCAAGCTATGGTTCGCTGACTGCCTTCATATCGTCTGCTGCGTCGTGGGTCCCAAACCACCACTTCAAGAGCATGTAACTCCATGGTGTAGGCTTCATGCAAGTGGCCTAACTGCTGTAGTGGTTCCATGCTCTGTAAGGAGAGAAAATATAAAAACGATGATGATGATTTACTGTTCACAAGTCTCGAATTTTCCTTTGCCTTTCTGTCAATGTTCATTACATGTGTTACCCTTTCTGTCAATGTTCATAACATGTGTTACCCTTTGCCTTTCTGTCAATGTTCATAACATGGGTTACCCTTTCTCTTTCTGTCAATGTTCATAACATGTGTTACCCTTTGTCTTTCTGTCAATGTTCATAACATGTGTTACCCTTTGCCTTTCTGTCAATGTTCATAACATGTGTTACCCTTTGTCTTTTTGTCAATGTTCATAACATGTGTTACCCTTTCTCTTTCTGTCAATGTTCATAACATGTGTTACCCTTTGCCTTTCTGTCAATGTTCATAACATGGGTTACCCTTTGTCTTTCTGTCAATGTTCATAACATGTGTTACCCTTTGCCTTTTTGTCAATGTTCATAACATGTGTTACCCTTTGTCTTTTTGTCAATGTTCATAACATGTGTTACCCTTTGCCTTTCTGTCAATGTTCATAACATGTGTTACCCTTTGCCTTTCTGTCAATGTTCATAACATGTGTTACCCTTTGTCTTTCTGTCAATGTTCATAACATGTGTTACCCTAAACATCAAACCTACTAGTTTTTTCTACGCTTTTCTTATTCTTCTATAATTGACTAGACACCGTATTACGGTCTTGAAGGCTTGAATGTTCTTGATTAGATGCTGCTTTTTCGAACCACATTATGCAGGACTTTAAGGTTGCTGTGAACAGCCTAATTTGGTCGTCAAGGAAAGAAGCTGCAGAGTTCCATATTTGTAGAAGTCATTGCGTTGAACAACATAATAGTATCGTCATGGAAGGATGCTGCAGATTTCTATATTTGTAGAAGTCATTGTATTGAACAACTCAACATTATCGTGACAACAAGAAGCTGCAGAGTTCTATATTTGTAGAAGTCATTGTATTGAACAATCTAATATTATCATCACTCCAAGAAGCTGCAGAGTTCTGTATTTTCAGAAGTGGTTTATATAAAGACGGTTAAAAAAAATAATAAACAACCACATTACAACGTCCGATTGGCTAAGTGGATAGCAGAGGCGGATCTACTACTGAAGCCTGACATTCATGTCTCCCCCCCCCCCCCCCCCCCCCCCCCCCCCCCCCCCACTCCAGTTTTCTTTTTTTAAATATTACGTTTCTTTCCCATCCCATAACACTTTTTTTTAAAATAAAAGGGGTCGCTCCAAGATTTCAAGCTTCAGGACCCCCAAAATGTAGGTCCGCCTCTGGTGGTTAGAGCGCTTACTTCTCCCGGACAATTACCGGGTTCCGGATTCAAAACCTGGTAGCCTCGCGCTGCAGTCTAATCAGATGTAAATGAGTACCTGGCTCAGCCCCTGACTTAGGGAAGGCAACTGCGGCGAGGAAGGGAACTAGTCACCCACCTGATAAAGCTGGACTGAGTATGGCGAAGTCTCTAACACTTCACTCCCCCCACGACAGTATCTGCTATAGAACTATCTTTACCTGTAATGTTGAATTCTACACACCTGGCCCGCAAGCTGCGCTACACTTAAATATTAACACCTGGAAGAATCTACCACGACGTTCATGGGGAACACTTAGCTACCTCTTTAGAGCAACGAACCAGAAATCCCACACATAAAAACCACTTCAGGAGTCATTTTAACCCCCGACCTTCCGTACAGGCTCGGAGCAACCATGTCTCCTTGCACGAATTTCCCGCTTTCTTCTCAGCGGCTCGTATCCCGCTGATGCATTGTGGAACTTGCAATTCAAAATGGCGTCAAGTGAAGAGGCCCTTGCCTGGCGTCGGCAACTGTGAAAGGCCGACTCTTTCACTCCTTCACTCTGAATATTTTGCTGAGCCATACCCTGTGTAATTATTACCTGCTAAATTCAACTCTGTTTTTGTTCCCTGCAACCAGAAAAAAAAAAAAAGTTATCCTGTCTTCACCTAAAACTAAACCATTTTTATTGTAGCGACGCATGCGCAGTCTCTTCCCCCCCCCCCTTCCCCCCCCCCCCCCCCCCCCCCCCCCCCCCCCCCCCCCCCCCCCCCCCCCCGACATGAATATTACCAATGTCTGTGCTGCTGTTTAAAAATCCCATGCTACCACCTTCAAACAAGGTGAATTCTCAGACTGAAATATACTGGTTGATTGACAAGACACTTTCTATTTTAAAATGTTTACATTCGCTCTACTCTCCAACTAATTTATATGGAACACATATCAAAATAAAGAGAATGACCTGCTATCTTCATAAATAAAACTTGCTGTTCTATATAATATAAAATATATATAATGTGAAACAAAGTGGAAATAACTCCACTAAAGAAAGGCTTTTAAAGTAAGGGAAATAATAAACTGTGAATACAGTTGTGGTTTGCATTTGAAGGAGTATCTTTCGGATGGTAAATGTTGATGAGCCGATTTTGTCAGGGTGTTTATTCAAACACTTCCATTAGCGAGTCTTTTGTATTAAATACAGCTATAGTATTGATCAACTTGCATGTGAGGTCAGTTATGGCTGGAAATCATAACGTACGTAAAAGAAAGACAACTCTTAGGGACCACTTTTGTTATTGTTACCAAACTCGCCATCCAGGGGCTCTTCGAATAGGTAGTGCTAAAATACTGTGCTCTGGTTCTGGGCTCTCTCCGGGAACTGTCTTACACAGCGCCACTTCTCAGCTCCCCTGCCCATCATGGGCCTATAGTGAGATCCTCCTGCATGCAGCGAGCTAGGTAAAGAGCCAAAGTTACATCTAGGGCTCAAGTGGTTCCTCCAAGCTTTGTGTGCAATGTTGGGTTCTCAACTTGTTTCACAACAGGGGAAATACTTGGACGTGTGTGTATGATTTCAAGATCCAATGAGGGTGTAATTAGCCTCAAAGACAGAGGTTCACTTCCACATATGTATATTGTAGCATTGTGCATAGCTGGTGGTCATATACGGATGACTCCAGATATGCCTCCAAGCATATGAAACTAGATAGGTTCTGATATATCAATGATACCTATGCCATCGTCAGTATATCTACGATACATCAATGGAACAGTGTCTGGATATTACTGCCACACCTGACACTCTAAATAGCCCATGAAGAGGCAGGCATAGCTGTGACCCAGTTTATTACTCATAGCGACTTCACTGACCTGGTCAAAGAACATCTAAGGACATTGCCAATCCCATTCCAGCGTCTACCCACTTTGATTTTGAATATATGTTCTTGATTGCTCCGAGCAAGCAGTTCTTGGTTGTTGATGATATTCGGCCAAACAAATTCTGAAAATTCTCCATAGATAGGTTGTGTGGAAAGAAGACAATGTGGACATTTCCTTTTCCGTTGCTCTCCCGCATAGAAGTACCGAAAATACGTAACGCATATATCCCTTATCTTGTAAGATAAACTAACGCAGGTTCGCCTTTTTTTTATCGGAACTTCACACCGTCTCATTTTTACCCATTTAAAAAAAAAAAAAAATCTTTTTCTTAATCATCTCATCTCTTATTTCTCTAGCCTAAATGCTATATGTTCATAATCACCCATTTCTATTTGATCTTTACTTACAATAATGGACACGAAGACGACACAAGTAAATAGATAATTAACATTTGGCTCGCATGTACAAATCTACGTGTTTCAAGAAGAGACAGCTCCAAGTGTGGACAGCCTTCGTCCTGTTAGTTCTCGTGAAGTGTCAACACAGATCTTCCGTGGTCTTTTGATCAGCAGGTTCATCCAATCATTGGATGTCTTTGTAGAGGAAACGAGAAAGATGGTGGAGAAGGGAGGAGAGGTGAGTGAATACGAGGATGTTAGTTTAACGTCAATACGTCTTGGAAGCACTTCTCCACCCATGTATTTAAACACAGTCGTTAAGTCTGGAGTGTATGAAAGAAACGATTGTACCACGAGAACTAACATAAGCGGGAAATGTTGCGAAATTGATTGGAGGAAATCATCGGTTTGTGCCGTGCCGACTGTTCACAGTTCTCGTTGTCTGGTGTGCTACGACTGTTCTGTTGTTGACTTTTTTTCACTAGACTTGTTATTTCGACTGCCTTTGGAAGATTTGTGTAAATATAAGGTTTTTTAAAAATGGCTTTTATGTAGCTGGGATGTTGTTTTCGTTTCGGCTTCTCTGTTCTTTATTGTGCGTGCCACGTGTCTGCAAATATTTTTTATTATTATAATTTTTTTTTTTTTGGTATCATACGCCCGCTATTACTCGAGGCGAAATCTCTGGTTAATATGTCTAACCTGAGACTGATTTTACGTGAGTATCCCTTTTTTCCCTGTACAATGACAGGTGTCCTATCGCGATTCAGGCAGATACTCGCCGATTTCGGAGGTACCCATTAGAGCTGGGTTGGCTCAGGAGCCGTTCAGGTTATTCCAGTCTCTGGTCGACGACACTCTCTGCAAATGTTACCAGCTTTGATTTTGATACCAGTTCTCTCGGTTTTCACACTCTGTAACTGCCACTTTTTAAAGTGGCAACTGCGCCCTTATATAGCCGATGGACTTCTATCTAGGCTGATAGAACCATACCTCGGCTCAAGAAGCAAATATCTCAACAAAATCGCAAACATAGTCACCGTATATTATTAATGTACCTAGGGGTTCGGAGTGGCGAAGTGGTACGGCGTCCGCCTCGAATTCTAGAGGAACCGGGTTTGATTCCCAGTTGAGGGAGTACAATTTATGGAGATTTTTTTTTTCAGAACCAGTGGTCCTAATTATGTCACACTCCCCCCTAGTCTCCTGGGTAGTGAGATCGGATGCCTAGCCTTCTTGGATACGGGCGAAAAAGTAGGAGGTTCCGTGTGCAAGTTGCGTACGTTAAAAATCCCACGGCAGTTGGAAATCGTAAAGAGTATGCCATAAGGCCGCTGGCAAAATTTAAAAATTAGAAACCTACCCACCACAAAATAGTTATAGAATGTGTGATTCCTATATACACACATTGGGATCTCGCCGGTGCTACGGAGCTCGTGCACTGTGCTGAGATCCTCCTTGTGTGATCTAAGGGAGGAGATCGGAGCACTGATGGAGTTGTCCGTGTGCAATGAAGATAGTCCTTAAAACCAAACCAAACCAAACCAAACCAAACCAATGTACCTAGGCACAGGTCGTTATAAAACCCAATTGTTGTTGGTCAGAATGTTAACACATACCTTTAGAATCTGTCTGTGAGCAGATTTACAAACTTCTACCTTCCCACCGGTGTTTTGTTTAACACATTTATTGTGAAGTTCTGTAGCAATATTAATAGTTACTACTTACTGTTGAGGCTAAGAATGTATTAATTTGAAATCAATTTTAGAAAATGTGTTGTAATAGGGCAGAAATGTAAAACGGTAATCATCATCATCATGTAGCATGTCCTTTGCAGAACGTCGCTCTCATCACAGCCCGCCTGAAAGACTCACCATCTCTAGCCAGCCCTCCTTCCTCCTCCATTGTCATGTTCAAGGTGTCTTCAATGTCCTGTGTCCACCGTCGTCTTGGTCGGCCCCTGCCTCGCCTTCCAGGTACCATACCCTCCATCACTGCTCTCTCTAAGCCACTATGGCGTTTAATGTGGCCAAAATATTTCAGTTTCCGGGACATGATATTGTTTATGAGCCAGTTTTCCTCGATGTTCAGGTCGTGTAGGATGTCTATATTTTTCTTCTTCTTGGTCCACGATATTCTGAGAATTTTTCTGTAACACTTTGCTTCGAAAGATTCGATTTTTTTCTTTAATGTTTGAGTAAGGGTCCATGATTCACATCCATATGTTGCTACCGAAAAGATGCACGTTCTCAGAAGTTTTACTTTTATTAATTTGCTGGTGTTATGCCATAGGTTCTTCATTTTATTTAACCTCTGCATTGCTATGGCCATAGCAAGCAAGAGGACATGCACACCATCATAGCTGGCAGACGCTGGAGCTGGGTTGGTCATGTCCTGAGAAGAGACCCCGATGCCATCACAAGAACAGCTATGCTTTGGACCCCTGAAGGAAAACGAAAGAGAGGCCGACCAAAAACAACCTGGCGGAGGACTGTGGAGGCTGAGATGCAGGGAATGAACCAGAGTTGGGGCACTGTACGAAGGATGGCCACCGACCGAGCAAAGTGGAATCAATTTGTTGTTGCCCTACAAGACGCCACTAGGCGTGATGGCCACTGACTGCTTTGACGGTCGGCGGCTAAGGATCAAAGAAGAAGAAGAAGAAGATTGCTATGGCCAGCCATAGATATTTCTTTACCCTGGTGAAATAAAGATTTCATTCGTTCGTTCGTCCCCGGCTTCTTTATCCAATAATTTCTAACGCTAATTTTCTTCTACGTTTGTTTCAGTCTCCGTGAACATCTCTTACCTAGGGTATTTCCGAACCAGACCTGCCTTGTTATGCTATCGAAAGGTTACCGTAGTGAAGCAACACTGAACTGTAACTATTGCAATGTTCTGTTTAACATTAGCAACACAATGTAAGGTTGGGAGGTAAAGGATCCCGTTACACTCCCATTGAGGCATATTGGGAATATGGTGTTAGGCCTTTATTTTCTTGACCCTCGGCACACTAGGGGGTGATGTGGTCAGCATCACGCCGGCCGCTTTAACCTTCCCAGAAGTTGCTCTGATACCCAATTCATGAGGCTGGGTTGACCCTGGAGCCGTTTGCGGTCTAAAAAAAGCCCACCTCAACTGGGGATTGAACCATGGACCACTGAGCTAGGAAGCCAGTGCACTAACCACTGTGCTACCACGGCTCTAAGCAACACAATGTATTCTGAACATATTATTTTAAAATTACAATTTAATAAAAGCCTGAAGTAGTGCCTCCGAACAGGCTGATGAACCAGGTAGTAGTTGTAGGCCCCTTAAGTCATACCTGATTATGGGAATGCGCCCCTGAGTTGATAACCCTCAGCTGTTTTTTTTCTCCATGATGTTCCTTTATGCATGTTCTTTTCTCTTCTGCTTGTTGTGAGAGCTTCTTGTCGTCAAGCTGAGGTGACGCCGTTTGGGGCGATCGGCAGTTTCGTTCTCCCGGGTCGCTAGAGTTATGTCCCGTGCCTTGATGTCTCTGTTGCACACGTATTTGAATCTCTGCTTCGGTCGCCCTGTTGTTCTTTTGCCATTTGCTAGTTGTCCGTAGAAAATATTTTAGGGAATATAACCATCTTCCATGTGGCGGACATGGCTAAGCCAGCTAGGCTGAGCTGTCTAAGCAGCGTATACATGCTTTGAAGCACGTGACAGCACCTCGACATTTGTCTTTCCACGAAATTCAAAGGATGTAGCGCAGACACCGTAGATGGAAGATATTCAGCTTTCTTTCTTGCCATATGCCTAGCTCCCATATAGAAGCGTGCTGGCGAATCAAGCATGATACAGCGCATTTTTGGTCTTCATTGAGAGTTTGAAGTTTCCCCAAACACGCTTTGTGAGGCGGGCAAAGATGGTTGCGGCTTTGACAATGCTGCTGTCAATTTATGTGCCAAGAGAGAGTTTGTCGTTGATGAACCAGGGTAATAAGATTAACATGAAAGGGTCATAGTTTATATAATAATCATCACCGTTTCCTTTTCGCCCTATATGAAGCATGGAGGCATGACTGCAGCTTTTCTCACTCACAGGAAGTCTGCTCAAAACATTCACATGATCTTGCAATGGTAGTTTATATAACAGTCTGTTTTACATTGATGAGGTTGCCAGCCATATGTACAACCTTATATTACTCGCCTTGTACGACATGCCTGTCGTGGAATATTCTAATCCACATATATAAATTATCAAGTAAATATAAAGCCTAATAAATACATATAATAAATAAAGGAAGAAGAATGGTAAAGAACAGTGCTGTCACAATGACTGTACTCGAAATCCCCCTTGTTTTATGCTTCGTCTGCAAATTGTAACGCTTTCACGTTGATAGTAAAAGCTTACTGTATTATTACCCGCTTTCTTCAATGAAACGTGTGCTGCATTTCTAAGAAAAACATTGAGAGGCCCTGCGTAATGACCTAAATTAATCCTAACATTAATTATATTACGTTACCAAAACGAACGAACAGATGGACTCAAATATAGAGAGAGAGAGAGGGGCGAATAAAATCGGGAACGCATGCAACACGCGTCGCGCGATACACAAATGCTGCCATCACGCGTGTAAGTCTACATGCACTAATTGTTTTTCAGACGGACAGTGATAAAATACACTACCCTTTCCCAGAGTTAGGTTTATAAATCATAAAAAACTCTTATTAGGAAAGACAACATTAGATGGGTTTACGGTTGAAAACATAACAGTACCCAGACAGCACATCTTCGAAACAGGAGGTAGAAAATACATATTTTGAACGCAGCCACGTAGCTCTTTCAAATTGGTATATTTGGGTTCCTTAGGGCTTGCTGACAAATAATATGTAAAACGTTACGCAAATAGTCCAGGAATTAATAAATTATACCCAACATAAAATATTGGGGATGCCTGACAGCATAAAATCATTTCTGCTCATAAGATTTTTTTTATAACGTGTTTGAAAAAAATTTTACGTTACAGAAATAGTCTACCATGTAAACTCCAAATTGATTGGAGCGCAACAAATGAAAGCCTAAGCACGATTGGTCGGACTATAAATACTATCTTTCGTTGTCAAGGGAGACGGGGAAGGGTAACATTTTTTCAAACACTTGTCGAAACGTGGCTCATTGGCCAGTCTCGCTGATATACACACTCGGGAGCGTTAGTTCGAAACCACTTGTTTAAATAAGCTTGATAAAGCATCAGTGCGTTGAAGCCAGCTCACAATTTTGCTAAAATAAAAGCCTGGAACATAAGCAGATGGAAATTTGTGCCAGTAATTGTGCCAGAATTCATTGCTAATCAACGTATCTGTGTTTATTTCCATGAAATTGTGGGACAGTGGTCTTGATGGTAGTGAGCAGCACCTGGTCAGAGCTTTGCTGAATCCTGAGTCGGACAGCATACTCCTTGGTCTTTTTAGCTATCAGTGAGGTGTCTCCAGAGCCCAGAGGAGAATTCGAGCAGAGGAGTCCTTTCCTGCCGCCATCACGCCAGATAAGCTAACTTGGCCAGCTGAGCTCAACATTATGTCCCCTCATCTTGAAATGACTTTATAAAAATAACATTCAGAGGGGAATTTAATTGTCTTAATATCAGGAACTGAGAACATCTCCAATACTAGTCCCAAAAGACAAACTATTGAAGTCATGATGACAAATACCAACAGAGCTTGAACAAAACAAAACCAGTATTACCTCATTTTACTACTACACAACTGACACACATAGAATATTTGTAATAATATATGTCACTACAATATTCATATTAAATACATTCTGTACATAACTTGTAATTTAAATTGATTGTGATTCCTGGTTCCCTTGTAGTTGAATCAGGACACATATTCATTCATGCCAGTAATGAATACATATTGTTATTTGAAAAGTTACGAGTGACTTCTTTAAGATATTCTCATAGAGTGTTATATGTATGTGAGTGTCACAGTGTTGTTAAGAGTAGTGGATTAAATTAAATTGTTTATCTGTCTGTTGTTGTGACTTACACTTCATCATACACATACCCTAGACACATAACGTAGTCATCACACTATTCCAGAATAATTCTGACTGAGATATATAGATATGTGGTAGCAAGTAAGGTTATATATAATACACTACTCTTATTAGATATATATACCTTCACAGCTGATCTCAGTCAGTACACTAAGTCCCCTATAAATATTTATAACATCCCACTTCACCACAATGCCAATAGGTGACACGTATCTTGTTATGAACCCATCAAGGTGATTTTTTTTTTTACCTTTGCCTTTTGATTTTAGAACTTTGGGAATAGAATGACAGGCAGGCAATTTTCTTAAAATGACAGCCTGAGTTCATTACCACAATTATTGTCTCTCTCGTTTACACTTTGGACTGAGAATTATTTTGAAAACGGATGAGGTGTTAGGAAGTCCCAAATACGTTCATTAACCTAATAAAGAGCAACGACTAGCATTGTGCTTAGAGCTTTAGCTTCTTGAGGCAAAGTAACGGAGTTCGAAACCTTGTAGAGTCACACTGAAGACAACACTGCTGTAAATGTGTACCTGGCTCTGCTCTTAAGTTAAGGAAGGCAAAAGGCACCGATGAAAGGAAGTGGTCACACCAACTTATTAAAAGGTTGACCTAGTGTGGTGAAGTCTCTAACGCTTCACTCCCTCACGGCAATATCTGGTATAGAACTACCTTTACCATTTTCCTCAAATATTAATGTTATGGTGACCTGAATTGCGTTCGTTTTTGTAATCGTTACAACGCAGTGGTCAATAGTGTATATGACGCAATTTTTGACCACAGCTCATGTTGCGCGCACGTGCAAAGTCAGGTTGCCAGGCATCTAAACGTGCATCAGAGTACCATCAGTCGACTTTGGCACCGGTTCCACGCATCCATGCCCAGAAGATGCCAGTCGCTGATCGATGCAAGTGGAGGCCACACACCATACTAACGGGAAAGCCCGTACGCCAAAAACTCTCGTGACCCAGATGCAAAACAACTGTCAATTGATTGGCTGAACCCTAAGGTATTCTGTCGTGCAATTTGAACAATTAACTCATTAAATTAAAAAAGTTATTGAATGTCAAAATTGTGGCTATGTGTGTGCCTTCAGTAGCTATGCGTTTCTTTTTTTTTGAACAGTATAATTCAAATGGCGCAAACTCCGTATTTTCGTTGGGAATTTCTCTATAGGCGAAGAGAATAGCGGGTAATACTCTATCCCAATCTTGTGGATACTTACTCGTAACCTTTCCCAACATTTGTTTTAAACTTCAGTTAATCTTTCTATACTGTCCAAAAAAGAGAAACGCATAGCTACTGAAGGCACACACATAGCCATAATTTTGACATTCAATAACTTTTTTAATTTAATGAGTTAATTGTTCAAATTGCACAAAAGAATACCTTAGGGTTCAACCAATCAATTGACAGTTGTTTTGCATCTGGGTCACGAGAGTTTTTGGCGTATGGGCTTTCCCGTTAGTATGGTGTGTGGCCTCCACTTGCATCGATCAGCGACTGGCATCT
This sequence comes from Oreohelix idahoensis, assembly GCA_024509875.1. Lineage (NCBI taxonomy): Eukaryota > Metazoa > Mollusca > Gastropoda > Stylommatophora > Oreohelicidae > Oreohelix > Oreohelix idahoensis. The sequence goes on along the minus strand of JAMPIV010009939.1, from coordinate 202,897 downwards.
TCTGGGTATGGATGTATAAAACCGGTGCCAAAGTCGACTGATGGTACTCTGATGCACGTTCAGATGCCTGGCAACCTGACTTTGACTTTCGCCTGCGTGCAAACGGCCAATAGCAATGTTCCTTAAATTTATCGATAGAGACGGCATAAATGTCTGCTTGAAAATTAACTGAATTTTTTGTGTGTAGCGTTATCCTTTTATAGGGTTTCAGTTGCGTAGTCAGTGAATAGTGTTCACCCCAAATGTTGTTGCTTTCACGTGCGCGCAACATGAGCTGTGGTCAAAAATTGCGTTATATACACTATTGACCACTGCGTTGTAACGATTACAAAAACGAACGCAATTCAGGTCAACACGTGCATGTGACACTGTAAAGAACATTTGAGGCTGGTTTTTATATACCCTAACACCAAATTTTACTTACAAACTCATAAAAACGCGCCCTCGGATAGCTATGCGTTTCTTTTTTTGAACAGTATATAAGGAGAGATAGAATTCGTTGTCGGTAATTTTGCTTCTCGTTTACACACATCATGTCGACATGTTGATTTTTTACACTAATTAACCGCCCGCTGGGATGCCCCCAACGTTCCACACCTTGTCACGGTCTTAAAATCGTGTCACATATTTCCACTGAAGTGATCATAAACAGGGAAAACAAATAATAGAGAAGTAGCGAGAGAGACGTGCAAATGATTACTTCCTTTGTGCAAGCCTAGATACATCCGTAAAATCCAATAGGCTTCGGCTGTTTAACAGAGAATCCTTTTGCCAACTGATGATGCGTTATGGATTCCCAAATAAAGTTATTAAAGTAATAAACAGCGTAGATTGGCGTAGAGGTTAGAGTGTTAGCTTCTGGAGACAAAGTTACGGGGTTTGAAACCTGGCGGCCTCACTTTACAGTCTACACAGCTGTAAATGTGTACCTGGTTCTGCTCTTGAGTTAAATGTAAAAAGGTAGTCCCATAGCAGATACTGCCGTAAGGGAATGAAGTGTTAGAGAATTCACTACACTATGCCCCGCATCGAGAGGTGGTGTGACCAATTCCCTTCCCCGCTGCCTTTTCCTTCACTAACTCAAGTGCAACGTCAGCTCTTGAGTTAGGGAAGGCAAATGGCAGCGAGGAAAGTAACTGGTCACCCTAACTCAAAAATAATTCTGGACCTAGTATGGTGAAGTCTCTAACACAGTATCTGCTATGAGACTACCTTTGCCTGTAGTTATTTATTTTATTTTATAACTTCGCGAATAGAATGATTGGCAGGTAATAATATACGGACAGGTAACAAGTAAAAATATACGCGATAGAAAGAATTCGTTGCCTTTGTTATTAATATCTTTTTTCGTTTACACTCATTATGTTTACATGTTGACACTTCACACTCGGTAACTGCCACTAGGACGCCCCCTAACTCTCCTCACCTTGTGACATTCTTAAAATTGTGTCACGTATCTACAAATTAGTGATCGGAAACGTGGAAAACAAACAATAGTGCAAATATTTAGTTTCTTTGCGAAGGCCTAGGTACATCCGTAAAATCGAAAGGGTTTCTACCGTTTGGACAGTGAACCTTTTGCCACCTGACTAGGCGTTACGGAGTCCCAGATAAGTTTGTTAACCTAATAAAGAGCGTCGATTGGCTGAGTGGTTAGAGCCCTAGCTTCTGGAGGCAAAGTAACGGGGTTCGAAACATGGTAGCGCCACGCTACAGCTTATCTAGCTGTACATGGGTACCTCATTCTGCTCTTGAGTTAAGGAAAGCAAAGGCAGAAAGGAAGAGAGCTGGAAAGACCTTGAGCGGATGACATAGCAAAGGAAGTACTGGCGATCGGGTGATCCAGGTTCGCGCCCTGGCGAAGACATTTGGAAGAGTATCTTCGACCGGGACTTGGACTGGATTAATTCGAGTCCTTGCGAAGACATTTGAAAGAGTGCCTTCGACCGGGGACTGGAGTAACCTGAGCGGCTCCTGAGCACAAACCCTCTGTGGATGGGAAGGAGCGGAGACGGCACGGACATCTGGCTCCTGACCGGGTAGGAAGGAAAGTCCACAGGCTCCACAGCTTCGCAGTGCCTCGAAATTTGTTTCATGTCATTGGGCCGAAGGGCTGAAACCTAATCGCCGCTTGATAGGGAAAACAATGGAGCATGAAACTACAACTGTAGCTAACCACCTTGTAGGAAGCTTGCATCACACAGTCACATGATCATGCAGTGGTGGTTTATGAGTCAATTCGTTTTAACCGATGAGATTGCCATCTCCCATGAACATCACAATATTATTTGCCTGGTACGGCATGCGTGAGTGTACAATAGCCCAATTCTGTCTTTTGTCTTGCGGAGACCTCTGATAATAGTAAAATAATGTGTTCGTGAGTAGTTAACACGTTTCAGGAGAACGAACGGCTATAGAAATCAACAAACGGGAAAAGAAAAGGGGGGGGGGGGGGGGGGGGGGGGGGGGGGGGGGGCGGGGGGGGGGGGGGGCGGGGGGGGGGGGGGGGTGGGGGGGGGGGGGGGGGGGGGGGGGGGGGGGGGGGGGGGGGGGGGGGGGGGGGGGGGGGGGGAGGTGGGGGGGGGTGGTGGGGGGTTTGGTGGGTGGCGGTTTGAGGTCGGGGAGTGAGGTGTTCCTTAGTTTGGGAGCGGGTTGGTAGTGTGGGTTGTGCGTTTGGGTTGGGTTGGCGGGGACTTAAATACAGAGTGCCATAACGTTTAATAAAGAAGAATGTGTGATTGTTCGTGTCAAAAACAACTACAATGAGAAAAAGCTTACAAAGATAATACAAAAAAAAAAAAAAATATGGAAAGAATATAGGAGACGGTGATCGATCATAAATAGGAAAGATGCATAAAGGTGTATGCGTATGTATGTCAATATGTGTATATATATGTGTATGTGTGTGTGTGTGTTTGTTAGTGTGTTTTCAATATATATATATATATATATATATATATATATATATATATATATATATATATATATCTATATATATATATATATATATATATATATATATATATATATATATATTTATTTATATTTATATTTATATTTATATTTATATATATATAAGTATTTTAAATATGTTTTCTCACTAATGTTTTGTTTTGTTTTTGGTTTGTCGTTGTTTCCTTTCCTTACTTTGTACAGTATTTACTACCTTAACCTGTGTGCGGTAACCATTTTGCGAATTTAACGCATGATCCCTGACAAGGAAAGTTAACTGGTGATACCCATTTTATTTTTATTTTTATTCATCATGTTTTTCACTTATCTCTCGCTTTCTTTCCTTTCCCTGACGAAGGTCTTGTGGCAGAAACGTAGGCAATTTTCTTTGGCGTTTGCTCTAGTATGAGCACATTTAATTTACTCGGGGGAAAAAAAGGAAAAATTTACCCCAGCCTTGTCATTTTATACCTTTATTTAATTATTGTTTAAGTTTAACTTAAATCCAGTTTTTTTTTTCTTTCCCCCTTCACTAGTCCCTAGCTGTAACGTAAGCAACATTCTTTGTCCGTTTGCCTTTTTCGTTACACTGTCATTCTTTCTGACACATCACATCAGCACTATAGACTTCTTAACAATAACAGCAAACGTCAGCCCACCTGGTCATCAAAGTTGTCACAATTAGAACTTACTAAAAATCGAAACCCTAGTGGCGAAGACACCTGTGTTCACCGACAATGTTAAAGTAGAAACCTTAGGTAACCGAAAGGTGTGAATGAAACATAAATTGATATTAATGAGAGATATTTTAGCACATTTATGTCCATGCTGATACCATTAACGAGTTGATTCTCTCGCTGAGTGTCAGGTTTTTATGAGCCGGCTGGATTGTAAATATGCGCGGTGGATATCAATTATGTAACTGAAATTTTAAAATAAAGATTACATTACATCTTATTATTTAGAAAGGCTGTGCAGTTTCCTACAATGTAGTAAATTATTTTCTTTTATTTTATGTGCCAGAGTCCGCTGAGGTCTGTTTTTTCGTGTGTGTATGCGCGTGTATGCAAAGGGAAAGAATAGATTTCATTCCTTTAGTAAATATATGGTTGTCAAGAGCAACACAGATATCAGAATCTTCAACTCAGATATCAAATCAGTCCTCTTGTGTGGCTCTGAGACATGGAGACACAAGTACAAAAAAAACAAAAAAAACAAGAAGTTACAGGCATTCATAAATGGTTGCTAGCGTAGAACAGAAGGATTGAACTGGTACGACAATATCACCAATGTGGAGCTGATGACAAGAAACAGACGACAACTGACAGTGGAACAAGAGATGACAAGAAACAGACGACAACTGACAGTGGAACAAGAGATGACAAGAAACAGACGACAACTGACAGTGGAACAAGAGATGACAAGAAACAGACGACAACTGACAGTGGAACAAGAGATGACAAGAAACAGACGACAACTGACAGTGAAACAAGAGATGACAAGAAACAGACGACAACTGACAGTGAAACAAGAGATGACAAGAAACAGACGACAACTGACAGTGAAACAAGAGATGACAAGAAACAGACGACAACTGACAGTGAAACAAGAGATGACAAGAAACAGACGACAACTGACAGTGGAACAAGCGATGACAAGAAACAGACGACAACTGACAGTGGAACAAGAGATGACAAGAAACAGACGACAACTGACAGTGGAACAAGAGATGACAAGAAACAGACGACAACTGACAGTGGAACAAGAGATGACAAGAAACAGACGACAACTGACAGTGGAACAAGAGATGACAAGAAACAGACGACAACTGACAGTGGGACAAGAGATGACAAGAAACAGACGACAACTGACAGTGAAACAAGAGATGACAAGAAACAGACGACAACTGACAGTGGAACAAGAGATGACAAGAAACAGACGACAACTGACAGTGGAACAAGAGATGACAAGAAACAGACGACAACTGACAGTGGAACAAGAGATGAGAAGACACCGGTGACGATGTAAAGGACCCACATTCAGGAAAGCTGTTGGTGGCATTACAAGGCAGTCCTGCCTCTGGAATCACCAGAGTAATGGAGATGGGGGGGGGAAGTGCGACGGAGACGAGAGTGATCAAGAAGACATGGAAATATCTTGAGCTGACGGCATAGTATCACGTGACATAAGTTTATGATGTGACATAAGTTTGATGTGACATAAGTTTATGATGTGACATAAGTTTGATGTGACATAAGTTTATGATGTGACATAAGTTTGATGTGACATAAGTTTATGATGTGACATAAGTTTATGATGTGACATACGTTTATGATGTGACATAAGTTTATGATGTGACATAAGTTTGATGAGACATAAGTTTGATGTGACATAAGTTTGATGTGACATAAGTTCATGATGTGACATAAGTTTATGATGTGACAAGTTTATGATGTAACATGAGTTTATGATGTGACATAAGTTTGATGTGACATAAGTTTGATGTGACATAAGTTTATGATGTGACATAAGTTTATGATGTGACATAAGTTTATGATGTGACATAAGTTTATGATGTGACATAAGTTCTGAGCATGAAAAAATACCTGCTATTCCAAAAATGCGTGATGCATGTGGGAGACTATAGTGTTGGTCTTGAGCTGTACTCACAAAATTGTGTTTATAAGCAACACAAGTGCTGCATAACCATTGCACAACAATATGCCTCAAAGACGAAAGCTGAGTGTTGTGGATAAAGGAAGAGCCATTACGTGGTTGCAGGAAGGTCTTACTGTCCGAAATGTGGCCCAGAGGCTTGCATGAAAATAGTGTTGATTGTCACTGATAAGCTTGTCATGTTATATTTTGAAGTGCTGTGTTTTTATTGTTCATTTTCATTTCACTTTGCACCCTTAATAAAAATGGTCCTTAACTTCTTTTGACGGGTATATATATATATATATATATATATATATATATATATATATATATATATATATATATATATATATATATATATACCGTAAAATCTCGCGTATAATACGCACAATTTTTACTCATTTTTGCCCGCTAAAACTCGGGTGCGTATTATACGCGAGTACTAAAAAATACGTAATTTTCGATATCGAAAGTAACCTACATTGGAAAGTCTGCCAAGTTTTTGTCACAATTTGACAGTGAAAATGGCGCAAAATTGAATGTGCCATGTGTTTTCTTATGTGTCAGACATTGTTGCAAAACGAATTTCGCACTCTTGGTCTTCAATCTGTTTTGATATTAAGCTTGGTTGTGAAGTTTGTCATTTGATTATTTTGAGCTCTAAAAATGAATTCGAGAAAATTTACTGCAGCAGAAAAGCTCTTAGTGGTAAAATATGCAGAATCTAACGGCAATCGGGCAGCAAGTCGACATTTTTCCATTAACAAGTACAACATTCGATTTTGGCGAAAAAACAAAGAGGCGCTGCAAGTGTTTTTTAGTATGAAAAAGGTGAATCGTGGGTCACCACCAGATCTTCCAGACCTAGAAAAAAACATTATTGGAGTGGGTAGTGGATAGAAGGCAACAAGACATCGGTGTTTTATGCATTGAAATCCGACTTAAAGCTCTGGAACTTACAAAATCTCGTACAGGCACAACAGCATTTAAAGCGTCATATGGATGAGCAGTTCGTTTTATGAAGCGATATGGTCTTTCAGTTCGTCGAAGAACTACTATCATGCAGCATCTTCCATCTTCTTTCAGTTTTTTAACAAATGTTTCATAAAATAAAATCTTGAAAAATTATGGTGCGTATTATACACGAATTTCCATTTTACCAGAAAATTTTGGGCTAAATCAAGCATGCGTATTATACACGAGTGCGTATTATACGCGAGATTTTACGGTAGTCTTACTTACTTACTTACTTAGTCGTTCCCCTTCTACCGTGAGGTGTAGAGGTTTGGAAGAGAGAGCGCCAGACCATTCTATCAGCTGTCTTCTTCCTGGCCTGGTTCCATTCTAGTCCTCGGTCCTTCAAAGATTGTCTAATGTTGTCCTCCCAGCGAACTCTGGGTCGTCCTGGAGGTCTGGATCCCTGGCTCTTTGTTTCCCATGCTTTTTTACGGTAGTCACCAAGAGCTAACGCTCAGTGATAGTGGATCAAAGTCTAGTCATATATATATATATATATATATATATATATATATATATATATATATATATATATATATATATATATATATATATATATATATATATATATATATATATATATATATATATATATATATATATATAATGTCTTTGTGTGTGATTGGAAAATGTGATAATGAGACGTTTCATTAAACACACACAGGGAGTTTCCATTACCAGGTGTAGCGGCCCAGCAGGTAGGTGACGTACCGCCAATACTCCCCAAAGTCCAGCACGTGGACGGCCTCGTTAGCACCTACATTCAGCGCAGGTGTTCCACATGATACCTAATTGCTGCCCTGCTGGGCGCTCTTAAAATTTCGCCTCCAATCGAAGTCCCGCAGTGGGTCTTGATTTCGTAACTACATAATTTAGATATTGTGTATCTTCTATTCGATTTCCAACATTATAATTGCTATGCGACTGGGGATATCTATTATATTTAGTGTATGTTGCAATCGCAATGTTTCTCAAATCGTGGCAATGTGTGTCAAAGTGAACATAGAAATGCCGCTATAGTTCCATATGAACCAAGTATGAATGCGTAAATGTCCATTCATTTAATACATTTGGCTCCCCATAGAGCATAGGAATTTAACAAATACATGCCCAGACCTCCTGTTCTGTGCAAGTAGTTCCAGGTCTTTAGATGTCGTTTTTATTTTAAAATCCATGTCTTCGTGTCTACTTCCATTTTTTAAGTGTTTTTATGTTCCTATATTTCTCTTATCCAATAGATTCCACAACTGTACAGTATATGCTGGTTGTCTCAGATTGTGTTCTCTCCAACATTCGCCAACATCTTCTTCTCATACCTTGTTTCCATTGTCTGGTTCTTTCCATTACTTCTTCTTCTTCTTCGTCTTCTTCTTCCACTCTCAGACGCCTACTTGAATGTTTTCAAAGAAATCAGTAGTCACCTTGAGGCTTTTTGCATCTCCGTAGAGCTTTTCCACAACTGATAATTCATCAGTTCTATATTAATGATCTTGTAGTAAAATCTTGGAACATATATCTTCCTGGTTGTCATTTTTATTGTTCTCCGTGTTTCTGAGCTATACAATAAGACTGTCTTGACATTTGAGTTATAACTGTTTCTGTGCTGGACGACCTATTTTGATTTCTATATTTTTGACAGAGCAGTGAAAGCTCTACTTGCCTTTATTAATGTTTATATCGGTATCTGTTCATTATCAATACCTGTTCATTATCAGTACCTCGTCATTATCAGTACGTGTTCATTATCAGTACGTGTTCATTATCATTACATGTTCATTATCATTACATGTTCATTATCATTATCTGTTCATTATTAGCACGTGTTCATTATAAGTAACTGTTCATTATCAGTATGTGTTCATTATCATTATCTGTTCATTACCAGTATCTACTCAATATCATTATCTGTTCATTATCATTATCTGTTCATTATCAGTATCTACTCAATATCAGTATCTGTTCATTATCATTATCTGTTCATTATCAGTATCTACTCAATATCAGTATCTGTTCATTATCATTATCTGTTCATTATCAGTATCTACTCAATATCAGTATCTATTCCGTGATTGTCTGTGATGACGCCAAACCTGAAGAGATCCACTATTCTCTCAGGCATGTCGTAAAAAGCGACTGGTATGATGCTGTGGTTCCTTGTGGTTCCCGTGTGGTTCTCTGATAAGACAAAGACAGAATCAGACAACTGGTCTCTCAGGCATGTCGTACAAGGCCACTAATATGAGATTGTGCTTGAGGCTGGCAACCTCATCACGTAAAACTAATTGCGTCAGAAACCACCGCTGTAAGAGTATGTGAATGTTTGGTGCAGGCTTCCTGTAAGGGAATCAGCTGGCTATGCCGGCTCCATGCTCCACAAGGAGCAAAACAGAAAACGATGGTTACGATGATGATGATAACGAGATCGTGCATTCTTCTGGCATCCTTATTCAATCAATCGAGCATGATGATGATAACGTTTCTCTTTTTCTTTGATACAGTGTCTCTGTTTTGTCAGGCAGAGAAAATATCTATATGACACAATTATGGGATGTTAGGTTTCAGAACCAGTGGTTTCTAATGATGTCATACTGTTTCCTGGTCTCCTGGGTAGTGAGATCTGATGCGTAGCCTTCTCAGACAAGGGCGAAAAAAATTGGAGGTCCCGTGTGCAAGTTGCGCTCGTTAAAAATCATCCAGCAGTTGGAAATCGTAAAGAATAGGCCATACGGCCGCTGCCTTGTCAAAATTAAAAAAAAAAAATGAGGAAACCTACCCACCACAAAAATATTTATAGAATGTATGATTCATGTATACACACGTTGGGATTCTCACTGGTGATACGGAGTTCGTGCACTGTGGTGAGAGATCCTTCGTGTGTGGTCCAAGGGAGGAGTTCAGAGCATTTATGGAGTTCGTGTGTAATGAAGATGGTCCTTACAACCAAACTATTTACAATACTCCTCTGTATAAAGTTAATGGTAGTTCCATAGCAAATACTGCCGTAGTGATACTTCACTATACCAGTGCCCACATAGAGAGGTGAGGTGATCAGTTCCTAACTCAAGAGCAAAGTCGGGTACCCATTTACATCTGGGTAGACTGGAGCGTGTCGATACCGTGAATCGTACCCGTCACCTTTGCCGCGAGAGACCAGAATATCACTCTGTCAATCGAGCACTCATGCTTAGAATATAGCTGGGCAGCGACGATACCGTGAATCGTACCCGTCACCTTTGCCACAAGAGACCTGAGCTCTAACAACTCTGTCAATGGGACGTCCACTTCTCTGTATGACACAATACATTTTCTATTGATACAAAAAATATATGTCAAATTTTTACTAAAAAATAATGTTTATGTGACCCTGAAAATCTCGACGACTAAGTAAACCTCTGTGACGCGAAATCTACGTTTAGTATGTTACACAGAGCTGTCCATTCAATAAAGGTTGCTCCACACAGCCTTCTAATGACCTGTTTATTTTACAGTATATTTCTTTGAGTTGATAGCATTACGTGGCAGTTCGTGAATTTGGAATCCCCAGGGAAAGAGAGGCAGAGGTAGACCAAAAACACATGGAGAAGAGAACTGGAGACAGAGGTGATAATGATGAGGAAAACATGGAAGAAATTTGAGCTGATGGCACGTGACAGGAAGACTTTGCATGTAATTGTAGAAGGCATGTGCTCCTTGGGGAGCTAAAGGGATTGATTGATTGATTGATTGATTGATTGATTGATTTTGCTTTGAGTTAAGATTTCTCAGAAAAAAAACGAGCAGCCTGAAAATCAAGCGTGCATGTGCAGCCTGTATTGTCTTCTGGCCTTGTATGTCGGTCATGCAACAGAACTTTTCTTGCCCGCATTGGCTTGATCAGCCATATGTGCACCCACTAAACCTCATAGAATGAACTGTATTACGAGAGATGTCGATAGTCCTCATCGAATACAATGAACGGGGACCAGAAGACGCAGCAATAGAGACCGCAGTCAGCGACTCATAGCTTGACTGCCTGCGTCAGGACCAGCGAACCAGAGCTGGTCAAGACCGTGCTCCACCTCCACGTGGTGGTCCTGGAAACAGTCTGCAGCAGTGCAGTCTGGCTGAGCGAGCACGGATCGCAATGGGAAGGCAAACCCAGTCCCTAAAAAATGCCGTGCAGAAGTCGGATGTGTCGACTGAAAGGTGCAGATATCACAGCTACGGCGTAAACAGACACAACGCAACCACCGTCCTTTTCAGGGCGAACGAGGAAGAAGAGGAAGAAGAATACAATGAAGAAATCATCAAGATGTCTCTACTTCCTGGAGGCCTCTGAAGACACCAAGGAACAAGATGACTAATGTGAGGTTGTACATGGGCTGACACAGCATCATCATTTACAACAGATTGCCACATAAACGACCGCTGCAGAAGCATGTGAATGTTTGGTGCAGGAGCTCTCTGCGACATAAGGATTTTGGTCTCGTGCTGTAAATCTAGAATAATATGTTTCAAACAATTTACCGGGGCGCCATAGGGTAGCTTTGCTCTGGGCGCTAGCAAAAATAGAAACGCCCTAAAGAACAATATTCTCTCTCCTGCTTCTGCAAACCGAGGGAGTGTGACGAGGGAAGAAAAAAAAGCGCGCCGAAGAAACGCGGAGAATCGTCTGCGGAACAAACATCCAGGATCAGATGTGAAACTGCAGACGCAGTGTTGCACGAGCGTGGGACTTACTAAAATCGCAGAGAAGTTGCTACATTTTAGTCGTTATACTCATTTTCGTATAACAGAGAGCAGCAAATTTCGTTCTCTTTTACCTTTTAATGGGAACCTGATTCGGGACTCATAAAAATAGGATACATTGTCGGATTGCGAGTTTTAACAGAGTGTTGTGTTCCAGTCGACAATAGCTGGACTGACAAATTGTGACGGCAGTTGGAAAGAAATAGCTAGCGCTGTCAGCACATCGATCACACTATTTCTAGAGTTCTGCTGACTGCCAGAGGTTGATATTTACAGCTCTGAACTCTCAGATGACAACAGGAGACGTATAGATTAGGTTGTTTGTAGATCCATAAATCTGGATAGATTTTGGTGGCGACGTTGACTTAATTTTGTTACATTTTACTGTTTTTTTTTTTTCGTGGATTTTTCAACAGTGTTATCGAAGTGATAAATTTTGCCAACTTCTGTGATACACGGACAGGGAGAAATTAATACCAACCAAGTAAGAAGTCTGTGAAGATTATTGGATTAATTCTTAATCAGGATTACGTAACTGACGGATTTCACTGAGGCTCTGTGGATAATCTTCTTCAAACGTGTTAACACTTTGTTGTGCTATCAGTTCAAACAACTTTGTTGTGCTATCATTTCAAACATCTGAGTTAATATTTTCTCACCTGTAAGTATGGAATAGATTTTTACATAAGTATAATTCCTCTACATATCATTGAATAGACTTTTACATAACTATAAATCCCTACCTCTTATTGAATAGACTTTTACATAAATATAAATCCTTACATATTGTGCAATATACTTTTGCATAATTATAACTCCCTACATATTATCGAAAAGACTTTTACATAAATATAAATCCTTATGCACTATGGAATAGACTTTTACATAAGTGCAGACCTCTACATATTATGGAATAAGATTCTTCATAAGTTTTATAGGTCTACTTATATTAGCCTATTGAATAAACTTCTCCAGTAGTTGGCCTTTTAAATTCCTACTTGCAAAGAAGAAGTCTATTTCTTCAGTATAAATCCCTACCAGTAATAGAATAGCCTTTATCAGAAATGTAATTTCCTATCTACTTTGAATTCTTTTACACATGTAAATTCCCTGCCTTTTATGGAATCGACTTTTTCGTCGTTCACTCTCGTATAACCACACACACATCTCTCTTATAAATCTGGCAGTCTGTCTCATGCTTCTCTCGTCAATATATAGTTTCTTCCTCTTCTACATATGTATAATTTCCTACTTATTATGGGATAGATCTCTATATTTGTATAAATCCTTAACTTTTGTTCATTTATTCGTCAAATACTCATAACTACCATTATCTACAGACGCCAAACATTTATAGTTAAGCTAGTTTGTGATAGAAACAGTTACACTGCACTTTATCATCATCATTGTTTTTGCTCATTATGGAACCACCACTGTAACTGGCCCATTTTGCAGGAAGCCTGCATAAAGCATTCACATACTCATGCGACTGTGGTTTATGTAGTAATGTTTTACATGATGTGGTTGCCAGCCACATTTTAAAAAAAAACTCATGTGGCCGACAGAGCATTAGTCCTTTTCATCCTTTGTCTCATAATAAGCGACCCCAGAAAACTAAACGTGGACCATTCACCTGTAACTAAGATAGGATCCCGTTACACACCCTTTGAGGGATATTGGGAATATGCCGTAAGGACAACATTTTCTTGGGGCGATGTGGTCAGCATCACGCCGGCCGCCTTAACCTTTCAAGAGTAACTCTGATGGTACCAGTTTACGGTCTAAAAAATCCCACCTCAACTGGGGATCGAACCATGGACCACCGAGCTAGGAAGCCAGTGCACTAACCACTGCGCAACCGTGGCTCCGTAACTAACATAACATGTGATGAATACTCTTACAGTGCCATTCCCCTATATCTGAATTGAATGATAGATACTATTACAGTATCATTTAGTTATAGTTAGCTTGAACAGCGATAGCTGCGTTCGGCAAAGTGTTATGTTTTTCTATCTTGGATATTCCGAGATGCTTATTATTACCGGAACAAATGTTCCTACATTCTTTTCTTTCCATTTCTGTCTTATCTGCAATCTTTTGTTGCTAAACATCATATATATGAGGACTTGCAGTCAATCATCTCTCCTGGCGGTAGACCACGTCACATTGCACCTTGTTATGTTTAGATGATAAAGGGTAAAGGTAGTCCAATATCAGGTACTGCTGCAGGGTAGTAAAGTGTTAGAGAGCTCACTATACTAGGTCCAGCATCGAGAGGTGGGGGGGACCAGTTCTCTTCCTCGCTGCCTTTTTCTTACATAACTCAAGTGCAAATTAAGGTACCCATTTACAGCTGGGTATATTGGAAGGTGTCCATACCGTGAATCGAACCCAGTACCTTTACCGCGGGAGACCAGAATATCACTCTGTCAGTCCAACTCTCTTGTTTAGATTATATAATAATAATCACCACCATTTTCCTTTGAGGTCACCTGCAGCTGGTCCACTTGCACCAAGCAGTCGCATTCTCTTACAGCGGTTGTTCCTGTAGCTATTCGTTTCTTCTTCATCATCTTCCTACATTTTCAGAGGTCAACTTGAATAAGTTTAAATAAAGCGGTGGTCATCCCGTGGTTGTCGGTATCTCCATAGAGTATATATAGGAATGGTATAAGTGACGGCCTTATGTGATGTCTTTGTTCTTCATATGCAATTTGTTTTACAAGATGAGTTTGCCATCTCCATGGACAGTCTCATATTAGTCGCCTCGCCCGACAGAAATGACGGTACATATAGTCACATTTTTGTCTTTGTCTTTTCAGAGACCCCCCGGCATTATACAGTATAACAATACTATACTATATAACAATACTATACTATATAACACTACTATACTATATAACAATACTATACTATATAACAATACTATACTATATAACAATACTATACTATATAACAAAGTGGTTCTGCAACAGTTCCTGCCGTAGAGGAATGAAGCTTTAGATACTTCACTTTACTAGATCTAGCGTTATGAGGCGTGCGTGACCAGTTCCCTTCCTCACTTCCTTTGTCTTCCCTAACTCAAGGACAGTCATGTACCCATTTATAGATGAGCAGACTTGAGCGTCAAGATACCACCTTTAAGAGCCGGTATCCGGTAACTTTACCGGGAGAAACGAGCGCTTTAAACCAATTTGTCAGCCGGACACACAAGCTCTTTTCACAGTACTGTATTTTTTTTTTTCGTTGGTTAGTGTAGCTAGCGGTCCTTTTCTCTGTTTCACCGTGCTAGCTGAGTTTGATGGTCCTTGTCAGGGCTTAATATTTATCAACACTACACTTGAATCAACAGAGTTCATTTTTTTGTTTAAATGGCAGCTGCGCTCTGATATAAACGACTGACTTCAGTCTAGGTTGATATTGCGTGCATCGCCACACGAAGTCAAACATCTCAAAGGAAACCCAAATATAACAGCATTCGACAAACAGTGAAACACGAACATTATAGCAAAAAGATAGGAATTACTGAATGCTTATTACAGCAGATCTGTGACGTGGAAACGGCACTTGAGCTAATAACAAAACGGCACCGTTATTTTAGTACCTGATCTCCTGCTCCAGTGTCTAAATACCTGCTTCTGAACACCTGGTATTCTGGGACCGTTTCTGAATACCTTTTCTTGTGGGGCGTGGTTGGCAGTGTGAGTTTAGTCACAATTCACTCCCGTAGCAAGGCGGTGGTGCTGTTTGGATAGTCTTGGGTTCGAGCCTCCGGTAAGCCCATCCCTTCTGATGTTTTTTCTTTTGTCTAGTTTTTCTACTTTGTTTTTTTTATTTCTAATATCTTATCTTCTGTCTGTCATAGAAACAAATAAAGCGACAAATATTTATTGAGACAAACTGATATTATCAGCACTCAACGGAAAAAACAAAACCAAACACATTCAAGAGCGAGCAGTCCACTAAGTCTTATCAAATGTTTATCCGGCTCTCAGCCACGAGTTTCAGAGCTGTTGTTAACAATTTATGTCACGAAGGACTTCTTTGCTCTCTCTCTCTCTCTCTCTCTCTCTCTCTCTCTCTCTCTCTCTCTCTCTCTCTCTCTCTCTCTCTCTCTCTCTCTCTCTCGTTCTCTCTCTCTCTCTCTCTCACCCTCACAGTAGCTTATAGCCATTAAGCTACTTGGGTTAATGTTAGATAATCCAATTTTGAGGTGAGGCTGACACCACCAGAAATTGGTTTCAGTTGTTGTTACATACATAATGTAAAATCCTCCGGGGGGTCTATGATGAAACAAAAACAGAATAAGACTTCTGCTCCCTCGGGTATATTAGAGATTAATATGAGATTATCAATGTTAATATGAGATTATCAATGGGGCAGGTAGCCTCATTTTGAAGAAGAAAGTGCTACAGTAACCACTGCTGAATAATATCCTATATATAAAATCCCAGCTTTTTCTGTCAGTGCGTAACGCTAAGGGATGCAACTTTTATTTGAAAGTTAGACATTAATTGTATTGTTTCCCTTATATGTCCTCTCCCGAAAATAGTAACACTTACCAAAGAAGAATGCACAAATGACGGTGTGCACAAAAATGTATTTATAGAATGTGTGATCCCGTATACACACATTGGGATCCTCGATGCTGCTACTTAGTTCGTGTGTACTGTGGTGATGCACAGTGGTTTTTAAAAATAATTTTGAATAAGTAAAATTGCCGTTAGGTATTGGTGCTTTTGAATTTTATTCCCGTCTTATGACGGGCTTTTACGCTAATATATATATATATATATATATATATATATAATATGCAGGCTTCCTGCAAGGGGCTGTTCGCAGTGGTGAATCCATGATGTGAAATGAAAGGAAGGGGAAACGATACAGAAGTTTATGATGATATACATAATTATAACATCATTTGTTTTACGTTCTTACTTACTTAGTCGTTTCTCTTCTACCCTGCAGTGTACAGATGTACCAGAGAGAGCGCAAAACTATCCTATTGGCTGTCTTCCTCCTGGCCTGGTTCCAATCTAGTCTTCGGTCCTTCAGAGATTGTCTAATGTTGTTTTCCCAGCGGACTCTGGGTCATCCTGGAGGTCTAGATCCCTGGCTCTTGGATTCTCAAATGTGTCGACAAATATGGTTTTACGTATTTTTTCATGTTTATTAACACTAAAAGCTTTGCATGTCCATTCCTCTTGCATATTTCTCCCCATTAAGTTTCGTTTTTGGAATGTTAGCAGTAATAATTGAAAACTCTATACACAGCATTAAAACAAAATATGATAATCACAAATGGTTTCACCCGTCAGACAAACATTTATGAACCGTCTCTGCAATTTTAATTACTTTAAATAATAAACTTAAATAGGTATATTACAGGAGTTCAAAGAAATACAGAAGTAAAAAGAAGAAAACATAAGAAAAATAACACACGTGATAGGCTTACCTGGGAATCGAACCCAGAACTATCGGAACAACGTCATCGCCTCTAAACGGGATTCAATCGTGACTAATCACACTATCAGCCCATTTCTTCTCCTTTCACCTTCCAGCTCCCCAAGGACCCTAGACCTTTAACAAACTTATGCCAAGTCTTCTAGCCCCGTGCCATCAGCTGAAGGTCTTTCCATGCCTTCCTGTCACGTGCCATCAGCTGAAGGTCTTTCCATGCCTTCCTGTCACGTGCCATCAGCTGAAGGTCTTTCCATGTCTTCCTGTCACGTGCCATCAGCTGAAGGTCTTTCCATAACTTCCTGTCACGTGCCATCAGCTGAAGGTCTTTCCATGTCTTCCTGTCACGTGCCACCGGCTGAAGGTCTTTCCATGTCTTCCTGTCACGTGCCATCGGATGAAGGTCTTTCCATGTCTTACTGTCACGTGCCATCAGCTGAATGTCTTTCCGTGTCTTCCTGTCACGTGCCATCGGATGAAGGTCTTTCCATGTCTTACTGTCACGTGCCATCAGCTGAATGTCTTTCCATGTCTTACTGTCACGTGCCATCAGCTGAAGGTCTTTCCATGCCTTCCTGTCACGTGTCATCAGCTGAAGGTCTTTCCATGTCTTCCTCATTTTCTTCATATCTGTCTCCAGTTATGTTTATTAATTACTGTGTACGGGCTTAGCAGAGGCGTAATCAAAGTATTTGACACCCGGGGCGGATCCTACTTTTGACATCCTCTTTCCCATAAAGAAACACATTTGCAAGTATATTTTAAACAGTAAATACTATCATAACAGTGTCCGATTGTGTCCCTCCTCCTGGCTGTCACCCGGGGCGGACAGCCCCCCCCCCCCCCCCTCGCACCCCTTTAGTACGCTTCTGAGGCTCCGGGTTACCCTCTTTAACTTGTAACTGGTTCAGAACATACTATTAAAAATGTTTCTGCCTGAGAAACCACGTATTTAAATCTAAAGAGTAGTTAACCTTTATCATCAGTAGTGTATTCGCACCAAGTCAATTAACCCTTCAATACACTTTAGCTCCCTAGGAGCATAGGCCGTCAGCGGATACATGACAAGGTCTCTTGTCACGTGCCATTAGTTCAAGTTCTTTCCGTGCCTTCCTCGTATTTTTCATTTATGTCTCCAGTTCTCGTCTCCGTGTGTGTGTGTGTGTTTCTTGTTGTTGTTGGTGTTTTTGGTCTACCTCCGCCTCTCCTACTCTGGGGGATTTGAGAACAAATACGGCCTTGCTTTGCTATCAACAACTTTCCACAATGTATGTCCTTTCCATCTCCAGCGTCTTCTTCTCATCTCTTGTTCCACTGACATTTTTCTGGTTCTCATCTCTTGTGTAGTGCGATAAAAGCTCCTGTAGATTCCCACCAAGTGCTTGCACTCAAATTACCAGTTATTCCATCTGGTAGATTTTTAAAAAATCCAGTTGTGTGGCTGCTCCCTACCTGAACACGTCGAAATTTGAATCGCCACATTAATACAAATGTTTTTGTAAGGAACGCGGTTAGACGTAAAGAAAATAACCCAGTACTCACGGAATCAGTTTTACATTTAATTAAGGGGACGGAAAACATGAAGTTGGCAAATTTTTTCTGTGAAGAAAAATTGTTTATCCTTGTTCCATACTCGCATCTGTTTTTACGGGAATTTGACACCGGCGAAGTGAAGAAACAGTGGCACTTGTAGTGTGTGCACATGTGGGGGGAAGGTCAGTTCTTGGTGTGTTCGCATGTGTGTTTAGGTGCGAATTAATAGGCATGAATGAGTGTTTGTGTGTGTGTGTGTGTAGGTATGTGTACCCTTATTCCGGTAGTATGTGTTTAGTCTTATTGGTCTCAAATGTATTCACTAAACTTCTGACAATAGACGATGCCTTGGGGTTACGTAGTCCCATAGTCAATACTACCGTATATGAGTAAAGTGTTAGAGATTTCACTATACAATGTCCCGCTTTTTGCGATAGGATGACCATTATTCGTCCTCGCCGCCTTTTGCTGTCCTTAACTCAAGAATAGAGTTGCGTGTATCTCATTCACAGCTGGATAGACTGGAGCGATACGTTTCCAGGTTTCGAACCCGGAACCCAGTAGCTTTGCTGCGAAAGGCAAGCGCTTTAACTACTCTGCCAGTTGGGGTATAAAGAAACAAGAATTATTTCAGCTCAATACCAATTACTTAGTAGTAGCGTAGCTCGGTTTTTTTTTTTTTTTTGCTGTGCCATCGTCATCAAAATGTTGTGCATACTTTGCCGTCAGTCCATTTTTCCTGAACATTTTAATGATACTTATTGTAGTATATATGAGCGTCGATTGTCAAAGGTGCTTACATCGGTTGCTACTATAGGCAAATTTACGGAATTTGAAACCCGATAGATAACGCTGCAGTTTTCCTAGCTGTAAATGGAAACTTTACTCTGTTCTTGAGTCAGAGAAGACAAATGCACAGAGTAAAGTTTACAACCTCGTAAATGTGTGACCTAGAATAATGAAACTTCTAACACGTAACTCTCCCCTACGGCAGTAGCTGTTATGGTACTACCTGGCCAGTCTTGTCAAGAACCAGGCCAACGTCGTGAAATGTTAGGTGAGAAGATGCCGGCGATGGATATGACAAACATTAAGTAAACCTGTTGATAGCAATACCTGGCAGTCCTTGTTCTGGGACCCCTAGGGTAAGAGAGGGAAGGGGAGACGGAAAAATATACGGATATGAGAACTGGAGACAGACATGGACAGGATACAGGAGACATGGACAGGATACAGGAGACATGGACAGGATACAGGAGACATGGACAGGATACAGGAGACATGGACAGGATACAGGAGACATGGACAGGATACAGGAGACATGGACAGGATACAGGAGACTTGGACAGGATACAGGAGACTTGGACAGGATACAGGAGACATGGACAGGATACAGGAGACATGGACAGGATACAGGAGACATGGACAGAAGACATGGACAGGAGACATGGACAGGATACAGGAGACATGGACAGGATACAGAAGACATGGACAGGATACAGGAGACATGGACAGGATACAGGAGACATGGACAGTATACAGGAGACATAGGCAGGATACAGGAGACATGGATAGGATACATGGACAGGATACATGGACAGGATACAGGAGACATGGACAGGATACATGGACAGGATATAGGAGACATGGACAGGATACAGGATACAGGAGACATGGGCAGGATACAGGAGACATGGACAGGAGACATGAACAGGATACAGGAGACATGGGCAGGATACAGGAGACATGGACAGGATACAGGAGACATGGACAGGATACAGGAGACATGGACAGGAGACATGGAAATATCTTGAACTGATTTGACAGGACAGGTTGGCTTGGCATGAATTTGTTAACGCCTATGATCCTTAGGAAGCTGAAGGGGTAATAAATTATGGAGGTGTGTAGTTTGCGCGGATTTCTTTATACCGATCAAATTCCTGAGTTCTTTTTTTCTCATCCTGAATCTTCTAATATTTCCTTCCCCGCTGCCTTTTCCTCCCCTAAATCAAGAGCAAAGTCAGATACCCATTTACAGCTGGGTAGGCTGGAGCGTGTCGATACTGTGAATCGAACCCCGGCATCTTTGCCGCGAGAGGCCAGCACTCTAATCACTCAAAGAAAAACGCGATAGCGATTCTGAGTGATTTTTCAAAACTACTTAGTTTGTTTTCTGTTTTTTCGTTACTACCTGTCTTCTTTGTTGTGAAAGGCTTAATATTCTTTGCTTGCTTTCTGTGGAATACAACCTAGCAACTGAAGCAAATTTCTTTTTATAATATCCTAAAACTATTAATAACATTACTTTTTGTCACATTGTAAGGAAGCCGAATCCTAGTGATATTGATGTTAAAATAACGGAACGTAATTTGACATATATGACAAACATATGCTACTAGTGTAAAAGCCCGTCATATGACGGGAATTAAATTCAAAAGCCCCAATACTTAACAGAAATTTTATTTATTCAAATACTTGTGGAAAAATAATGTCAGGTGTGAACATCTGATTGCCCATAAGTAGAACACCTTGATTTTCTGTTGTTTTAATCGGCCGGATAGTTTATAACATCACTGAGATCTTCAGATACTATTTGATCGGAAATATAATAGATCTTTAGCTCACCCGGAAGTTTTGTTATAATTTCTCTATTCAGATCTAAAGCCTCTTTATGCATAAGGTGCACAAAATGACTCGTTGGAAGAAATAAACGTCCGTAAACATTAAGTGTGGGTATTTATACATCTCTAAACAGTTGTATACGAAGATACATATTTAAACAGTTGTATACGAAGATACATATTTAAACAGTTTCGCCGAAATTTTCTCATCATCGGATACAATTCATTTAGGTGGTGGACAGTGAGAATAGTTATCAATTTTTATATATTTCTGTATTAGAAACCAAAATATTTGTTTTACATTCGGTGTTAAACAAAGTCTGAACACGCACGCTGTTCACATTGCGCATACACACCAACCTTTGCGCTTTTTTCTTTGGCGAGTGTTACTATTTTTGGGAGCGTTACGAACGGAAATAATGATAGAATGAGCTGGAAAACTATATATATGGATAATTGTTATGACGCGTAGTTGAAGGCGCATTTTTACGTACTAGTACATCATCGCACTATAGCTTTGGCTTTGTGATCGTAATCTCATCTTCTTCAAAGATCCCAGGAGATCATGTCTCTCTGCAACTTACTCTCTTCAGGACTGTTTATCAATTCATTCTTGGATTTCTTTAATAAATAATGAAGGAAACCTGAGTCCAGTGAACAGTAATTGGTGTGCTAAATTGGTTGTGCGTCCTGTCACGATGTACTTTCACAGCAAGGCGATGGCCGTTTTTTTTTTCTTGGTCCTAGGTTTGATTCCCGAGAAGCCTATCACTTATATTTTCTTTTCTGTTGTCTGGTGTCATCATTTATGTCCAACACCTGTTAATTACCTTGATTTCTTTCCATGCCATGATATCACTGGTATTTTCTCTTTGATTATTGCTTTTATCTCTTCATATGTAGCCCTACTTCGCACTGGTCATAACAGATTGAGATACCATCTGTTCAACAAATTAAAGATAGGAACTACGGATGAGTGTGACTGTGGCACTGGTAAAATGACTGCCGAACACCTGCTTCAGAGGTGCCCAACATATGAGGAGCGGAGAAAACGCATATGGCCATCACCAGTACCATTCCTGGAGAAGATCTACGGAGATATCAACAGCCTCAGGCTGACCACCGCTTTCTTTGAACTTATTCAAGTTGACATCTGAGGGTGAACGAAGAAGAAGAAGAAGATATGTAGCCCTGTCTTGTGTTTGGATTTTCCTTCCTTTTTCTTTGGCAAGTTTATCTGTCTTCTTATTTCCACATATATTAGGAAAGATAACATTAGATGGGTTTACGGTTGAAAACATAACAGTACCCAGACAGCACATCTTCGAAACAGGAGGTAGAAAATACATATTTTGAACGCAGCCACGTAGCTCTTTCAAATTGGTATATTTGGGTTCCTTAGGGCTTGCTGACAAACAATATGTAAAACGTTACGCAAATAGTCCAGGAATTAATAAATTATACCCAAAATAAAATAGTGAGGATGCCTGACAGCATGGAATCATTTCTGCTCATAAAATTTTTTTTATAACGTGTTTGAAAAAAACCTTACGTTACATAAATAGCCTACCATGTAAACTCCCAATTGATTGGAGCGCAACAAATGAAAGCCTAACCACGATTGGTCGGACTATAAATACTATCTTTCGTTGTTAGGGGAGACGGGAAAAGGTAACATTTTTTCAAACACTTGTCGAAACGTGGCTCATTGGCCAGTCTCACTGATATACACACTTGGGAGCGTTAGTTCGAAACCACTTGTTTAAATAAGCTTGATAAAGCATCAGTGCGTTGAAGCCAGCTCACAATTTTGCTAAAATAAAAGCCTGGAACATAAGCAGATGGAAATTTGTGCCAGTAATTGTGCCAGAATTCATTGCTAATCAACGTATCTGTGTTTATTTCCATGAAATTGTGGGACAGTGGTCTTGATGGTACTGAGCAGCACCTGGTCAGAGCTTTGCTGAATCCAGTGTCGGACAGCATACTCCTTGGTCCATTTAGCTATCAGTGAGGTGTCTCCAGAGCCCAGAGGAGAATTCGAGCAGAGGAGTCCTTTCCTGCCGCCATCACGCCAGATAAGCTAACTTGGCCAGCTGAGCTCAACATTATGTCCCCTCATCTTGAAATGACTTTATAAAAATACCATTCAGAGGGGAATTTAATTGTCTTAATATCAGGAACTGAGAACATCTCCAATACTAGTCCCAAAAGACAAACTATTGAAGTCATGATGACAAATACCAACAGAGCTTGAACAAAACAAAACCAGTATTACCTCATTTTACTACTACACAACTGACACACATAGAATATTTGTAATAATATATGTCACTACAATATTCATATTAAATACATTCTGTACATAACTTGTAATTTAAATTGATTGTGATTCCTGGTTCCCTTGTAGTTGAATCAGGACACATATTCATTCATGCCAGTAATGAATACATATTGTTATTTGAAAAGTTACGAGTGACTTCTTTAAGATATTCTCATAGAGTGTTATATGTATGTGAGTGTCACAGTGTTGTTAAGAGTAGTGGATTAAATTAAATTGTTTATCTGTCTGTTGTTGTGACTTACACTTCATCATACACATACCCTAGACACATAACGTAGTCATCACACTATTCCAGAATAATTCTGACTGAGATATATAGATATGTGGTAGCAAGTAAGGTTATATATAATACACTACTCTTATTAGATATATATACCTTCACAGCTGATCTCAGTCAGTACACTAAGTCCCCTATAAATATTTATAACATCCCACTTCACCACATATATTGGGGTCTCGCTCTTGGGATTTTGAATCTTTCCCTATTAAAAATATTGGGGGTAATTCACTTCAGGGAATATAAGAATTAAAAGGTATCCTTGGGTGGAATTAAATAAGGTTGAGCTCACGGTGCCTGTGTTGTCCATTAGAGATTGAATTGTTGGTTAGACATTGTATAAATTTACATGATAGACAATGGCGGACCTGGCCAAATTTCGATCTGCTGCGGTTCAGACTGCAAAAGAGTTAGGATTAGATGGGCAAGTTATGGTTGCCTATGTCACGACGGAATGTGACAAATTTATTGAACGTGAAGAAAGAAGGTTTGAAGCCGAAAGAAAGTTAGAGGCTGACAAGGAAATTAAGAGGTTGCAGATTGAGGCTGAGGCTAAGAAATTGGAGGCAGAAAGAGAAGACAAACGATTGGCTGCAGAAAGGGAAGAGAAGAAATTAGCTGCAGAAAGGGAAGAGAAGAAATTAGCTGCAGAAAGGGAAGAGAAGAAATTAGCTGCAGAAAGGGAAGAGAAGAAATTAGCTGCAGAAAGGGAAGAGAGGAGATTAGCTGCAGAAAGGGAAGCAGAAGATAAAAGATTACAAAGGGAACATGAGTTACGACTAAGGGAGTTTGAGTTTCAAGGCCATGCTCCTGAAAATGGTGCCAGTCCCTTTGCCTCTGATGCTACGGTTACTCAAGGAGCCTCAACCTCAGCTATGAATTTTCATTTAGATCATTTTGTTGAGAAAGACGATGATATTGAGAGCTACCTAAATAGGTATGAACTATTAGCTACCACGTATGGGTTAGAGAGAGAAAGGTGGAGCTTAAAGTTATCTCAGGGACTTCGTGGGGCAGCTTATGAAGTTTTTGCAAAAATGAGCAGAGGTGATCAGGAAAATTATGACATGCTAAAGCAGGCTCTTTTGTTAAGGTATGAAAAGAATGCAGAATTCTATAGAAAAAATTTAGGAATGCTAAACTACTGTCAGGTGAAACCTATCACCAGTTCTCTGCACGAATAGAGACATACTTGGAGAAATGGACTTCTCTGGGGAAAACCCAAGATCTTAAGGAAATGGTCCTTATAGAGCAACTAAGAGAGTCCATGGCTCCAGACCTGAGAAAGTTTCTCATGGAACAAGGTGCAGAGAGGCTGGGTGAGTTGCTAAATGTTGCTGAAAGGTATCAAGCAGCTCAAGCAGAGGTAACAGGTAATAAAAAGAAACAGGTGGACAACTTTAGGGCACCACAGAACTTTAATAAATTTGATCCTAAGGATCAAAATAAAGGTAAGCACCAATTTGATAGGCCACGGTATGACAATAAAAATAAATTCCCACAATTCGATGAAAGGAAATATAATGAAAGAAAATCTTTCAACCAAGGAAAAAGGTGGTGTAAAAATTGTCAGATGGACAATCATGACACTGACCGTTGCAGAAGGAAACCTGTGTATATGGCAACCCTTCAGGTCAGGTCGACCTCAAGACAGGAGGAGGATATTATGTTAGATACCACTCCAGAAGAGATGAGGAAGGCACAGGCTGGGGATAAAACACTCAAGCCTTGTTTCAGAAAATTGTCAACTTGTCATACAACTCCAGGCAAGGGAGATTTTTACATGAAAAACAAGTTGATGTATAGGAAGACTGGAGCTAGATCCAAAGGTCACGGACAGCTGGTACTTCCTAAAAGATATAGGGCAGACTTAATAAGGAGCCTACATGTGAAACCAGATGGGGACCATGAGAAGATAGGTACCATCATTCAAAAGGTGGCTCACAATTATTATTGGCCCAAAGCAAGATGGGACATTGAGAATTTTGTAGAAAGGTGTAGCATAGCACATGAGGGAACACCCACAAGTGGGAACATGGATCAGGACCTGGACACGCCACGGGGCAAAATTAGGCCTGATAATAAAAAGAGATATAAATTTGATAAAGTGGACCAAATGGAATGGGAAGCCCCTTTTCACGGACAAGCTTCACTTAACTGTTTTTCAATGGCCACTATGCGGAGAGTGCAAAAAGATGTCTTACCCCAGGATAAGCCGAAAATCCCTCAATCGGACTTAAACAAACTGGAGGAAGAGGATGTAGAGAGGAAATCTCTCATCAAGAATTTTAAGAGGGGAGACAGCCCCAAGAAAAAAATTGGTAGCGGTCGTTTTGTGAATGATAATTCTGGGAGGAAAAATCATCACTATAAAGCTTCGAGTGGAAGAGACCATACCGGTGCATGGACAAATAGGTCCACACAATTAAAGGTCCATATGTAGCTATGTTAAGAACGTGGACTGATGAAAAGGCAGAGGAAAACATTACATCTTCATACCAATATGTGAATGAGCTGACCACTCGGTTAAAAACTGGCTGGAAACTTGCCAATGAAAATTTGAAACAAGCCAGGAAGAAACATGCTGCCTATTATAACAGGAAGGCGAAAGACAGAAATTTGGCTGTGGGAGAGAAGGTACTGCTTCTTTTGCCCGGGAGTCAGAATAAGTTACAAATTGGATGGCAGGGTCCATATACAGTTCTAGAGAAGGTGTCTAGAACAAATTATAAGATAGATAAGAAGGGGAAAGAAAAAATCTATCATGTGAATCTCCTGAAGAAATATTTGGAAAGAGAACATCAGGAAGAGACACACTTGTTGACCTTGTCCATCGCCATGGAGATGAAAAAGGAACCACTTTCATCATTTGAATATCCATTACACCCCTGTGAGACAGCAGCACAGGTGAAAATCAGTACACATTTAACGAAAACTCAGAAAGAGAGAGTGCAACAGGTTCTAAATAATCATGCAGAGGTGTTAACAGACCGACCAGGGCATACAAACCTATTGGAATATGATATGAAACTAATAGACCCCACACCTGTCTGTATGAAACCATATTCGATTCCGTTTGCTAAGGAGAAAGCTTTGAAGGAAGAGATAGACTATCTGTTGAAGGAAGGAATTATTTCGCACAGTGAGTCTTCGTATAGTTCCGGTGTTGTACTTTTAAGGAAGCCCTCTGGAGAACATAGACTCTGTATAGATTACAGGAGACTGAATGCTATTACAGAAGGACAGGTGGATCCATTGCCGGATACAAATCAGCTGTTTGCCAGACTAAATAAAGCTAAATATTTCTCAAAAGTGGATCTGAGTAAAGGATACTATCAGATTCCAGTAAAGCCTGAGGTTAGACCATACCTAGCTTTTAGTACCTCAGAAGGACACTATGAGTTTAATAGATTGCCATTTGGATTGAAGAATGCGCCTAGTGTCTTCTCTAGAATGATGAGAAAATTATTGGATCCTCTGAATAATCCCTGTATAACAAATTTTATGGATGATATCCTTATAGCAACAGAAACATTTGAGGAACACATTGACTCTCTGAACATGCTGTTTAATCGACTTAGGGAGGCAAATTTAACAGCCCGACCAACCAAATGTTGCGTTGGATGTAAAGAATTGGAATTTTTGGGACACACAGTTTATCAGGGAAATATGACCCCTGACCCAAAGAATTTAGAAAAACTACAGAAAGCCCCGAGACCACAAACCAAGAAGGACGTGAGATCCTTTGTCTCATTATGTGGTTTCTACCAGAAGTATATCAAAAACTTTAATTCCATATGTGCCCCGTTGACTGAATTGACACGTAAAGGACTTCCAGATCGCATTACATGGACACCACAATGTGAAATGACTTACCAAGAATTGAAGGAAAAGCTCACAAGTAAACCCATTTTGAAATTACCTGACTTAAGTCAAGAATTCATAGTAAGGACGGATGCAAGTAATATTGGGTTAGGTGCAACTCTACTACAGAAATCAGATGCATTGGATGGGGAATTGAGCCCAGTGGCATATGCTAGCAGAAAGTTGAATAAAGCTGAAATCAACTACTCAACTAGCGAAAAAGAATGTCTTGCAGTAATATGGGCAATAAAGAAATTCAATATTTATCTATATGGGAAGGCATTTAAGTTGCAAACAGACCACAAACCTTTATCGTTTCTGCACAGGCTAAGCATGAGAACTCTAGGTTACTCCGATGGTCTTTACTTCTGGCTCCATATAATTTTAGCATTGAGTATATATCTGGAAAAACCAATTTGGGAGCGGATTTTTTAAGCCGCCATCCGTGTGATGAGAATCACCGTAAACACCAGAAATAATAATAAATTTCTCTATGTGAATATAGAATAAAGGACTGACATATAATGTCTGTTTTAAGAGGGGAGGTGTCGTGGAATATTCTAATCCACATATATAAATTATCAAGTAAATATAAAGCCTAATAAATACATATAATAAATAAAGGAAGAAGAATGGTAAAGAACAGTGCTGTCACAATGACTGTACTCGAAATCCCCTTGTTTTCTACTGCGTAAGCAAATTGTAACGTTTCACGTCGATATTAAAGGCTTTCTGCAACATACACGCGTTTCCCAAACACACAATAAAATGTGCTGCCTTTCTAAGAAAAACCTTGAAATATGCAAGTTGACCTACATTTTAAATTCCATTCATGTCTTTTTCTACACTGCGTTACCAAAACGAACGAACAGATGGTCAAAAGGATAAAGAGAGAGGGGAGGGCTGAAAATCAGGAACGCATGCAACACGCGTCGCGCGATACACAAATGCCGCCATCACGCGTGTAAGTCTACATGCACTAATTTTTTTTTTTCAGACGGACAGTGATAAAATACACTACCCTTTCCCAGAGTTAGGTTTATAAATCATAAAAAACGCTTATTAGAAAAGATAACATTAGATGGGTTTACGGTTGAAAACATAACAGTACCCAGACAGCACATCTTCGAAACAGGAGGTAGAAAATACATATTTTGAACGCAGCCACGTAGCTCTTTCAAATTGGTATATTTGGGTTCCTTAGGGCTTGCTGACAAATAATATGTAAAACGTTACGCAATAGTCCAGGAATTAATAAATTATACCCAAAATAAAATAGTGAGGATGCCTGACAGCATGGAATCATTTCTGCTCATAAAATTTTTTTTTATAACGTGTTTGAAAAAACCTTACGTTACATAAATAGCCTACCATGTAAACTCCCAATTGATTGGAGCGCAACAAATGAAAGCCTAACCACGATTGGTCGGACTATAAATACTATCTTTCGTTGTTAGGGGAGACGGGAAAAGGTAACATTTTTTCAAACACTTGTCGAAACGTGGCTCATTGGCCAGTCTCACTGATATACACACTTGGGAGCGTTAGTTCGAAACCACTTGTTTAAATAAGCTTGATAAAGCATCAGTGCGTTGAAGCCAGCTCACAATTTTGCTAAAATAAAAGCCTGGAACATAAGCAGATGGAAATTTGTGCCAGTAATTGTGCCAGAATTCATTGCTAATCAACGTATCTGTGTTTATTTCCATGAAATTGTGGGACAGTGGTCTTGATGGGTCTGAGCAGCACCTGGTCAGAGCTTTGCTGAATCCAGTGTCGGACAGCATACTCCTTGGTCCATTTAGCTATCAGTGAGGTGTCTCCAGAGCCCAGAGGAGAATTCGAGCAGAGGAGTCCTTTCCTGCCGCCATCACGCCAGATAAGCTAACTTGGCCAGCTGAGCTCAACATTATGTCCCCTCATCTTGAAATGACTTTATAAAAATACCATTCAGAGGGGAATTTAATTGTCTTAATATCAGGAACTGAGAACATCTCCAATACTAGTCCCAAAAGACAAACTATTGAAGTCATGATGACAAATACCAACAGAGCTTGAACAAAACAAAACCAGTATTACCTCATTTTACTACTACACAACTGACACACATAGAATATTTGTAATAATATATGTCACTACAATATTCATATTAAATACATTCTGTACATAACTTGTAATTTAAATTGATTGTGATTCCTGGTTCCCTTGTAGTTGAATCAGGACACATATTCATTCATGCCAGTAATGAATACATATTGTTATTTGAAAAGTTACGAGTGACTTCTTTAAGATATTCTCATAGAGTGTTATATGTATGTGAGTGTCACAGTGTTGTTAAGAGTAGTGGATTAAATTAAATTGTTTATGTGTCTGTTGTTGTGACTTACACTTCATCATACACATACCCTAGACACATAACGTAGTCATCACACTATTCCAGAATAATTCTGACTGAGATATATAGATATGTGGTAGCAAGTAAGGTTATATATAATACACTACTCTTATTAGATATATATACCTTCACAGCTGATCTCAGTCAGTACACTAAGTCCCCTATAAATATTTATAACATCCCACTTCACCACACATACATTGCGAGGAGCGGTAAGTCATTATTGATTACACACATTTATGACGGCCCTTGTTTCTGTGATTGGCTGGATACACAAATGACCAATCGCTTTTTTTTTTAATAAATGCAACATTGTTCGTCACTTAGTTCTGTTAATCCTTTTAATTTGTCCGATCCCATCCCTCTGTGAATTCTATACTCTTCAAGCGTACATTATTATAGGTAATCTTTGTCTAGCATACCCCGTTAGTGTAAATAGATAAGGACGTGAAAGGAGTTCACAACAAAGTTTCGTTGTTCCCGTTTTCTCTCAGTTTTCTCTTTCTTTATCTTCTCATGGAGCGTAGATCATTGCTCCCTGATATGCGCTGTCTTCTGCAGGTCTCAATCACTATGATGATAGGAAACTATGCAGAGCGAAAAAAGCAGGAGGCAATCTGATCATCAGAATAGGTCATCCGTCGATCAAGTGTTTCGGCTCCTTAATCTCTTTTACACTCTAAGGGGGCGGGCCCACTTGGGTCATGACTCCTAAGTGTCAGCCACCTGTTGTCTGGTGCAGAGAACTGAACCAACCCCACCTTGGTTGCAGCTTTCAGCTGCACTCCTACAAGATAGCTCTCTAATTTTCCCATTATTTTCATCAAGTACTAGTGCCCAGGGCCGGATTAAGAACTCCGTAGGCCCTAGACTATTAAGATGTATTGGGGCCCATCTCCAATCTTCTCAAAGGTAAAACTAGACAAAACTAATGGATTTCAGATAGGTTTTTTTTTTTAAATGAAAGTATAATATTTAAAAAAAAAAAAAAGTTTTCGTAGCTGTCCTTAGATTGTATTAAAGAAAGTGGGGCCCCTGCAAAACAAAATATAATACAAGAAATAGATGTGCGGGTTGATGTATCTGTTGTACAGATACTATTACCCTGCATGCACTATCGTGCACGTGCCATTTCTGTAGAGCTCTGTACGTTTTGACTCCGTTGATTTTATCGCGGGGCCCCTGTAAGCCTGGGGCCCGTTTCTAGTGGGTCTAATGAATAATCCGGCGCTGCGGATGCCCATTTCTTAATGTAGATCGTACCAGCTCTATTATCTTTGAAAAACATTATTTCTTTTGAGTGGTTGAAGAAAAAGGTGGAGGGGGGTATTCTGTGAATGCACTCATTGCCACAGTCAGTAATTTTTATACTTCGTAATTTATCCTGTAATCCTCGGAGGTCTCCGAAGATACACGGACATAATAGGCTTACTGGACACTCGTGCATGTCGAACAAAGTGGTTAATATCAGCATCATTATTGCTTCTTCTTTTTCAATAACCATGCCTAGTGGCGTAGGAGAATATGTCTCTCCACAAATTAAGGCATTTATCATTATAAAAGTAATATTACATTTGCAATAATCATCATAATTAAAGTACGTTTTTAACATTAAAAAAGAATAATAATAATAATAATGAATGTAAAAATAAAATAAATAAAAATAAAAATAAACATAGATAGATAGATAGATAGATAGATAGATAGATAGATAGATAGATAGATAGATAGATAGATAGATAGATAGATAGATAGATAGATAGATAGATAGATAGATAGATAGATAGTTAGAGAGAGAGTTAGAGAGAGTTAGAGAGAGAGAGTTAGAGAGAGAGTTAGAGAGAGAGTTATAGAGAGCTAGAGATGGTACCTGGAAGGCGAGGCAGGGGCCGACCAAGACGACGGTGGACACAGGACATTGAATACACCTTGAATACGACAATGGAGGAGGCGGGAAGGCTGGCTAGAGATCGAGAGTCTTTCAGGCGGGCTGTGATGAGAGCGACGTTCTGCAAATGACATGCTACATGATGATGATGTCAAACTGTCCAGTATTTGCTCTCTTTGTCTTCTCCTGTCTCTTTTTCCTTCAATCTTACCTGTTGTTACGATATAATCCAGCTTTCCTCTTCTCATAACATGCCCAAATAAAAAGTCGATTGATTCTTTCTAACTTGTGAAATAAGTTTCATTAGCGCATTAGCCTCTTTCAGAACATCCTCATTACTCTTTTTGGCTGTCCATGGTATTTTTAACATTCTTCTGTAAAACCACATCTCTGTGGCCTCTAGTGCCTTCCTTACTTGTTTACTTATTGTCCATGGCTCACTCCCATATGTCGGGATTGGTTCTATATAACAATGAAGAACTCTCTTTCTTACTTCCATTGACAATGAATTGTTTCATAAAATACTCTTTATTATAGAATGCTGCTTTTGCCTGAGCTATTCTGTTCTTCGCTCCCAAGATGCATCTTCTATCCGTTGTTATTAATGTGCCCAGGTATTTTAATTTATTGACCTGTTTTAAAACTGTTCCATTTACTTTGATAGTGCAATCTGGGGAAGCCCTTTTCTTTGAGACGACTATTACTTCTGTCTTTTTTGCTATTAAGACTTGGGCCTTTATTTCCACTTTCTATCACAATTGTATCGACCATTTCCTGCAGCTCCTTGTCACATAATTGCTATCGACTATCGAAGGAGAATAAGCCTTTACAACCACGGCACAATCCAAGTACTCGTGTCCTGTGCCGTTTACTCGTGGTCTTTCCGTGTCTTCATTTCTGTCTCCAATTCTCTTCTCTATGTGTTTTCTGGTCACCTTCTGTCTCCAGATCTTTTCTCTATGTGTTTTCTGGTCACCTTCTGTCTCCAGATCTCTTCTCTATGTGTTTTCTGGTCACCTTCTGTCTCCAGATCTCTTCTCTATGTGTTTTCTGGTCACCTTCTGTCTCCAGATCTCTTCTCTATGTGTTTTCTGGTCACCTTCTGTCTCCAGTTCTCTTCTCTATGTGTTTTCTGGTCACCTTCTGTCTCTTTTACACGCGGATTACAGAACTAAGACTGCCTTGTAATGTTCTCAACACATTTCCTCAGTGTTGCAAGAGTGCCTGGCATGTTTTTATCGAGGACATGTTCTCCACTGGGAGCTTGAAAATGTTGATGTTGTTATTGTTGTTGTCGATATCTCATAGCTGCTGAGCATGTCTACTCTTGGCACCCCAATGCCATTATTAGAAAAGTGCAGGTTTTCTGCAGTTGGTCCAGGGTTCCATTTAGTGAGTTGGTGATTGTCGGGGGCGTCTGTAATAGTTTTTTTCCTGGCATTTGTGAGTGGTGGACACTCCATGAGGAGGTGTCTGGTTGTTTCGTAAGGACGATAGCAGTGTCTACACATGGGTAGGTGCAGAGGGTTAATACGGTTTAAATAGCTTTTGACTCTGGCGTGTCCTGTTCGAAACTGAAAGATAAGACTTTGATTGCTCCTATTAAGTCTGTTAATGTTGTCCTTGTCTTTTGGGTGGATCATTTGTATCGATGACGATAATGATTATGGTGATAATTGGTTTACCAAATTAGGTGTAATCGTGGGGCGGTGATAAGAATTTCCCCCCTTATAGTTTCTGCATTTCGTGTTTCTAAGCAACCAAACTGTCGGCACTGCCACCACCACGAGGAATCAGTTGAACACCTACTGTTACAGTACCCAAGACTAACTGACCTGCGACGCCAGCTACTCCCATCGCACCCAACCATCAACAGTACACTCCACACATCATAGCAACAACTGAGGAAGACTTGTACCTTTGTCAGAGAGGCAATGGGCTGTCAAGAGCTACCTGCTCACAGCTAAAGGGATTATATCATCATCATCATCAAGCAATCAATTTTTACTCCTGCATATAAAAACGTTAGGCAATTCGTACAGTGCAACTAACATGAGGTTATGAATGGGGATGGCAGCCTCATCATGTAGAACCAATTGCCAGAGACGCCACTGCTGTATGAGTATGTGGATGCTTGATGCAGGCTTCCTGTAAGGTGAACAGTTGCAGTAGTGGCTGTATGCTTCATAGGGAGCGGAAAGAAACATGACGATGTTGATGATATAACAGCGTTACCCCCGTGTAGGTTCCGTGTGGAGTAACGATAAGAATCAATGTATATAAAATCCTAGCTTTTTCTGTCACTAACGCTAGGGGATGCAACTTTGGTTGAAAGTTAGACATTAATTGTATTGTTTCCCTTTTATGTACTCTTTACAATGTTGAATTCCTTTACAATGATGGGTAAAATGCATGTGAGAGTAAATGAAATCAGTATAAAAGACGAGAGAAAGGAAGGGCAGAATGTCAGACCCTCAATTCTCAACCCTTTAAAAATAAAGTTCGTTCGTTCGTTCTCCCGAAAATAGTAACACTCGACAAAGAAAAGTGCGCAAATGACGGTGTGCACAAAAATATATTTATAGAATATGTGATCCCGTATACACACATTGGGATCCTCGTGTACTGTGGTGATGCACAGTGGGTTTTTTAATAAGTAAAATTGCCGTTTGGTATTGATGCTTTTGAATTTAATTCCCGTCTTAATGCGGGCTTTTACACAAGTAATAATATACCAGCGTTGTCTCGCCTAGTTCATGATTGTGTCAGGGGAGATGAAGAAAGAATATAACTCCGTTAAGCATGTCGTAAGGTACGACTACCCTGTGGTTGTGCATGGGAATGGCAGCCTTATGATGTAAAAGAAGTAGCTACAAGACCCCCGCGGCTTTGACTCAGGCTTCCCTCAATGGGACAAGCTGTATGGAGCGAAGAAGGAAAATATGAATAGATGGATGTAACAACGTTAGATTATGACATCTTGTCCACCGGTTAAATCACTTAGCAGATCAGAAGTGATAGCTAGTGCGTAAAATACAGTGCATTGTTTTTTTTAATTTAATCACTTCTTTAATCTAGCGAGTAGAACAGCCGTGCAGAATTAATAAGATATAGACGTCTAGAATTATGGGTATTCTTATTGTTACATTCCTTGTATTTGATTGGATGGTTGAATATTGTTCATCCGTAACTTTCTCTTCACCAGCATTTGTAGTCTTTGACTCCATGTCTTCTTCTATTGGCTTGACATCAACACACCCTTCGTTCTCTCGTACTAATTTCTTCTTTCACTTTGTTTTGTTACTTCACTTAAGCGGCATTTAACCACTACTGCAGCCGACTTTGACGCAGGAAGGCTGCACCAAAGCACTTCTCTTACAGTGCGGTAATTTGTTTTACATGAATTGTTTCCCAGCCTCTGCACAATCGCACATTAGTAGCCACTTACAATACGTCTTAGCTAGCATGGGTTCTGTCCTTTCTTTGTCTCGTCACTGGCCCCTAGAAAGGAAAAAAAAAACACACTGAGTGAGCACTCACACACGAAGAGTCTTCTCCCCCTCCATCTCGCCCCATTCATTTCCTTCGTCTCTTATCAACATTCTGATGCCAGTGAGGTTACTTGTTATTTACGGGCCCCGTGCAGTTCTGGGTAAAGAAGGGGGTCTCTGCGGAGATGAAGAAAAAACAGAGCCACTGCACCGTTACGTATGTCGTAAGAGACGAATAATGTGAGGTTGGGCACGGAGGATGTCATTCTCATCATGGAAAATAAATTGCTACACACGCCACTCTTACCAGAGCGCAACATATTTTGTTTTGCAGGCTTTCAGCAAGTGGGTCAGCTGGAGTGGTTGCTCCATGCTGTGTAAGGAGCAAAAAGGAAAGGAATAGAGAGAGAGAGAGAGAGGAGAGAGAAAGAGAAAGAGGCTACATGCCGCAAGCAGTTCTCTCATTCTGAAGTTACAGCTGTACGTTGTATGTCAGCCTTCTCGTGATACCCTCCTTATTGTGACACATTCATTCAATCACTTCCTATTTTCACGACATTTACTGTCAGTACTACTCTCTTATTATCTGCGTAGTTTGTTCTCTCCATCTGTCCGATGTGTTCTTTATAGATGATTATGCCCATCTATATCATACGATGTGTATCTTTATATTAATAATATCTACCTATCTTCAACGACGTGTATCTTCATATCCCATCCCAACTAACATAATTACCGATGTATGTTACGTCGGTCGGTCTCACTCAAAAAAGTGCATAAAAATTGGTGTGCATGAGCCCTCACCCGATGTACAAATCATGAAAACTTGAAAGTTTTTGTTAAAACCACTTATTATCAGGGAACTCTCTTTGAAAACAATCCACGCACTTTCACACAAAATGTTGTCATGAAAGAACTTTTAAATTGAATCTAAAATAACATAATTCTCACCGTGTGTACGTTGGTCACAGCTGAGGAATGCAACTGTGTTGAAAAATTGTATTGTTTCCATTATATATACTCTCCCGAAAATAGTTACAATCAACAAAGAAAAGCGTTCAAATGACGGTGTTCATGAACAGTTTGATAACACTGTATAATGGAAAGAAACCAAAAACACTCGAAGAATGTACTTCTATTTGCTCATCCGGGAACGGAAACAGCACACTATAATTAAAAACCCGTCAAGTTTGACGGGTTATTGCTAGTTAATAATATCTACCTCTCCTACTACGATGTATATCTTCATACATTATATCTACATCTCCCCTTCGATGTATATCTTCATATATTATATCTACCTCTCTCCTACGATGTATATCTTCATATATTATATCTACATCTCCCCTTTGATGTATATCTTCGTATATTATACCTACCTCTCTCCTACGATGTATACCTTCATATATTATATCTAATCTCTCCTACGATGTATATCTTCATATAATATTTCTACATTTCTCCTACGATGTATATCTTCATATAATATATCTACATTTCTCCTACGATGTATACCTTCATATATTATATCTAATCTCTCCTACGATGTATATCTTCATATAATATTTCTACATTTCTCCTACGATGTATATCTTCATATAATATATCTACATTTCTCCTACGATGTATATCTTCATATAATATATCTACCTCTCTCCTACGATGTATATCTTCATATAATATTTCTACATCTCTCCTATGATGTATATCTTCATATAATATATCTACATTTCTCCTACGATGTATATCTTCATATAATATATCTACATTTCTCATGTGATGTATATCTTCATATAATATATCTACATTTCTCCTACGATGTATATCTTCATACTCTTCTACGATATATTCAGGCTGCGGTACAATATTTTGGTTTTTTGTAATGCATGCACTGTGAACTTTGAACGTGCGATTGGCAGAGTGGTTAGAGCACAGGTCTCTCGCGGCAAAGGTGCTGGTTTCGAATCACGGTACCGACACGTTCCAGTCTACCCAGCTGTAAATTTGTATCTGACTCGGCTCTTTGAGTTAGGGAAGGAGGAAGGAGCGAGGAAGGGAACTCGTCACCCCCACCTCTCGATGCTGGACCTAGTAAAGCGACGTCTCTAACACTTCACTCCCCTACGGCAGTATCTGCTGTGGAGCTACCTTTACTGTGAACTTTAACCCAATACATCCTACATCTTTCTTTTCCCCTCCCTCTCTTTACTCCATCTCTCTCTCTTTCGCCTCTCTCTCTGAACCTAATTCTTGCTCCTCTCTTACGTTAGTATGAAGCATAATCTCTAACCGCATCACCTCCAAGCCATCCAAGCTCTCAGGGCAATCTGCATCAGTACTTCGGTATCGAATGTGTCCTTATTTTGTCGTTCTCCAGTCCTCTTCTCCGACGTGCTTTGGCGTCGTCTTTATGGCGTCGTCGATATTCTGTCAAACTACTTAATATTACTTTACCTCATTCCAGTTTTAAATCGATTATATAGCATTTACTTCCTTTCTCGACCGCCCTCGTGCCTTTTAAATATATCTCGCAATCATAACTTTCCCTGTCTCTGCCAGGCCTCACTTTATCCCATAAATACCTGTTATTATTCGCAACAATCAGCCCTTTCTTATGAAAAGAAGATTACAATAAAAAGTCCCTGGTATCTGTTCCCAAAAAACCGAATCTCCATTTCGCCCTATCCAAAATCCGAAACTAAATATCCAATTGTCGGAACACACACGCCCAGTAATTTCTCCTCCTGTCTTGACAATTCTTTGGGAGTTTTTGCAGATATTTTGTCCTAGGATATTATTCGCGTGATTAAGGGTAATATCTGCCGGCTTTTGTTTCGCGCATGTCAGCTGAAAACGTGGATCCTGTCGTGAGGATTAATCTACGATGTATGTGAAGAGCTCTGGTCTCACACGTTAGCTATATGAGAAAAAAATAAAATGATGTATGTTATTGTAGAGGTTGACTGCAAAGTCACCGCTTATTTTTAAGTTTTTAGAACCCTCACTTGTATCCAATGGGTACCTGTTTCGATTCCGAATACAATTTACGGAAATTTTTTTTCAGAACTAGTGGTCCTAATGATGTCGTACTTCCCCCTGGTCTCCTGGGTAGTGAGATCGGATGCCTAGCTTTCTCGGATAAGGGCAAAAAAAAAAGGAGGTCCCGTCTGCAATTTGCGCACGTTCAAAATCCCACGGCACTTGGAAATCGTAAAGAGTAGGCCTATCCGGCCACTGCCCTGGCAAAATTAAATATAAAAAAAATTAGAAACCTACCCACCACAACATATTTATAGAATGTGTGATTCCTATATACACACGTTGGTATTCTCGCCGGTGCTACGGAGTTCGTGCACTGTGCTGAGACCCTTCTTGTGTGACCTAAAGGAGGAGACCGGAGCACTGATGAAGTTGTCCGTGTGCGATGAAGATAGTCCTTAAAGACCAAACCAATCCAAAGGCTATATGTGAAACAATCTTCAAAACAATGAACAATAAGTGTCACATGACTTACTTACTTAGTCGTTCCTCTTCTACCGTGAGGTGTAGAGGTTTGGAAGAGAGAGCGCCATACTATCCTATCGGCTGTCTTCTTCCTGACCTGGTTCCATTCTAGTCCTCGGTCCTTCGGAGATTGTATAATGTTGTCCTCCCAGCGGACTCTGGGTCGTCCTGGGGGTCTGGATCCCTGGCTCTTGGTTTTCCATGCTTGTCGTGGTAGCCGATCTTCTCCCATTCTGTAATATTTGACAAATACGTTATTTTTATTCTTTAATTTCCAGGAGGAAAAATATATATATATATATATATATATATATATATATATATATATATATATATATATATATATATATATATATATATATATATATATATATATAATAAAATTGTCAATTAAGTATCGTCACTAGAAACAGCGCGCTCGGGGGGAGGGCGGCTCTGGTGAGATAAAGAAAAGATATTACTCCTACACCATCAGGCATGTCGTACAAGACGACTAATATCATGTTTTGCATGTGATTGGCACAACCTCATCATGTTAAACAACTACCAGAGAAACCACTGCTGCAAAAGCATGTGAATGTTTGATACATGCCTCCTGCAAAAGGGAAGGGGGGGGGGGGGGGAATCAGCTGAAGTAGTGGTTCCATATCTCCATAAGGAGCGTTGAGGAAAATTATCATGATGATGATGAATTACTACAAACCGAAAACATTGCTGCTACCTTTGAAATTATGTTGAACAAATTGGATCTTATGATTACTTGTAATGTTAATATAATATGTTATTTTGTGTGATAAAATAACAGTTAACTGTCTTTATTGTGATGTTTGTGTTATATAAATTTATTGGACAAAAATTGAAGAAACAACAGGGTAAAAATAGGAAGTTACTTTTTTTAAAATAGCCCTATCTTAAACGTAGTGAAGTGAATGTGTATTACGTGATATGCGCTGTAGCGTGTGTGATAACAGTTACGTTTTGTTACACGCTTAAGTAGCCGGAGTGGTTAAGAGGTATGGCGTCCGCCTCGAATTCTAGAGGTACTGGGTCCGATTCCCAGCTAAGGGAATATAATTTATGGAGATTTTTTTTCCTTCAGAACCAATTGTCCTAATGATGTCATACTCCCCCCTGGTCTCCTGGTTTAGTGGCAGCCATCTTGCTTCACATGTGACTGGACTTAATATTAAGGAAGTTTTTTTCTCTTATTTTTATAGTTTCATGTTCTCTACTTAATTCTCATTTTCTTTCCCTCCTGTCTCTTGTTTGTCTGTCCCTGACGAAGGCCTTGTGGCCGCAACGTAGGTTTTTCTTGTCCTTCTCCTTGTAAGACGTATTACTATTTGTGTGGGTGTGTGTTTTTTTTTTTTTCAACTGTAGTGAGATCGGATGCCTATAGCCTTCTCGGATAACGGCAAAGAAATAGGAGGTCTCCTGTGCAAGTTGCGCACGTTAAACATCCCACGGCAGTTGGAAATCGTAAAGAAGAGCAGGCCTATCAGGCCGCAGCCCTGGCAAGAATTTAAAAATTAGAAACCTACCTACCACAAAAATATTTATAGAATGTGTGATTCCTATATACACAACCTTGGATTCTCGCCGGTGCTACGGAGTTCGTGCACTGTGCTGAGATCCTCCCTGTGTGATCTAAAGGAGGAGATCGGAGCACTGATGGCGTTGTCCGTGTGCAATGAAGATAGTTCCTTAACACCAAACCAAACCAAACCATACACGCGTAAAATTGTTTCGAACTTCCATTTGTGCAACATTACTTAACATTTCATGTGTTTATGATTCGTGCTGTGTAAATATTTATGAAATATTGTGTGCTTTGTGTGTAAAAAAAAAAAAAAACATATGTATGCGTTAGCACATAGTCATGGGTGTGTAATATGGCGTGTTGTATACAACACACAGTGTTATCAATTTCACAGTAAAATACGACAGAACACCCCCCCCCCCCCCCTCCTCTCGCTTAAATGAAAAATTACGTATTTAGTTTATTCTTACTTTCGTTTCTATACTGTTTTTCACATGACTTGTCCCTGAAGAAGACAAAGGGGTCGATACATGGGTCGTGTTTTTCGTGGCCGTTTTTATCAAGACTTCACTATCACATATTATCATTGAATCCATTGTGTTATTTAGTTTCTAATACAGTTCTGATTTTCTTATAATGTGATAAGTGTTGAGCATTACAACTCGCATAATTCAGATTGCCTTGTATATTCTTACTAGTGTAATAGAATATGCATTACTCATCACATATGTATGACGTAATGTGCTATCGATTGGCAAATGGTGTATAATGCTGTGCTAGCCCGCGTGTAGTTCCCACGTTGTCTGATGACACAAATAAAGAATAGGACTACTGATCTCATCACAAGCATGTCGTAAGGTGCAACTAATATGAGGTTATACACGAGGTTGCCAACTCATCTTGTAAAACCAGTTGCTGTAGAAACCAGCACTACAACAGATTGTACCTTAGTGTAGGCTTCATAAGGGGGGGGGGGGGGGGGGGGCGGGGGGAGGGGGGGGGGGCGGGGGGGGAGGGGGGGCAGGTTCTGCAGTGGTGACTGTATGCTCCATGCGGAATGAAAAAGGAGATGCTGATAATGAGTACCATGTCAAATGCGTTCGAGTGGTTACAACGCCTGCTTCTCGAGACAAAAAGATTGGGTTCGAAAGCAGTTACCGTCACGAAGCAGTTACCGTCACGCTCCAGTCTACCAATCTAAATACAACAAAAAAAAACCCATAGGTGCCTGACTCTGCTCATGAATCAGGAAGGAAAAGATAGCGAGGAAGTGTACCAACCGTCCCACCTTCATAAATCTGAGACCTAGTTTCGACGAAGTCTTTAACACTTTACCTCTCTACGGCAGTATATACTATGGGATTGCCTTTACCTGCTGCTTTGCGCATGCTTATAGAAAATTACGTGCTAAATTTGTCTACGTAAATAACATAAAGTATGTTATATGTGATGCTCTGTAATATATGTATAATAAAGACAAAGGTAGTCCCATAGCAGATACAGCCGTAGGGGAGTGA
Source organism: Oreohelix idahoensis (assembly GCA_024509875.1). Lineage (NCBI taxonomy): Eukaryota > Metazoa > Mollusca > Gastropoda > Stylommatophora > Oreohelicidae > Oreohelix > Oreohelix idahoensis. The sequence goes on along the minus strand of JAMPIV010009939.1, from coordinate 161,108 downwards.
AGTGTAAGAGACTTTACCAAACTAGGTCCAGCATCGGAAGGTGGGGTGACCAGTTCCCTTCCCCTCTGCCTTTTCCTTCCCTAACTCAAAGTCAGGTACCCATTTACAGTTGGGTAGACTGGAGCGTGTCGATAGATAGATAGATAGATAGATAGATAGATAGATAGATAGATAGATAGATAGATAGATAGATAGATAGATAGATAGATAGATTTGAACCCGGCACCATTGCCACGAGAGATAAGCGCTCTAACCACTCATGTGCATGGTACATACGAGTAAATGCGTATTATGACATGTTACACATACATACTGGTAAAGGTCGTCCCGCAGCACTTATTGCGCTAAGTGAGTGAGGTGTTAGAGACTTCACTATACCATGCCCATCTTCGAGAGGTGATGTGACTAGTTTCCTTCCTCGCTGCATTTGCCTTCCCTAACTCAAGAACAGAGTCAGGCACCCAATTACAGCGAGGTACATGCAGCGTGATGCCACCTCATATCGAATCTGGTACTGTTGCCGAGACAGGCCAGCGCTCTAACCACTCGTCAGTCGGACGTTCTTCAACATTAGTAGAGTTCGTAAATCATACCAGACCCACCAATAACCCACTCTTGTGTTAAACTATAAGACTGACATTCTTGGATTCACTCTCTTTATTCGATATCGTTACGCGTCTGGAGAAGATTCAATAATTTCATTTGGCAGATAGTCCTCTTCTCCTTAAAACTTCAGCCATTCACGCCACTCCCTTGTCCATCGCTATCTTATTATTGTTGAAGGCGATCTTCTCTGTTGTTCTGGAACATTCAATTTGACAACAATGTTCCATATAATGTCAATAAAGTGGTTATAAATTCTGGCCATGTTAGTTGAGTTCTTATATGGTTTCATTCAAGATTTTCATCGTGTCAATTGGTGTTGCTTTACGCGAATGCGGGGTGGGGTAGAAAAAACGTGTGGGCAAACATTTGAAAGTTGCAATTATATTGAACTTGTAATTCCATTGACGTGATAAGTCGGTTCATTGAGTCCATACATTTATTCACAGTGATACATACATGATGATCAATTCCAATAGGGGTAGAGCGTAAGTCCATATAAGTAATGCATAAATTAATCAACAACGTAGACTGCTGGTTATGTGTCAATGTCCGTTATGAGGATACAATGCAGTATTGTCGTCAGAACGTCACAGCTATATGCACGAGCAGATAGACATGGCTACCTGCCGACAGTGAGACTGCGAGTCTGAATATATTCATACGAATTTGACGATTATTCTTCTCCTTCTGAGAATTCTAGTTAAATACTAACCTCCATAAATTTCCCTCTCATAAAGAGTTCTAGGACTGACCCTGGTCCATCAAAAATACACATATAAATGGCTATATCATGCCATTGAACTGGAAGGTTAGAAAAACGCAGCTATTCAGCTTGGCGGTCAAGTAACAAAGGGTCACGTTTCTTAGTTACCGACTGTGTCCTAAACAACGCTATACACGTCATAATCGATCGTGTATGAAGCGTTCAGTAATTGAAACATCTATCGCAATATATTAAATGTCTTAACCTTTACAATTGCACGTCTGGTAACCTTTAGCAGACGGCGTTAATATCATATACCGTAACAATTCCCTGTACACCGGGGAAAAAAAAATCGATAGATTTTTTTTCAATATCTATCCGACTTAACAATTTTTCAAAAAAAATTTAACACAATTGTGACATATGGCCGACGATGTTCTGAGTAGAACCGTGTTGCGGTCGTGTCAACTAACTATTTGTCATAGTCATCTAACATAAATCACATTATATATCAATATTATACATATTATTATATCAACTAAATAAATGTCCAATGTTAATAGTGAATGATAGAATTAAATTAAAGTAAGGTCTGTCGTATTAGTATGTCATATAGGAATTAATTTGACTAATTAAAATTAAATTAATTAATTAAACTAAGAGATAAATTATTAAGGTTCTAATGTAACGCGATGTTATGAGAGAAGAAAAAGACAAAATAAGTGAGAAGAAATAGAAAGAAATTCGAATATAAGTTTTAACTTAATTGTGTGTGAGATTTATTTTCTCTTTTCATAATTTCTTCTTTTAGTATTTCGTTCTCTTTTTTGTTCTTTCATTTCATTTTTTTCTCACATTTCATTTTATTGATAATAATTCCATTAAGAAGTTAAGTTAACTAATTAATTAGTATAGGGTATGATGATCCATCCGTAGTCTTGATCCTGATGAATTCTTTTAGGCAAAAATGTTCAAACGTTTACGTTGGAAAGAAATGTCATTTATCCTAGCATCCAAGAATTAAGTGCACCTAGGATAATAAGTTCGACTTGTCGTCAGATATTGTTCCATGATTGATCAATGATATTCGTATAAATGTAGTGCTGATTGAAATAGTTTAAGAGTGTCAATGTTGATTATTCGTCGTCAATAGGATTACGTGACAACGCATCAGCCACAATATTTTCAGTGCCAGGTATGTGTTCAATGGAGAACTCGAATGGCTGTAGGATGATTGAATATCTGGCAAGTTTCTGGCTTGTATGATTCGATCGACGCAAGGATGCTACAGCACGTTGGTCCGTCTGTATGGTGAAGGGAGCACCAAGCAAGAACTTTTCAAGTTTGGTTATTGCCCAGATCACAGATAAAAGTTCCTTGTCGACTGTTGAATACTTTGTTTCTTTTTAAGTCCAGCATTATTATTTAACCTCTTATTCTTCCTCATAATGCTTTTATCAATGTTGACAACGTCAACAGTTTTATTAGGATCAGTTATATCCTTAGTATGTTGTCCAATAGATCTATCATCTTCATCAATTTCCAGGATAGTACTGAGAGTGAAGTTGGAAACTGCTGTGCCACATGTATTTATGTTGTTGGCACGAAGTGTAGCCATATCAACAACAGCGTTAGCGTTGCTAAAAGAATGCAAATTTTTTTTTTCCCAATCATTAATTTCCTGTGGGGAACAATCCTTACTACCATGGATGCGTCCCAACATCAGATCTGCAATTGGATTCTGAAGCATGCATACTTTTACGTTCCCTGTGAAAAAAGGAGTGCTTAACTGCGGACATATTACACCAGAGGTAGGTCTTGCAGTCAACGATGGAACAGGCCTACTAATTTTTAACAGGGGATTAGTTAATGGATCCGTCGTCTCAGTGTTGAGGGATTCGGGATCCACAACGATTGGTGTACGACAGTCGCTGGTACATCCTAGCTGTGCAACGGGGGAATATGTCCGTTGCATGACTTTTGGTGGAACAATAGAGTTTTACCCCACAGCTATTATTCATGTTAACACTCCGTAGACTGCTGGTTATGTGTCAATGTCCGTTATGAGGATACAATGCAGTATTGTCGTCAGAACGTCACAGCTATATGCACGAGCAGATAGACATGGCTACCTGCCGACAGTGAGACTGCGAGTCTGAATATATTCATACGAATTTGACGATTATTCTTCTCCTTCTGAGAATTCTAGTTAAATACTAACCTCCATATATTTCCCTCTCATATTGAGTTCTAGGACTGACCCTGGTCCATCAAAAATACACATATAAATGGCTATATCATGCCATTGAACTGGAAGGTTAGAAAAACGCAGCTATTCAGCTTGGCGGTCAAGTAACAAAGGGTCACGTTTCTTAGTTACCGACTGTGTCCTAAACAACGCTATACACGTCATAATCGATCGTGTATGAAGCGTTCAGTAATTGAAACATCTAACGCAATATATTAAATGTCTTAACCTTTACAATTGCACGTCTGGTAACCTTTAGCAGACGGCGTTAATATCATATACCGTAACAATTCCCTGTACACCGGGGAAAAAAAAATCGATAGATTTTTTTTCAATATCTATCCGACTTAACAATTTTTCAAAAAAAATTTAACACAATTGTGACATATGGCCGACGATGTTCTGAGTAGAACCGTGTTGCGGTCGTGTCAACTAACTATTTGTCATAGTCATCTAACATAAATCACATTATATATCAATATTATACATATTATTATATCAACTAAATAAATGTCCAATGTTAATAGTGAATGATAGAATTAAATTAAAGTAAGGTCTGTCGTATTAGTATGTCATATAGGAATTAATTTGACTAATTAAAATTAAATTAATTAATTAAACCAAGAGATAAATTATTAAGGTTCTAATGTAACGCGATGTTATGAGAGAAGAAAAAGACAAAATAAGTGAGAAGAAATAGAAAGAAATTCGAATATAAGTTTTAACTTAATTGTGTGTGAGATTTATTTTCTCTTTTCATAATTTCTTCTTTTAGTATTTCGTTCTCTTTTTTGTTCTTTCATTTCATTTTTTTCTCACATTTCATTTTATTGATAATAATTCCATTAAGAAGTTAAGTTAACTAATTAATTAGTATAGGGTATGATGATCCATCCGTAGTCTTGATCCTGATGAATTCTTTTAGGCAAAAATGTTCAAACGTTTACGTTGGAAAGAAATGTCATTTATCCTAGCATCCAAGAATTAAGTGCACCTAGGATAATAAGTTCGACTTGTCGTCAGATATTGTTCCATGATTGATCAATGATATTCGTATATCGTGTATGGACATTAGACGAAGTTCGAATGTCAGTATATATACCTTGATTGTCTTGTAGTTCAATTCTGTGATGCATATAGTGTATATAAAGTTTAAATTGAAGGCAAGGTTAGTTCCCTTATAGTTGATACTTCGTTCAATCCAATGTAGTGCTGATTGAAATAGTTTAAGAGTGTCAATGTTGATTATTCGTCGTCAATAGGATTACGTGACAACGCATCAGCCACAATATTTTCAGTGCCAGGTATGTGTTCAATGGAGAACTCGAATGGCTGTAGGATGATTGAATATCTGGCAAGTTTCTGGCTTGTATGATTCGATCGACGCAAGGATGCTACAGCACGTTGGTCCGTCTGTATGGTGAAGGGAGCACCAAGCAAGAACTTTTCAAGTTTGGTTATTGCCCAGATCACAGATAAAAGTTCCTTGTCGACTGTTGAATACTTTGTTTCTTTTTAAGTCCAGCATTATTATTTAACCTCTTATTCTTCCTCATAATGCTTTTATCAATGTTGACAACGTCAACAGTTTTATTAGGATCAGTTATATCCTTAGTATGTTGTCCAATAGATCTATCATCTTCATCAATTTCCAGGATAGTACTGAGAGTGAAGTTGGAAACTGCTGTGCCACATGTATTTATGTTGTTGGCACGAAGTGTAGCCATATCAACAACAGCGTTAGCGTTGCTAAAAGAATGCAAATTTTTTTTTTCCCAATCATTAATTTCCTGTGGGGAACAATCCTTACTACCATGGATGCGTCCCAACATCAGATCTGCAATTGGATTCTGAAGCATGCATACTTTTACGTTCCCTGTGAAAAAAGGAGTGCTTAACTGCGGACATATTACACCAGAGGTAGGTCTTGCAGTCAACGATGGAACAGGCCTACTAATTTTTAACAGGGGATTAGTTAATGGATCCGTCGTCTCAGTGTTGAGGGATTCGGGATCCACAACGATTGGTGTACGACAGTCGCTGGTACATCCTAGCTGTGCAACGGGGGAATATGTCCGTTGCATGACTTTTGGTGGAACAATAGAGTTTTACCCCACAGCTATTATTCATGTTAACACTCCGTAGACTGCTGGTTATGTGTCAATGTCCGTTATGAGGATACAATGCAGTATTGTCGTCAGAACGTCACAGCTATATGCACGAGCAGATAGACATGGCTACCTGCCGACAGTGAGACTGCGAGTCTGAATATATTCATACGAATTTGACGATTATTCTTCTCCTTCTGAGAATTCTAGTTAAATACTAACCTCCATATATTTCCCTCTCATATTGAGTTCTAGGACTGACCCTGGTCCATCAAAAATACACATATAAATGGCTATATCATGCCATTGAACTGGAAGGTTAGAAAAACGCAGCTATTCAGCTTGGCGGTCAAGTAACAAAGGGTCACGTTTCTTAGTTACCGACTGTGTCCTAAACAACGCTATACACGTCATAATCGATCGTGTATGAAGCTTTCAGTAATTGAAACATCTATCGCAATATATTAAATGTCTTAACCTTTACAATTGCACGTCTGGTAACCTTTAGCAGACGGCGTTAATATCATATACCGCCATTGATTGGGGATCGAAAAAAAATTCGGAAATTAACAATTGTTTACATTTGAAGGACGATCACATGATGTGCTGAATTATGACCTATGACGCATAGTTACCACAAGAGGTCAACCTTACGTCACCAAAGTTCGTGTACATGCCATACAAGTTGACAGCAGCAAGCCTAGTTTCTACGGAGGAAAAAAATAACAAAGTCAACGAATAAACCCTGTATATGCATCAAGAGCAAACAGTCAGACATACTTCTACACCGTTGGTGCATACCGTCATCGACAGGAGTCCGAACTGAGCACAAAAGATAAGTCATTTAAGTGTGACCCTCGCTGCGGCAGATACATGGCGTGTTGCATGTTGTTCCGAGGCGATGTTGTTCCAAAGGACGTCAACTCTGCCATTGCGTCCATCAAGGCCAAGAGGAACATTCAGTTCGTGGACTGGTGTCCAACTGGTTTCAAGGTAGGCATCAACTACCAACCACCAACTACTGTGCCTGGAGGAGATCTTGCCAAAATCAACCGAGCTGTCTGCATGCTGAGCAACACTACGGCCATTGGGGAAGCTTGGTCCCGGCTTGACCATAAGTTTGACTTGATGTACGCCAAGAGGGCCTTCGTGCATTGGTACGTGGGAGAAGGAATGGAGGAAGGAGAGTTCTCAGAAGCGCGCGAGGATCTTGCTGCTCTAGAAAAGGACTACGAGGAGGTGGGATTGAACTCTACAGACAGCGGAGACGAAGAAGAACTGGAAGGTTAGAAAAACGCAGCTATTCAGCTTGGCGGTCAAGTAACAAAGGGTCACGTTTCTTAGTTACCGACTGTGTCCTAAACAACGCTATACACGTCATAATCGATCGTGTATGAAGCGTTCAGTAATTGAAACATCTATCGCAATATATTAAATGTCTTAACCTTTACAATTGCACGTCTGGTAACCTTTAGCAGACGGCGTTAATATCATATACCGTAACAATTATGTTGTATGTTGTATAATGATTTGAATTAATGAGTATAAATGCGCGCATTAGTTAGCATTATGCCCCTTAACGTTGCATTTCTTTAAATTAATATGTAAAATGCACGTGAGAATAAATGAATTCAGTATACAAGATGAGAGAAAGGAAGGACAGAATGTCAGACGGACCTGCGTGCCCAATTCTCAACCCTTTGAAAATAAAGTTCATTCGTTATTTAAAATATGTATGTATGCGCCTGTAGGTCTTGTGTGTGTGTGTAGCACTCTGGGTAATTGTTAAATTATTATTAATTATAGTTTCGATTCTTTTTCCTAAAGTACGCGCCGTTTAGCTCGATATTAAATCCACCATTTAATTGAGGATCCTGTTCCAAACTTAAAGCCGGCCTGTTGCATAGCGCCATTGTAACTTTTTGGTTTTTCCACTTCAGAAATATGCACTTCTTTTGAGAAGCGTTGACAGGCGTAAATTTAAGATTTGCCTTAAATAACATTGCATTTTATAGACAGAGAAAGGCTACCAGCAGTCATCTGTTGTAAAGGAGTATTATATATTTGGCGTTTCACTGAGATAATAACACCGTTTGGACGGCTGTGGAGTTGTGTCCTCGGGCAGTAGGCGCTGAGCTCCCATGAGAAAGCCGGATGAACTATTCGGACAATATCGCTTTGCCAGGGATGTATTTGAGACTGGAGAAATAAGGCACGCTTGGGAATTATGGGTGGTGGTGACAGAAAGAGATTCTAGGTCAGCGTTTCTTAACCGTTTTGTGTGCGTTTGTGTGTGCCATGGACCTCTTTGATTGTCCGATGAAGGCTACAGACACCTTTGGTTGTCCGATGAAGACTACAGTCACCTTTGGTTGTCCGATGAAGGCTACAGACACCTTTGATTGTCAATGAAAGTCATTGACCCCTTTGATTGTTTGATGAAGGTCATGGACCCCTTTGATTGTTCGATGATGGCCATAGACCCTTTTGATTGTTTAATGAAAGCCGTGAAATCCTTTGATTGTTCGATTATGGCAATGGACCTCTTCGTGGACATTTTGTTTCACTAAATCATAATAAAAAAAACTTCACGTTAAGTTTAAGGTTATGTACACCCATTCGAGGAACTCCAATGGGTCCGTGGACCACAGGTTAAAGAAAACCCTGCTCTGGGTCACTGATTCTTATGTGTCGCGACCCCAAATTGGGTCGCAGGAAACATTGAAATGGGTCGTTTCCCTCACACGAAGTTTTAAGCGTCGTGCCTTTGGCTAAATTCTTATAATTAATTTGTTACGTGTTAATTTTGGTACATGGGTCGCAAGTTTCACCCACTGTGAAATTTGGGTTGTGGTTCGTACAAAAAAAAGCTTGAGAAACACTGTTCTAGGTAGAATGGGCAACATTTAAGTGCGGAAGTGACACCTGAAGGTTAGGAAACGTCCAGAGAAACCAGAATACCTGTGTTTGAATTACCATGGTTTTGAACAGGGCGCAGTTGGGAGCGACCTCATCGTGCAAAACAAATAGTTAACAAGCTTTATGCTAGCATCACACAACAGTCCTTGTTCTGGAACACACAGAGTATAAGAACTCTAAGACAGCCACAAAAACCAAAACAAAAAAAACTCGGAGAGGAGCCAGTGGCGTAACTGTAATGTATGGGACCCCTGGGCACAAATTAAGACGGGCTCTCCATATATAATGAACCCAACAACTAAAATTAATGTGCGGCAAATACGCATAAAAATGTAACTACTTCAATCATCATTAGCATCAAAAGGAGTCTTCAGCTCCCTAAGAAGCATAAGCCTTCAACCAATTTGTGCCAGGTGCTCCAATCCTACGGCACACGCTCACTATCTGTTCCTCCATTTATCCTTTTCACTTGTCTGTCCAGAATCTGGGACATGCAATAAAGTTTAACATAGGAACCAAGGAAATTACAAGGATATTTATATTAAGGCGAGGGTTCCTTCAGACCACTACTTTCCGGGACCCACTCGGTGCAGGGGCCCCCCTGGACGTGTCCGGTCCTCCCGGACGGTAGTTAACTACCGAGAAGGGCATGTGCGGCGGATTTAACAAGTCCGTGAAATGCAGGACGTCTCCTAAACCCCCATGACGCCCTCGTGGGGCCTAACGGTGATAGTTAGATGTAGGGGGTTTCCGAGTCTGGTCATGTCAGGAGATGAGCAAGACGCCTGGTACACACAGGCTAGCAGAGATCTGATTGACAGGCTAGCAGAGATCTGATTGACAGGCTAGCAGAGATCTGATTGACAGGCTAGCAGAGATCTGATTGACAGGCTAGCAGAGATCTGATTGACAGGCTAGCAGAGATTTGATTGACAGGCTAGCAGAGATCTGATTGACAGGCTAGCAGAGATCTGATTGACAGGCTAGCAGAGATCTGATTGACAGGCTAGCAGAGATCTGATTGAAAGACCGTTGCTTCGCTGGGGGATTATAACTGAAGTGGGAAATTTTATGCCCTTAATTTTCCAGACCTTAGACCAGCGTAAGGCAACCAAGGATCTAGGAGATCTACTTTTAAAACGCTGAGCTCTCTAAAGATCTAATTCGATAAAACCATGTCTATTTTCAGGCTTCATGGTATTTTTAATTTGAAATAAGTACGGCTTATATGTAATGTTTATCTCTGCTGGAGATATTTGCAATTACAGAGCAGTGGAACATTGAACTCAAATATTTAAACACATCTTAAATAAACTTCCACGTAAAGATCGCAGTTCCTATTTCACGCTGCTTATGAATAAAGTGAACTCTATTTAGCTAACTTGCAGGCTTGTCCTGGGAATGCGGTGAAGGTACTTTTAAACCTAAAGACATCGCGCCTTTAAGTGCCAGCTGGAGAAGACTAGTTCGAAATTTACCGAGGCTAAAAATTACTCTTTCCCATTCGCCGTCCAAAGATCTATCAAATGATTCCCTTGGTTCTACCGGTATATCAAGATCGACCGGTTGCCGATATCTGCCTTAGGCATTCAACAATCTTTTACCTAGACACGTAACGGTTTCGCATGAAATATTATGTCTTACTCGCTCCCTGCTGTATCGACCCCGTCAGACAGAGGAAAAAAAAAGAAGAAAAAAATGGTGGAGTATTATATCTGCAGGTAATTCAAAACTGCCTGGTCGATACACGGAGACATGACGTCCATGACAGGTCGAGTGACGGAACTGGTTTTCCTCGGATAGTTCGGTCATCCAGAAACCAGAATATCTTTCAGCGAGTTGAAAATAAACAGGGTGATGTCTTGTATATTTAGTTTTTTTTTTTTTTTTTGCGTTGTGTATTAAAAATAGACGGTAAACAAATAGACTAACATGCTGGAAAACGGACAGCCAAGTAGGCTGGCAGGAAGATAGACAGACTAATAGGTTGGCGAGCAGGAAGACAGACAGATATACAGACTGGCAGGTAGGAAGACAGACATATATACAGACTGGCAGGTAGACAGACAGATATACAGACTGGCAGGTAGAAAGACAGACAGATATACATACTGGCAGGTAAGAAGACAGACAGATATACAGACTGGCAGGTAGAAAGACAGACAGATATACAGACTAGCAGGTAGGAAGATATACAGATATACAGACAAGAAGTTAGAAAGACAGACCGATGTACAGGCAGGCAGGTAGAAAGACAGACAGATATACAGACTGGCAGGTAGGAAGACAGACAGATATACAGACTGGCAGGTAGAAAGACATACATATATACAGACTGGCAGGTATAAAGACAGACAGATATACAGACTGGCAGGTAGGAAGACAGACGGATATACAGACTGGAAGCCAGGAAGACAGACAGGCGTAAGACTGGCAGGCAGGAAGACTGACAGAGAGATAGGGAGGACGGCAAGAAGATAGATAGATAGATAGATAGATAGATAGATAGATAGATAGATAGATAGATAGATAGATAGATAGATAGATAGATAGATAGATAGATAGATAGATAGATAGATAGATAGATAGATAGATAGATAGATAGATAGATAGATAGATAGATAGATAGATAGATAGATAGATAGAATGGACGGTCGGGTGAGAGGATGGATGGGTAGATGAATGAATGAATATATAGAATCATGGTCGCTCTTCTTTATACATACCTTTATACAGGGCCTATACTGTTCCCTTTCTCCTCCCCATATTTATTCTCCAATGTTTTCTCCTCCTTCCCCGCCATACATCACCCACACTACAAAATGTCACAACTCCCAACTGTAGCTCTCAACATCCTCCACTCAAACCGGAATCTTTTTTCCCCCTCTTTCTTCCGTGCAATCCACTCACTCTCACCTTGTTAACGCTCACTCACGCATGACCGAACTCCGTAGCAAGTACGCGCGCGTGCAGCCATGCGCGTGACGTGCTAAGCCGCAGAAACACGCATGCTTTTCCGCCATATTTAAGAAAGTTCTCGCACTCCTCGGATGGCTTCGAGGAACACTCTCCAGCGGCAGGGTATCTATCCAAGCTTGAAGCCAAGTCGTAGTCCCGAGTTCCTGTTTCGTCGTGACTTCATCATATTTATCTCGTGTGACTTGTCACAGTCATACACCGTCTTAAATTGGTCATAAAACTAAATACAAGAATGTAAAGATTATATTTTTGTCGTGTTAAACGCAATCAAAGAACACTCATGCCGTGTATCTCCTTGTCTTCTTTCATTTTATTGATTTCCACAGTTCCCAACTTGCGTAGTTTGTTTTTAATTGGATTGTTGTCTCGTTGCGTCTTTGCGCTCCTCATTCAACCTAGACACAAGGCCGTCGGTTACATTAGTGTCTATATCCTATCCAAATTCGATTCCCAGTTGAGGGAATATAATTTATGGAAATGTTTTTTTTTCACAACCAGTGGTCCTAATGAAATGATACTGCCCCCTGGTCTTCTGGGTAGTGAGATCGGATACCTGGCCTTCTCGGATAAGGGCGAAAAAAATAGGAGGTCCCGTGTGCAAGTTGCATCATCATCATCATCATTCCTTTTCGTTCCCTGTGGAACATAGGACAGAAACTGTTGCTCTCCATCGATTTCCATTCTGGGCTGTCTTTTTCATCTGTGTCCAAGTCATTCCAATTTCCCTAGCCTCCTCTTCAACAGTTCTTCTCCAAGTTCTCTTTGGCCTCCCCACTCTTCTTTTCCCTTGTGGGTTCCAGTCAAGGGCAACTCTGGCTATGCTTGATTTTTCTCTTCTGAGTGTATGTCCTATCCATCCCCACTTTCTTACCTTAATTTCTGCCTGTATTGGCTGTTGTCCGCATCTTTTCCTTAGCTCTATATTTGTTATTACATCTGACCATCTTAAACGGAGGATCCATCGGAGACATATTTACAAATGTCTGTAGCTTGGAGGTGATACTCTTTGAGGCATGCCATGTCTCTGAGACATACAGCAAGACTGACTTCACATTTGAGTTAAAGATTCTAATTTTGTTCTCTCTGGATATCGCTGAAGAGTTCCATTATTGGTCGAAGGGCATTAAAAGCACATCTGACTTTATTTATCTTTGAGCAGACGTCACCAGCAGTTCCCCTTCCTGTGTCAATGTTGCTCCCTAGATATGTAAAGTTTTCTACTTCTTCAATGATATGATGATTGGTCTTCATCTTCTGCCTATTATTTATTCTCTGCCTATTATTTATTCTCATTTCTTTTGTTTTATTTACATTTATGTGCAGTCTCATCTTTGCTGCTTCTGTTACTAATCAATTTGTTTTCTCCTGCATATCTTGCTGTCTGTGTGACAGAAGGCATAAATCATCTGCAAAGCCTACAGCTGTGTGTTAAATATCCACTGTATTCCAGTTTTCTCTCCCTCTGTTGCTTGTCTCATAACGCAGTCTATGACCTTGAGAAAAATTGTTGGTGATAGCAGACATCCCTGTCTGACTCCACTTTGTACTGTGAAGAGCTCTGATGGTTTTCCTCTGTGTACTACTTTACATGAGGCCTCCTGATAGAAAGCTTGGATGATTTTATTGAATGTCTCTGGGATTCCATAATGTCTCAGGATTTTCCACATCACAGTACGGTCTATACTGTTGAAAGCCTTTTCGAAGTCCACAAAATTTACATACAAGGGGGTCTGCCACTCATTTGATTGTTCTATGATGATTCTGAGTGTTGCTATCTGGTCTGTGCATGATCTTCCTGCACGAAATCCTGCCTGTTCTTCTCTAAGTTTGCCATCTACCGCCTTTTTTAATACGGTCTAACAAAACTCTGGTCAAAATTTTTCCAGCCACTGCTAGTGGTGTTATACCCCTCCAGTTGCTACATACAGTCAGGTATCCTTTCTTTGGCAGCTTGATAATGTGGCCTTCCTTCCAGCTCTTTGGGATGGCCTCGTCCCAGATTTTCTTGAAGAGCTGGTGTAGCAACTATGTAGTGTATGGTATATCTGCCTTCAGGGCTTCTGGTGGTATTCCATTTGGTCCTGCGGCCTTCCCATTTTTCAGCTGTTTTATTGCCCGAGAGATCTCTTGTTTAGTGGGTGGGTTCATGTTGCACTGTAGTGGCTCGTCTGCTGGTTCTGTGATGGGTTGCTGTATTGGTTGGTTTCGGTTTAGGATTCCCTTAGAATAGTCAGCCCATCTGGCCCTTTGTTTCTCTTCATTGCTAATGCTTTGACCTTCTCTGCTCTTCACAGTTGTATTGTGGTTTATTGTGGTCTAGCTGTTTCTTAGATAAAGTTCTAGTAATATTATATAATGTTTTTAAGTCTCCTTTTTTGGTCGCTGCCTCGGCTTCCTCTGTTAGTTTTTCTGTTAGTGTGCAAGTTGCGCACGTTAAAATTTCCACGGCAGTTGGAAATCGTAAAGAGTAGGCCTATCGGGCCGTTGCCCTGGCAAAATTTAAAAATTAGAAACCTACCCACCACAAAAATATTTATAGAATGTGTGATTCCTATATACACACATTGGGATTCTCGCCGGTACTACGGAGTTCGTGCACTTGGCTGAGATCCTCCTTGTGTGAACTAAGGGAGGAGATAGGATCACTGATGGAGTTGTCCGTGTGCAATGAAGAAAGTCCTTAAAATCAAACCAAACCAAACCAGATCCAAATACAAAAGGCCCTTTGGCCTGATATGTGTGAATAAAAATATCTCCGGCTTTATGGGATTACATCTTGCCAATAAAAGCTTCTTTCCAGAGTTGTTCTTTTGTTTGTTTCTTCTTTCCTAGTTCTTTCACTGTTGCTGTATTAGTCTTCTGGGACCTAAGACGCGTCAACAGTGAGGAATGTAGTTAGCGACCCATAGCTTGACTGCTTGCGTCAGGGTCAGCGAACCAGAGCTGACCAAGACCATACTCCATCTCCAAATGGTGGTCCTGGAAACAGGCTGCATCACTGCAGTCTGGCTGAGTGAGTAGGGATCGAAGAGGGAAGGCTAACCCAGTCCCAAAAATGCCATGCTGAAGTCGGATGTGTTGGCCGAAAAGCGAAAATATCGCAGCTTCGCTGTAAACGGACACAACGCAACCAACGTCCTTTTCAGGACGAACGAAGAAGAAGAAGTATTAGTCTCCTTATAAAATAACTATCTCTTGTCTTGTCTTTCAGGCGACTTTCGTTGGTTGGAAAATGTATAGCCGTTTATTTGTTTGCTTTGTAATTTTCTTTAACATGCAGCGCAAGGTATGCAAACATTTTTTAGTATCTTGAAGCCACCGTAAACATTTGTAACAATTAACGAGAACACCTGTTATATTAGATATCTAGCATCCGGGGATCTCTGACAAGATAAAGATAAGAATAGAACTACATAATCCTCGCACATGGCGACTAATATAAAGTTGTACAAATGGCTGGCAATCTCTTCTTGTCAAACGAGTTGCCACAGAAACTACAGCTGCCAGAGTATGTGAATGTTGGTACAGGCTGTTCTGTGAGGAGACCAGCTTGCAGAGGCGGCTCCATGCTCCGCAAGAAGCGAGGAAGAAAGTGATGAATGATATTTCGATATGGCCCTGTGTAGTTCCTAGGCGGGGCCTGATGCGACACCGAAATGATACGACACTGCGCCCCCCCCCCGCCCCCCCCCCCCCCCCCCCCAGAATGTCATATGACGCCACTTTTGTGAAGTTTTCATAAGATTAGAGAGTTTCTTTCTGGTTTTGAATTTATTTTAATTTTTTTTTTTTTTTGGCGTTATTATTGCTCTGTTTCTCTCATCACCTGTGTTGTTCACTTTTTCATCTGCTTGTATCGCTCTTGTTGTCTTTGTTTCTCATCCTCGTATATGTTTGTAGTATTTTTCTTTGACCTGTCTATCATTCTTGTCCCTTGTCACCTGTTTGTAGTTGTGGCTGACGAAGGGTGAAACCCTAAACGTCACGTGTTTCCTGTGTAACATTAATTGGTAAAACTGATTCCATACCACTTTATTTGTTAATTTTATGTTAACGGTAATGTTAACAAATATCAAGAGATACTGAAGCAGATAGGTAAGGTAAAGGATCCCGTTACACGCCCATTGAGGCAAAGTGGGAATATGGTGTTGGGCCTATAATTTCTTGAACATCAGCGCGCTAGAGGTGATGTGGTCAGCATCACGCCGGCCGCCTTAACCTTCCCAGAGTTGCTCTGGTACCCAATTCATGAGGCTAGGACGACCCTGGAGCCGTTTGCGATCTAAAAAATCCCACCTCAACTGGGGATCGAACCATGAAGCACCAAGCTAGGAAGCCAGTGCGCCAACCATTGCGCCTATTGAAACAGATACCACCTCGAATTTCAGTCCACGCTGCAGTAGGCCTATTCTTTCTTGGTGACCCGGATGTCCATGTGTGTGTGTGCGTGCCTATGTTTGTGAGTGAGTAAGAAAATCGCTCTGTCTTATATATTAGTATGAAAACTGCAATATTGAATAGCGTAGACCCCCATCTGGATAGATCATTTAAATTGTGGGCATCTTAAACATAATTCTTAGTTTACTTTATAAACTTCCTCGCGATGCATGCCACCCACACACTTTGAATATCTCCAGTACACATTATTACACATTTATCTTATGTAAACGGCTGAGTGAAACCACGAAGCAAACTCATCGACTTTGAGATCTGCGCCTATAGACCATTTCTAGGTCGAAATTGAATAGGCGTTAAACAAGCTATGCTTACAATGCATTTCTCCAGCAAATAGCTATAAACCTGAACCGAAATTGCTTAATTACTTAGCGCAGTAGAGATAAGAAAATGAAAGCAAAAAGTAATAGGTAAGAGAGAGAAAAAAAAATAAATCTGTCCAGGTTTTTGCTACAGCCATCTGTTGTTGTTGTTAATCTAGCCTCCCTCGTACTCAAATATAAATTTCTGTAGAATAACACAGCGTGGCAGAGCTGAAGCAAAAATCCTACCTGGCCCATCTACTTAAACGTTGGGGTCTCCTAGAAGTGAGAAAGATGTACGTTAAAGCAGCTACATTTATCTTTCTTCACACGAGATACTGTAAATATCTAAATTTACGATAATTAGCCGCCGAGGCAGGGTGAAGAAAAGCGTGCGTGTGAGCTTGGCAAAATTGTTCTATTCATCACGTGAAAGCATTTTGTAAATACGTTGTTATTGATGTGGATAATTGACTCTACCTTGAGACTGCGGTTGTTGTGGATGCATTTGTTTTTCTCTTTCTGCTTGTAAGTGACATTGATTGCAGCCCTCGGCGTTTCCTCGCTGATATCTTACCATTCATTGAAAAACTTATCGTACATCAGAATTTCGACTGTTTCATTCATACGTCATTCAGCCAATTACTTCCAGTATGGCTCTTTATGGAATACAGGACGATCACTGTAAGTTGGTCACTTTACAGAAAGCCTGGACCAAAGCGTTCATGAGCTCTTGCAGCTGGTGTTTCTGTATCACTCCTTTTACATGATGAGTTTGTCAACGTGCATGAGGGTGTATTAGTCATATTCTTTCATTGTCCTCTCAGAGTTACAGGAACTATATGAAATCAGTTTCGTGCACGTTTCGTTTCCAGGATTGTTGGTGGTGTATGGTTTAAACTTCAGCTAAACCAGTTGTGTATTTTTTTCTCTTATTTTTATAGTTTCATGTTCTCTACTTAATTCTCATTTTCTTTCCCTCCTGTCTCTTGTTTGTCTGTCCCTGACGAAGGCCTTGTGGCCGCAACGTAGGTTTTTCTTGTCCTTTCTTCTTGTAAGACGTATTACTATTTGTGTGTTTTGTTGTTTTTCCCATTAAATCATAAATAACACGAGTAGCGCAAAATGACATGGAGAAAAGATACTGAGAGGACAGTTAGGAGGTTTTTTTTTTAAATGTCTGCAGCAGAATGTCTAGAACAGAAAGAGTTAGAGAGGCCTGACTGAAGTACAGTGCCGAAAGCGTCTTTGTCGAAGAACAGTTTACAATTACAGTAACACTCTTAAAAGTGTATACAACTCTTTGACCACCTTCTTAAATACTGAGTTTCTTTTGGGTGTGACGATACTTTGTATCTTAATATCGCGTGGCAGAGTGGCTGGAGTGCTTGATTCTCGAACCAGATTTACCGAGTTCGAACCCAAGTAGCATCACGCTCAAGTCTAGCCAGCTATAAATGAGTACCTGAGTTAGGAAAGCAAAGGCAGCAAGGATGGGAACCGATCGTATTACATCATAAAGCTGAGACCAAGTAAAGGTGACGTTTATACACTTCGCTCCACTACGGCAGTATAATTACGTTTAGCTTTATAATAATAACACTGAACAAGATAACTACCATTTCCTATTTGTACTTTCATTTAAATTTTAGTCAATCTCACCTGTTCTCCTTTTTTTGTTTCTTCTCCACGCAGGTCGCCAACTTTTGAGCAATGCCGTAGATAAAGGCGCTTATCAACAACATTCACCAAACGCTGTCAGTGACATTCTACGATGAATCTTTCCCCAACGTACTACCCTTTGACACGCCTCTGGATTTATGAATAAGAACCTCCATCTATTCACTACGCTTGAGACACTTTGGCAGATTATGTTTTGCCACCATGCGACAGAAGCAAGGCGGTACTGTCGTTCTGTTCGCATACACTGAAAACACTTGAGTCCGACAAGTGGTTGAGTTTTGAAGTGGTCTGGAATTATACGTGGCTGAAAAGAGGTCAGGAATACGAACTTCAACCGAGTGCAGCAGCGAAAAAAAAAAAAAAAAACGAATCGCGCGTGATCTGTATTCACGAGCTCATGTGTAAACAAAAGTTATTTCTTACAAGATATATTTTGCAACCATTAAAAATGTCCCAAAGTGCACAGCAAAATTAAACACAGCAATTTCCAACATGGCTGCTCAGTTTACAAAGACGTCAACGTTCATCTTGACAACAACCACCGTTTTGATGACATTGACCTCATTACTGTACGAGGACGTTGTTTTCGTGAATGCCGGAAGTGGGGAGGTCCGAAAGTGCCAGGAGGTTACGATTCCCATGTGCAAGGGCATCGGTTATAACTTGACCTACATGCCGAACCAGTTTAATCACGATACCCAGGAGGAGGCTGGACTCGAAGTCCATCAGTTTTGGCCCTTAGTGGAGATACAGTGCTCGCCGGATTTAAAGTTTTTCCTTTGCAGCATGTACGCGCCAATTTGTATGGAGAATTATAAAAGACACTTGCCTGCCTGCAGGTCCGTATGTGAGCGAGCCAGGGATGGATGCGCGCCGCTCATGAGGTAAGACCTTTCTTGTCTGATGTTCATTCTTAAGAATCACAACTCATTTAGTGAATCACTAGATCATTTCATGGCTGCATTCATGGCTGACTCTTAGCGGTGCGGTAGCACGCGGTGTCGACAGGGGGAGGCGCAGAAATAAATATAAAAAACAATTATTAAAACTTTAAAAGAACAATAACAGAGAAAATTTCAAAGTAAAAATGTATATGCTTGTATGAAACTGATTAATTATCCTTCAGTTCATCAAGGGTCATATGCCTTCAACCCACTTATGTCGTGTCACTTACCTATCTTTATGCACTTGGTCATCATAGCGGACTTAATCAGTTCTGTTTTTGACTTTCTTCCATGCAACAGTATTGAAATATTGAGTATATTTTGTTTTTGTGGTCTTATAACTCTGTTTCCTTCAATCTTTCATGTTGTCACAATATATTGTAGCTTTCTTCTTCTTGTAACATGCTCAAATAAACAGTATTATGCCATTCTTCTTCGTACATTCTCAGACGTCTACTTGAATATTTCCAAACAAGGCAGTAGTCAGCTTGAGGCTATTTGCATCTCCATATAGTTCTTTTTCCAGGAATGGTACTGATGATAGCCATGTTCCCTTCTAATATGAATATGGTTCCCTTGCGAACTAATCTTATTTTGGACATCTGGTAATTTTTTTTATCTGTTCCTTACATTATTACCAGAGTGGTTAGAGCGCTGGTGTCTCGCGGCAAAAGTGCCAGGTTCGAATCACAGTACCAACACGCTCCAGTCTACCCAGCTGTAAATGGGTACATTACTTGCTCTTTGAGTTAGGGAAGGAAAAGGAAGCGAGGAAGGAAACTGGTCATACCAACTCTTGATGCTGGACCTATTATAGTTAAGTCTCTCACACTTCACTCCCGTACGGCATTATCTGCTATAGTAATACCTATATCCTTTTTACGTCATTACCATTCGTCTGTACAACCACAGCTCTGTGATCTTCATAGGTTGTCTACCTTGTTTACTTATTGTCCATGATTCATTTCCGTATTACAGAATTAGTGCTGTGTAACAACGAAGAACATTCTCAAGAACGATCACTATTAGACCTAACGGTCTTTTATATTTGAACATGCGCCCTAATATAACCGACTAGGTTGAACGGGACGCGCCTCGCCAAAACGAGGCAACATTTTTATTTAAAAAAAAACCATTTTCAAACTTCCACTCACAAAGATGTGTTGCATAAAATACATTTCATTTTGTGTAACGCTACTTCTGAGTTTGCTTTTGCAACACCAACTTCTCGTATACACTGTATCATTATCACCATGCTGTGCTGAAACACGTATCAAGGGATTTACCTGTTGTAATAAGATTTGATAACGTCTCTATTTATCCGCTTTGATAAGACGTTGGTGTGGATTAACTAATTACACACTAAACAAAGAGACATACTACAGTGAACCACACCGGATAAGGCAAACACGCGGATCGCTGCGTATATCAGCAGATAACCAGTTAGCCATGGAATCAAAGCCCAATGCCCAATGCTCACATGCTACACAGCTGTGGTTTTGTGTCTGCGTAATTGTACTTGATATGGGAGGCTCAGTCTGTTGCTACCAGAGCTGTGTAAATCCCGTTTACCTTGGTTGTGTGTCGAGGCAGATTCAGTCATTTACGAGTTTTCGCGTGGTAAAGTCTAACCCTAAGACACAACTCTCTTTACCTTTAACAAACAAAAATATCAAAAACAAAAACTGTGTCTATTTCTTGCATGCAGTGCTTATTTCAGTACTTTCTGTTCAGTTCTCTGCTGTAACATTGAAAGTCGAGTGGTTAGAGCAGCGTTTCTCAACCTTTGGAGGAATCCTTGAAATAATGTTCACGTCTCAGGCAACCTTTGCATACATATGATTACATCTACATCTGACGGTAGTTGACGTCATTAGATGTTGTAATTATAAACAAAATGTAAAGGTAGTCCCATAGAAAGATACTGCCGCGGGAGGGGGGGTGTGTTAAGTGTTAGAGACTTCACCATACTAGGTCCAGAATCGAGAGGTGGGGTGACAGTTCCCTTCCTCGCTGCCTTTTTCCTTCCTTAACTCAAGTGCAAAGCCAGGTACCCATTTACAGCTTGGTAGACTGAAGCGTGTCGATACCGTGAATCAAACCTGGTACCTTTGCCGCGAGAGACCAGCGCTCTAACAACTCTGTCAATCGGACGCTGAAACGTAACGCTAAATATAATAATCCAATAAAAGTTGTCAATGCTTTTAGTTTCAGTAGAAAATGATTTTTTTTTCTGTGGGTCTGTTTATTTTGGCCAACTTATTAGCCTAGTCTTGTTATGTGGTTCCCTCTCTCTCAGAGAGTATCAGTTCAAATACAAGTTAGCAGTATAGGTAGAAGACATTTCAATTTTTATTATTTTTTTTTTAAAATTTCTGCTTGAGTGTTTTTTTTTGTTTTTTTTTTAACCATATTCACGTAGGCCTAAAAGTCGGTAATGTTCACCCTGAGCGCCGTCTAAGACTTTCGTTTACTTTGTACTTTGTAACGGAGTACAAGAAAGTAGGTATCATGACCATTTGATGCACAAACGACCTCGACCGGCGATGGACACCTATTCTTATGCAGTCGGCTCGGAATTATGTGCTCGATCGGCGTATCCAATAAAGTTAAAACACTTCGGCACGGAACATTAAACTCCGATACCAAGTACAAAGTAAACGAAAGTTACGATGCGATCTGGACGGAGCTCTAAAAGTCTTATTTTTTTAAAAATGTCTACTCTACAAGATGCTTGTGAAATGTCGTATGTCCAAGATTAACTGTTGTCCTTTTTTAAAACTAAAATGACTATTTAGACAATTTTTCTTGGGGAAAAAAAAAAACAGGTCGTTAAGCTTAGCTTACCTTGGTTGAAATTAATCTCTTTCTTTCCCTTTCTTAAATTAAAAAAAAAAAACAACATCATTAGGTAAACATATTAAATAACTGGCTTAAGTCAAAGAGGGATTTAGTTTTTCAAAGACAAGCTTCGTTGGTAGATTTAATTTAAATAAAGTTTGTAAATTGATTTTAATTACTGTTATTAACAACATGAAAATGTATTGACAATGTTAACTAGTACAGCTAATAAAAACCCTAGGCAACGCAATATGGATAAAATAGAGCCTGCTCGGTCACTGTCGTCGAATGCGTGCACTAACATCGCCAAAGTTTAAAAAAAAACGTTTAGGTTTTTTTTTCAATTATTATCTCTCGCGGAACCATAGAGTTCCGCGGAACCCCTGTTGAGAAACCCTGGGTTAAAGCTATTGCTTGCTTCTCAGGGCAAATTTTAAAACTATGTAACGTCACGCTCCAGTCTGCCTAACTGTAAATGGGAGCTGTAAATGGGTACCTGGCTGTGCTCGCGAGGCAAAGATAGCGATGAAGGGAACAGGTAGCCCAACCTTAAAAAAAAGACTGAGACCTAGTATAGTGAAGTCTCTAACACTTAACTACACTACGGCCGTATCTTGCTATGAGACTGCCGTATCTGTAGCAAGGCCTTACCTCTAAGAAGGCTACGGAATCATAGCACTACTGCTTCTTCAGGCATATCATAAGAGCCGGTTAATTTGAGACTGTTGGTGGAGCTGGCAACCTCATGACCTAAATCAGATTCCTACAGAAATCATCACTGCAAGAGCACGTGAACGATTTAGTGCAGGTTTCTTGCAAAGGGAACCATCTATAATGGTGGTACCTTGCTCCATAAGGAGCAGACAGAAACATGATGATAATGATGATCCGTAAAATTAGGTGCCCCTGTTTATTTAACAAAGAAAACAAACAAAAAAAACTTTGGTATCTCGGTTGTTTTGAGTCAGTACCGCGAGCCGCAAGATGCGTCAGCTATTTTGTGTTATGTACCATAAGCCGAAAAGCGTGCCTCAGCTGTTTTGTAACTGTTGTCTCACTTGTTCTTTGTTTTTATTTTTTGTCTTACTTGTTCTATATTTTTATTGTTAACTTTTATCGCACGTGTTCTATATGTTTTATTAACTTTTGTGTCACGTACTACGTATTTTTATTTTTAACTTTTGTCTCACGCGTTCTCCATTGTTATTGTTAATTTGTGTCCCACTTGTTACTTATGTCTCACTTGTTCTATGTTTTTATTGTTAACTTTTAACTTAGTTGTGCTATATATTTTTGATCTACAATGTCTTGTCTCAGTTGTTCTATACAGGGTGTTTCAAAAAGAATATCGGTATTTTAGATGCAATACACAAAACGACTTCTGCTGTGGCGTCGCCATTTTCATTCCTTGCGCCATCTAGCGGCTGAAATGAAAAACATTTTTAAAAATCGGGTAACTGTCAAAACTCGGACAGTTTACCTATCATTTGGTGCTTCTTCTTCTTCTTTGATCCTTAGCCGCCGACCGCCAAAGCAGTCAGTGGCCATTACGCCTGGTGGCGTCTTGTAGGGCAACAACAAATTGATTCCACTTTGCTCGGTCGGCGGCCATCCTTCGTACAGTGCCCCAACTCTGGTTCATTCTTTGCATCTCAGCCTCCACAGTCCTCCGCCAAGTTGTTTTTGGTCGGCCTCTCTTTCGTTTTCCTTCAGGGGTCCATAGCATAGCTGTTCTTGTGATGGCATCGGGGTCTCTTCTGAGGACATGGCTAACCCAGCTCCAGCGTCTGCCAGCTATGATGGTGTGCATGTCCTCTTGCTTGCTCCGAGTAAGCAGATCTTGGTTGATGATGATATATTCGGCCAAAAGATTCGGAGAATTTTTCTTAGGCATGTTGTGTGAAAAGAGGACAATTTCGACATTTCCTCCTCTGTAACTCTCCAGCTCTCCGCGCCATAGAGAAGCACAGAAAGCACACAGCTCTGATATAATCCTAATTTTGTGCTTGTGCTGTACTGAGAGGACTTGCAGATGTTGTTTAGACTAAAAAAGGCTGTTCTTGCTTTGTTCATTCTGTTGTTGATGTCTTTGCTTGCTCCGCCGTCTGGTGTTACTATGCATCCTAGGTATGTGAAGGCATCTGTCTGTTCCAGTTGCTGATTCCTTACTGATATGGGCTCAGGGTTGCTCACATTGAGCGTCATGACCTCTGTCTTCTTTAGGTTGATGTTCAAGCCCACCTGCTGGCTATACTTATTAAGTCTATCCGTTTTTTCCTGGATGTGTTGATGTGAATGTGCTAGCAGTGCAATGTCATCTGCATATTCCAGATCTTCCAATGTAGAAAATGTAGTCCATCTTATTCCTCTTGGATTGCCCTCTGTTGTCTGGCGCATCACCCAGTCTATGACTGTTAAAAATAGAGTGGTTGATAAAATAACTAAAATCATCAGTGGAAAACGAGGTGCAAAGAATATTACATTAGTAAGAGATAAGCAAGGAAATCTCATCACAACAGTAAAGGGACAGGAAACAAGATGGGCAGAGCATTTCAGAGAAACTCTGAATAAGGAACCACCAGAGACACAATTGAATGTTCCTGAGGCTGAAAATGATCTAGATGTTAATACAGACATCCCACGAAAAGAAGAAATCATCACAGCAATCAAAGGGTTAAAGAATGGAAAAGCTCCTGGTCATGATAACTTAAATGCAGAGCTATTTAAGACAGACCCAGAGCTAGCAGCAGAACTACTAGAACCATTATTTGCACACATTTGGAAAACAGGAACAACACCAACAGAGTGGAAAAAAGGAATAATTGTCAAATTGCCCAAGAAGGGAGATCTTGCAGACTGCAATAATTGGAGAGGAATAACTCTTCTCTCAGTTCCCAGCAAAATATAGGATAATTATACAGAGAATCTCAAAAGCAGTAGACCACAAACTGAGGAAAGAACAAGCAGGATTTAGAAAGAACAGAAGATGTGTAGATCATATATTTACCCTCAGTAACATTATAGAGCAGTGCTCAGAATGGCAAAGACAGTTGTACATTAATTTCGTTGATTTTGAAAAGGCTTTTGACAGTATACATAGGGACAGTTTATGGAAAATATTGAGGGCTTATGGAATTCCAAGCTGCATAGTGTCAATCATAAAAAAGCCTCTATGCCAACTTTACGTGCAGCATTGGGCAGAGCAACCTAACCTTTGAAGTTAAGACAGAGTACGACAGGGATGCCCCTTATCAACCAATCATTTGGTGCAAACCAAACATTTTTAAGTTTGCAATTACCAAAACTATACACCTTCAAAATACCGATATTCTTTTTGAAACACCATGTATTTGTTTTTCAGCAGTTAAATGACTCCGTTGTTTCGTGTTGTACTTAAACAAAAATTTGTATTTATTTGCTTTGTGCATTTTATATGTTAAAATACATCTCTAGTTTGTCCTGTATTATATGTGTCTCATATTCCATAAAATGTATCTATAGCATTACGTGTACGTTATGTTTTGTCTACGTATACAAGGTGATTGATAAGTTATTCCTTATGTTTACATTTTGATTTTTTTCATCCTGTCCAAATAATTTATACAAAACAAACTTTAAAACTAAAGAAAATAATAGTTTTTTATTACACAAAATGCAGTTGCTGTTGTTGAACTAAAGCTGCTGAGCGTCTTGCTGTTTAGCAGCCAACACCAAGTTGAAGACTCCTTGGTATTATCTACTCTGTAGATCTAGGCTTTTCCAGTTGCTTTTCTGTTATTCCGAAACGTGTTGAGTTGAAGTCATGAGCTCCAGTTTCTCAAGCTTGGCTTGCATTTAAAGGATCGTCACATCTGGTCCCAAGCTACGAAGTGCGTTGCATTCTGTGCATTCCCCGCCATCCAAGAGGACTCTCCAACTATGCAGAGCTAAAATACTGTACTCTGGTTCTGGGCTCTCCCAAGGTATAGTCACGTCCTGCACAGAGCCACTTCCCAGCGTCCCCTGCATATCACTGGGTCCATACTGAGATCCTTCTGCATGCAGTCAAGCAAGTCAAAGCCAAAGAATTATGCATAGGGCTCAAGTGACTTCTCCAATCTTAGAGTGCAATGCTGGGTTATCAACAAGTTTCATCACAGGGGGGAATCCCTGGAAGTATGTGAATGAGTCAATGAAGGTGTAATTAGCCACAGAGACATAGGTTAACTTCCACGTACATGTATTGTAGCATTGTGCATATCTGTTGGTCATGTATTGATGACTCCAGATATGCCTCTAGGCATTTATTTCACAAAATGCAGTGTCACATTAACATAACATCTCCACGTGATATCCGGCCTGTTCATCACGTGACCTCACAGCAGGCAGAAATGTTTGCCCTCTCCTGCAATGTCAGTTTATTGGAGAGCGTCGAGGTGGCTAGGGATACGGCGTCCGCCTCTAACTCTAAAAGTACCGGGTTTGTTTCCAGTACAGGGAATACAAGTGATGGACATTTTATTCCAAGGCCAGTGGTTCTTAATGACGTCATACTCCCCCCTGATCTCCTGGGTATTGAGATCGGATGCTTAGTCTACTCGGATAAAGGCGAAAAAAATAGCAGGTCCTGTGTGCAAGTTGCGCGCGTTAAAAATCCTTTGCCAGTTGGAAACCGTAAAGAGTAGGCCATACGTCCACTGCCGTGGCAAAATTTAAATATTTGGAAACCTACTCACCACAAAAATATTTATAGGATGTCTGCTTCATGTATACACACATTGAGATCTTCGTCGGTGCTACGGAGTTCGTACACTGTGCTGAGATCCTCTTTGTGTGATCTAAGGTAGGAGATAGGAGCACTGATGGAGTTGTCTGTGTGCAATAAGATGGTCCTTTAAACCAAACCAGTTTATTGGCCATTTTAAGATTTTATTTTATTTTATTTCGGGAAAAAATGAATGTAAAAATAAAACTTATTAGTCACAAACCATCTACTGCCCCTTGTTTTGACATTTATTTCGTGTACACCACTGGGTCTCGATATAGCCCATGCCATATTTCTAGGTAGCCACAGTAAGATAGTAAAGTACCTTTTTTGCAGCTAACAGCGACTTTAAAGGGGGGGGGGAGGGGGGGAGGTAAATTAGGCTCGTAAGAGGGTAAATTAATATGAGACAAACATAAAGGTATGTTATCAGGCACTCGTAGGAAATAAAGAAGTAGAACACTAGACAACAGAAAAACAACAGACATGAGTGGCTTACCCAGGATTCGAACCCTGGACCTTCCGTGCGACAACCCCGCCTAGCTATGCAAGCGAATCACACTATCCTCCCTGCCATCTACGCATCACCAAAAAAATGATGCTTCGGTGACAGGTCATTAGTGCGAACCGCAAGACATAACACCGGAAGTTTCGTAAGAGAGTAATGAGCCACAAAAGGTTGAGAACGCCTGGTGTACAAAGTGTTTCAAAAATTATGTATTCACAGCTTTTTGTTTTGGCATTTTTTTTTCCTTGTACACGGTGTTTCAGAGTTATGTATATACACTTTACAAATGTTTATTTCGTGAACAACATACGCAGTTTTAATTTTCGTTATCACGTTTTAAAACTAAGAGTTTTTTCACAACAACATAAATTTAGTTTAAATGTTAATCACTGGAAATGAGAGAGCTGACGCTAAATCTAGAAATGGCAGAAAAATGAAACAATTCAGCCGCCCATTGCCCTATCGAGAAGCTAAAATCATCATTCACAACAAGTACAAATACCAGTGGAAGAAGGTAGGACATATAAACAAAAGATAAGACCCAATATACCAGCTTAATACACACCAGAAGACCATAATTTTCCGCCTGAAAACTGGCCACTGCAGGTTACTTGGCCACCTCTATCGCCTCCGGATATCTCATACGAATGAACGTCCATGTGGAACCGGAATGCAGACCCCTGAACACATTATCCAGAACTGCCCGACCCATGAGAACCCACGACGCCTGACCTGGCCAGGTGATGTCGAGCTGAGGCAGAAGCTATGAGGCTGCCGCGTTGACCCGAAAAAGACTGGACTTCGTCCTGGCAACAGGCATGCAGATTTAGCTTGACTACAAACTGGACGCTGCAGAAGAGGAGAAGAAGAGAGTATAAAAGTTCAAAGTGCCCACCATCATCATGAATACATGAGCTAAATCCCTCGTCAACTAATCTACATTTCTTTTAGAATTGTACAGTAGAACTCCATTTATCCGAACCCCATGGGACCGAGCATCGTTCGGATAATCAAATGTTCGGATAATTGGATTACATAATGTATCGAGTACATGTACACATATTTCTAAAAATAATTAACCATCACAAGGAAAATACACTATAAAACATATTTACTTGTACTGTAATAATAATACCCACACTGTATTAGATCACTGTATCACCAAAATCTTTTATTACACTGCAGTGCATGTACTACTTGTATTAATTATTTTTGTTAAGAAAGAGAAATGTTTTCAAAATAACATTACAAACAATTCAAAACCAGGCGCAACTTACGTATACATGTACTTGCACAGATGCAGCCCACTATTTAAAATAATGAGGAATCCTCTTTTGCACCAAACTGGATAGTCTCCTTTTGGCTGCTAAGTCCCGCATTCTCTTCAACAGCACAAGCTGTGTAGGACAGCTGCCATCTTCTTGCTCGTACCAAGCCATCGCTGTTTCTAGTGCTATAAAGGCCTCTTCAGGACTTGGTCGACGTTTTGGTTTTTCTTCATAATCTACAAGTACATCATGTACTTCTGAGGAGTCTTCATCATCGTTCACTACATGTATTTGGTTTTCTTCTTGCACAAAAGACAAAATTTCTTCGTCATTTAAAAACTGAAAACCAGAATCATTATCATCTTCTAGCCACATGTGTGCATCATCTTTGTCACAGTCCGAAAATCCGGGCATTGCTTGAAACAGTTCCACAACTTCATTTATACAATCATCATTTGTGTCCACTGCAGTAGTTTCATTTCCTCCTTTTTTCCCAAGCACTCTATTCCAAGCCTTGTTGAGATTATCTTGTGACAGGGTGGTCCAAGCATCAGCTAACATATAGCAGCAGTCTTTGAGATTAAGCTTTTTGGAAAACGCCACCACACTTTCTTCATCTTCAGCCAACAATAAACGACGCAGGACTTCCTTCTTGTACATCTTTTTAAGCTTTGCTATAACACCCTGATCCATTGGTTGAATCAGTGCTGTTACATTGGGAGGCAGAAAAATTACTTTAAAATTTGCATCAACTGCATTCAATGTATCCGTCTCTGGATGAGATGGTGCATTGTCCAGTAGAAGAATTACTTTTCCAGTTTTCTTTTCTTGTTCTCTCAACCTCTTCACATTTGGGATGAACTGATTTGTATACCAATCAAGAAATATTTCACTATTCATCCAAGCACTCTTCTGTGGGAGACATGTCACATTCTTTAAACAACGTGGTTTTTTTGGCTTTGCCGATCATTAGCACCGGTAAACGATGACTTCCACTGGCATTCGCGGCTACCAAAATTGTTACTCTCTCTTTGCACTTTTTAAACCCAGGGGCAGCTGCTTCGCGCTGAGATGCAAGTGATTTTTGAGGCAATGATTTCCAGTATAAGCCAGTCTCATCGGCATTATATACATCATCGAGTTAATAACCGTCTTTTTCCAACAAAGCCAAGAATGTTTCTTTAAAATTTTCAGCGGCAGTTGCATCGCTAGATAAAGATTCCCCTTGAATCTCCAATTCTCGTATGCCATGACGAGATTTAAAGTTTCTTAACCATCCCTGGCTAGCCTTAAAGTCAGGAGGACTGTCAAGTTGATTGTTGAACTGAAGTGCCTTTTCACACAACAGAGAACCAGAGATAGGTTCCCCTTTGCTTCTTCTTTGCACAAACCATATATACAAAGCCTCTTCCAATTTCACATCTTTCACATTTCTCACGGTTTTACGTTTCTTCGACCCATTTTCACTATCAAATTTCGATGCAAAACTCATAATTTTATCCTTGTTACTTTTGATGTCAGAGACGGTAGCTTTCCCAACATTGAAAATCCTCGCAAGTGAAGACACAGTTTCACCTTGTCCTAGTCTCTTGATAATTTCTGTTTTCGTTTCAATTGACAAAACATTGCGGTTCCTTTTATATGCTTTAGGCCTACTGGAAGATGCCATATCGCACAGAGAAATACTTGTACACCAAAATTATTCTGCTGTAGTAGCAGACACAATTATTTTAAGTTGAACTGTCTGTTTAGCCAGTGTTCTACCTAGAACGCACACGTACACTGGATTGGTAAGCCAGATATTAACTGACTTTATGATCTAACTGACTTCCTGTACGTAAGCGACCGACCATTAGCCCATCCCATTCTCTACAAATTGTTCGCACACATTTGAAGCTTGCTGCATCAAAAGATTCAGAGTTGTAGTCTAACGTGACTGGTGGCGCCTGATTTTTTTTTTTTTTAAATGGAAAAAGTGTTCGGATAATTGGATGTTCGGATAATTGGGGTTCGGATAAATGGAGTTCTACTGTATTTCTTTCTTCAAAACTTAATTGAGTATTCTCCGTCATTTTTCACGTATCTTAAAAATGAAACAAAATTATTTCCTTGTAAAAAAATTGTCTATCTCAGCTTTAAAATGTGATAAAGAAAATTATAATTGTGTATATTGTTCACGAAATATACATCTTTAAAGTGTGTATACATCATTTTGAAAAACCCTGTATATACAAAAAAACATGGAAAGTTATACACATTTAAAAACGGTGAATGACTGACTATTCAGTCACGCTGTATATATATATATATATATATATATATATATATATATATATATATATATATATATATATATATATATATATATATATATATATATATCTGTGAACAAAGGGTGCAGGTATTTATTTTTACATATGTGGCTTTTAAAAGTCTAAGCGCGCACAAAAAGTTCTTAGACATAGGGGCGATCTGCAGCCGGTTATTTTGCACCTATATCTGCGAGGCGCGTCCCGTTCAACCTAGTCGGTTATATTAGGGCGCATGTCCAAATATAAAAGACCCTTAGGTCTGGAGATTATTTTTTTTATTCATGTTTAATATTTCTTTATTTTTATATCTAAAAAAAAAACAATAGAGACCTATGGTAAATAACATTCATCATTGCATATACCTAACAGAACCCTTATTTAAGCGATCCACTTTTAGTGGAGCGGGTCCACTTGGGTCATGGCTCCCAAGCTTCATCCTCCTGCCGTCTTTTTCCCGCCTTAGCTAGGAATTGAATCCACTTCACCTTGGTTACTACTTTCCACGTCACTCCTGTTTTTATCCACCCCGCCAGCCTGAGGCAATTATGAAAGCTACCATTATGTTGTATATAAATTACTGTCCTGAATTCCATAACCTGAAATCCATAACACTCAATTTAGCAAGTTTTTGTCAGTGGGGAACAAATTGCACAACTCGACATTTTGGCGTACAGTGGTCATTAAAAAGTAGAGCGAACATTGCTCAAAACATCTTGATAACAAAACAATGTTTGAATCCGTTTACGGAAGTAAATTTATTTGCTTCATTTCTTAGCATACATGTGTCATTGGATAATATCTTAGAACTTCAACTGCAACTGTGACTGTTGGCCATCTCTGTATGTTAGCTGGGGGAAAAAAACGAATTATTGTTCTTGTAAATTTTCTAGATTGATTATTACTAAAACGTTTTATGTTGATTTCTGTCCCCAGACAATACGGCTTTGCCTGGCCCGAGCGAATGAAATGTGAGAATCTTCCGGAATATGGAGACAAGGAAACGTTATGCATGGACGCAAACATCACAGACCGGAACACGCCCCCACCATCAAACCCCGCCTATAACCGCCATAACACTGCCTCAGGCAAGCCTGGAGAGGCTGGAGAATCGTCCAGAAAAAGGCCACCAGGGTCAACGGGCATGTCCGTTGGGATACCCCCTGTCAATGTAAACCCTGGGGGTGTGAGGCCCGTGCCAGGTGATGTAGCCCCGACAGCGACTCCTAAAGATTGCACATGCAAATGTGAAAAGCCATTAACGGTAAACTATCTTTGTTTTTGTGGTTGTAGGTTGAGGAAGATGTTGGGGGACTGCTGTAAGACTGGAGTAGGGTGGATGGATATGAAAATAAAAAAATCGATAAAAGTTGATTCGTCTTACTAAGACAAAAGATACAGAAAAAAAACCAACAATAGTATTTATCGTCATGGACGGGAAAGAGGGCGAGAGCTAAGTAGGAAACATGAGAAAATAAATAAAAATGGGTACAACCGGAAAGATCTGTTTAAAGCGTGGTCTATTTAGTCCATGACAGCTCGGCCAATGAAAATATAAAATGGCTGCCGTTTCCGGGTGTAAAAGTAAATACTAAGAAGGGAAATGGAACAAGAAACAACCCAAATATAATAATTTGTGGTTGTAGAAGTTGTGCTAGATTAACAGTAAAGTTGACGACAATGAAGAAGAAGATATTAATGATATAACAAGTGGTACCGCAATTATCTCGATAAGTTTTACCTTTGTATTTATTTACTCTGATTGTTCTTTCATTTCTCTCTTGGTTCCTTTTGAAGCACGGGGCGACTACTTCAGCTGATCTCCAGAAGCATGAACTCAAACCATTCATGTTGTCCTGCAGCGGTGGTGTCTGTAGTGCCTTGTTTTTTACAAGATGAGTCAGAACCATCTCTCAGTGGCGTTTGCGTTTTACGACATGCCTGAGGGAGCAGTAGCCATATTCTTTTTTTTCGACGCCCCAGAGACTCCGGGGGAAACTACACGGGGCAACTGGTTATTGTTTTTCTCATGTATTCTTTACGTCGATTAATACAGCCAGCGTGCTTCCCCATTGTGACTTAGTTAAAAACAGCCAGTCTAATTATCCGCTGGACAAAACTCATCTAGATAATGCTGCGATGAAAGGACACGAATTCTTCTTCTTCTTTGTTGTCTCTTTGTGGTCATTTTTAGTGTCATATTCATTATTTATGATAGCACTGACGGTAGTGATGGTCGCGTGTCTACTGTTGCGTGTAAAGAGAATTGATGAACAATGGTATATTGTGCCTTTTGATACATGCTAGTACAGACACCATAATCACACACGGCAGTTATTCTGTACTGATTTTTTTTATTTGTACACCAACATGTAGCATTACAAGCCAGTCCTTGTCCTGGAACCCCCATGGTAACAGAGGTAGTGGGAGACCATGGAATGCACTGAGAAGAGAATTGGAGATGGGCATGAAGGGGATGAAGAAGACACAGAAAGACATTGAGCTGATGGCACGTGACACGAAGATTTGGCATTAGGTTGTTGACGGCCTATGCTCCTTATGGAGCTAAAGTGTGATGATGATGATGGTGATGGTGATGATGATAATGATGATGATGATGACACAAACATGTATTCAGCTTAAATGGGCCCAGCGCAGAAGATGATTGAAATCGTTTGACAAGATCACCAATGTTGAACTGATGATAAAAGTGGTGGTCCTGGAAACAGGCTGCATCACTACAGCCTGGCTGAGAGAGTAGGGATCGAAGAGGGAAGGCTAACCCAGTCCCAAAAAATGCCATGCTGAAACCGGATGTGTTGGGCCAAAAGGCGCAAATATCGCAGCTTTGCTGTAAACGGCGACACAACGTAACAAACGTCCTTTTCATGACGAACGCAGAAGAAGAAAAAGAAATGATGATAAGAACCGAGACAAATACTAGTGCAAGAAGATGTGGGGGGGGGGGGGGGGGGGGGGGGGGGGAAACGGAGGCTGAATAGGACACACATTGAGAGAAACCAGTTGTTAGCATGACAAGGCACCTCTTCTTCTGGCATCCCTATGTAAAATAAATAGAGGAAGATTAACTAAAAGAAAAAAAGAACACTACACGTAGAAGAAAATTAGTTACAAACAGGAAAGATATAAATAAAATATGGAAAAGCCTTGAACGGATGGCACAGGACAAGATGGTTTGTTGAAGGCACGTGCTCCATATAGAGCTGAAGGGCAATGAATGCATTAATACAGTTACTAGTCTTATGTCACCGTATGTCAGATTTACATAATTATGCAAACTACCGACTTGGTCAGAAGTACATACTTGGTGGTCTCATATACTTACTTACCTAGTCGTTCCTCTTCTACCGTGAGGTGTAGAGGTCTGCCAGAGAGAGCATCATACTATCCTAACGGTTGTCTTCCTCCTGGCCTGGTTCCAATCTGGTCCTGGGTCCTTCAGGGATTGTCTAACGTTGTCCTCCCAGCGAACTCTGGGTCGTCGTGGAGGTCTGGATCCATGGCTCTTAGTTTCCCATACTTGTCGTGGTAGTTCGATCTTCTGCCATTCTGCAGACATGGCCTGACCATTGTAATTGGGACGCGGTTTAATTTTTAGATTTTTATTTCAGTACTAGTGTAAAAGCCCGCCATAAGACGGGAATTAAATTCAAAAGCACCAATACCTAACGGCAATTTTGCTTATTCAAAAGTATTTTAAAAAACCCACTGTACATCACCACAGTACACGAACTACGTAGCAGCAGCGAGGATCCCAATGTGTGTATACGGGATCACACATTCTATAAATTTATTTGTGACCACACCGTCATTTGCGCATTCTTCTTTGTTAAGTGTTACTATTTTCGGGAGAGTTCATATAAGGGAAATAATACAATTAATGTCTAACTTTCAACCAAAGTTGCATCCCTTAGCGTTACGCACTGACAGAAAAAGCTGAGATTTTATATATAGGATGGGCCCCTAAAGTTGCCGGGAGTTTCTGATGAGACAAAGAAAGAATAGTATTCTTGCTCCCTCAGGCATGTCTCGTACAAGGCGACTAATTTGAGGTTGTGCATGATTCTGGCAACCTCATCGTTTAAAACTAATCTTTACAGGAAACACCGCTGCAAGAGCGCAAGTATGTTTGGTGCAATTTTCTTGCAAGACTATCAACGGTAGTGGTGGCTTAATGCTCCATGCAGAGAAAACAGAAAAATTATAATGATGATGAAGATGATATGGTGATGATGATGATGATGATGTTGTTGTTGTTGTTTTAGTATCAATCTACCTAAAGTTTCAAAATTTACCTTATTTCCTGAAGCCTAGATTTCAACCGTCCAAACTTTTATATTTGTATTTTCTTGTCCACAGCCAATCACAGAGTCTTCAAGCAGCTACTTCAACAAATTCAGGACTGGTACCGTCCTGAACTGCGCCATCAACTGCTACAGCCCGTATTTCACCGACCACGAGAAAACATTTGCCACATTTTGGGTCGGGCTTTGGTCCATCCTCTGCTGCATCTCCACTTCTATGACAGTGTCGACTTTCTTTGTTGACATGAAAAGGTTCAAGTATCCGGAGAGACCCATTATCTTCCTCAGCGCATGCTACTTCATGGTCAGTATTGGCTACATTATCAGACTAATCGTCGGCCATGAGAACGTCGCTTGTGAGAAAGGTGCCATCCGTTACGAAACGACGGGTCCAGCAGTCTGCACTGTCGTGTTCCTGCTGGTATATTTCTTTGGAATGGCATCTTCTATCTGGTGGGTTATTCTTTCCTTTACCTGGTTCCTGGCGGCTGGCTTAAAATGGGGACAGGAAGCCATTGCAAGTTACTCTCAGTATTTCCATTTGGCTGCTTGGTTGATACCCAGCGTCAAAAGTATTGCGGTTCTGGCCATGTCTTCAGTGGACGGAGATCCAATTGCAGGAATTTGTTACGTGGGCAACCAGAGCTTGGACAATCTCCGAGGCTTCGTTCTGGCGCCTCTCTTCGTGTACCTCATCATCGGAACTTCATTTCTATTGGCTGGATTCGTTTCCCTATTCCGCATCCGAAACGTGATAAAACAGCAGGGTCGTGGGAAAACGGATAAACTTGAGAGGCTTATGATTCGGATAGGGGTGTTTTCTGTTCTGTACACGGTGCCGGCTACAATCGTCATAGCCTGCTATTTTTACGAACAGCATTTACGAGAGCGATGGGAAAAGTCTCGCACGTGTCCGTGCTACGAGAATCCTGCCGTGCCAGACTATACTGTCTTTATGCTGAAGTATTTCATGTGTTTAGTAATAGGCACCACTTCCGGTTTCTGGATCTGGTCCAGCAAAACCCTGGATTCTTGGCGGAAACTTTTCTACGGCAAGCTTTGCCACAAAAATAACTACCATAGTAGAAAATACACAAACACCAGCTATCAGCCAGCTAAACCTCTTCCTCTAAGTCACGTGTAAGACATTTTTGTACAGAGAATGTTACTGCATCATTCTACGTTATTGTATTATTATTAAATTAGAATTTTTAAGTGGTTGAGACAAGACTGTTCTTGACTTCAGCGTTTGGCAGACTCAAGAACTTCTGTTATAAACACGTTTGTTAAAGCCGCTTTACTGTTTGTGGCTTGCTTCAGCAGACCGTGTCAGAAATCACGAAGGTAGTTCAACAGCATAAGTTGCGCATCTTATGCTTCATTACTCTTTAAGACGCCAAAAAGAAATGAAAAACAAAAAAAATGGACGAGGTACATGTGGCAAGGCAGAATGGCACGCCGCGTAAAACAGACGTGAGAACGCTTCAGGCAGACGTTAGCCAGATCTTACGTTTACACATTTGCGCAGTTTCCTACTGATGAGTTTGATGTTGGAGTCCTCTATAACCTGCTTCCTATTCATCTTTCGCTGACGAAACTCGGTGTTAACTGGTATCTGCTACTGTACGGGACTGAGCAACTTCAATGTTTCGAGCCAGCCTTGCAGTCCCTAGCATATAACGTATGATGTTCGCAACTTGAGCCGACGAAATATCGCATCTGTAGGGTTTCTTCGTGCACTAGAATACGAAATGAATCTTCTTTGATTCTAATACACGACAAAGTTATTGAGACACATTTTATGTTAATGCCATTTGCATAGTTCGTTTAGCGAAGTCTCTAAGAGTACCCGAGGAAGAGTTATGAACAGGAGAAAAGTTCTGATTACAAGAAGAGTCTTGAATATAAGAACAGAACTGAACCCGTGTTACCGCGCAGGGCAAATATTGTACAGAAAGCCCTAAGTCAAAAAATCTAGCTAACATTAGGGCACGTGGTTTTGTAGTTTCGGTTTCTGGTGTTCAAAATTAATATTTATTTATCAATGTTGGTGACTTTGCCAACTCAAGCTTTGACAGGAGTCCTTGTTCTCCAAGCTTTGAGATGATTCGTGGAATGCAAAACTAAGAAGCAGATGTAGATTGTGATGCTAAGATAAGCATGCTTTTAAAAAAAAAGTGAATATTCTGAAACGTAGTATGTATATGAAGGCAGAGATAACGCAGACGAAGACTTGAATGTCAAGATGTGCATAGCCTTCTGTGTGGACATAGACCTCATTTCTGGAGATTTGTTCTTAGCGTTAACAGCTCTCTAGTTTGGTCTTGGCCGACTCAAGTAGGTCAAGAATAGTTCACCTGCCCAAAATAACGGTCCCAAAAAATAGAACATTCAGGGAAGCAAGGGGACCTCTGTGAAACGAACGACCCGATGCATCACTCAAACAGCTGGCATAGTACTGTTCATGTTTAGATACCTGGATGTAACAACGACTGCCACGCTAGTGTCCTTATACATCTGTGCAATTATTGGTGGACGCGAGACCTTTATGAAAACATGACCCTTTATCTAACGACCACCTTTGCATTATCCTGGTCGTTAATGAGAGGTTGTTGTACAAAATAAAATAAAAATTATTGTAATAATATGTATACGCAGTGCAAGAGATGATTGTCATATACTTGTGTGGAGAGAGTTAAAGTTAAGCGTGAATTTATAAACTTTTGTGGAGGAAGTTGTCAGCAAGGACGTCATTGCGTTGTGTTGGGATAGTTGTCAGCTTGCGCGTCCTATATTTGTGTGGGGTAGTTGCCGTAAGCGTGGACTAGACGTGCGTGGAAAGTGTTGGAAGACGTGCATTCATAGATTTCTCTGGAGAGAGTTGAAGTTAATCATGAAATCATAGTTTGGATGAATATAGATTCATGGATTTATGTGAGGAGAGTTGAAGTGAATGTGTGTATTCATATATTTGTGTAGGCGGTAGTTGAAGTTAAGCATGAATTCATAAACATGCGTGAGGAGAGTCGAAGCTAAGTGTGAATTCATGGACTTGTGTAGGGAAAGTTATCGTATGCACAGATGTCACGAAATTGTGTGTAGAGAGCTGCCTTTAAGCATGGACGCTTTAGGCTTTGGTAAAGAGAGAAAGAGAGAGAGAGTTGCCTTTAAGTGTTGACGTCTTAGTCTTGTATGGAGAGTTTCTTTCAAGCATGATTCTGTTGACGTGTGTAGTGTGTGTGTGTATGTGTGTGTGCGTGAGAGAGAGAGAGAGAGAGAGAGAGAGAGAGAAAGTTGCCTTTAAGCATTGGCGCTGTGGGCTTGTGTGTGTGTGTGTGTGTGTGTAGAGAGAGAGAGTGACTTAGAGTGTTGACGCTGTAATTTTGTATGGAAAGAGTCGCCATAAGCATGTACTATGAGTTTACCTTGCCGTGTGTCAGTCTTTCTTGTTACCAAACGTGCTATTTAACCCCATCAACCTGACAGAAATTCTTCTGAACGGATGTGGTTAGAATAGAAATGTTTTAAACTGAGGATTGCTTCGTTAAATTGTATAAAAGTTAAACTATTTTTGTAACGTCATTCTGTATTATTATTTTTATTTTTATTTTACTATCATTGCCAGATTTACTATCATCTTTATCCTCATCATCCCAAGGACCACTAGTGTCGTGGTCATTACCATTATCGCTAATATAGCATTGTTATCACCATCTTCATCATTATCATCATCGCTAGTCATCTTGATGATAATTTCTGTGTTGTTTTTTTTTTTTTTTTAAATAAGACCATTGATTCTAGCGGTGAACATTCTTATTGTGATAATATTTGATGAAGAGACAAGGCAAAAAACACTTTTAGAATCATTTTTATTGTTGTGTAGAGCAAATAATTTGAAGCAAAGATGAAGATACAAGAAAAATATGGAGATGGATCTAACAGTACTGAAAAAAAAGTGGACAAGAAAATATTGACGGCGAAGAATTGTAATGATTGTAGCAAACAATCTTAGAACCTCAGAAAGAAATGATTGTGTTTCTAAAACACGACCTTAGACGATCAGGAATAAATTATTGTGTTTGTATCACACAGTCTTTCAGGCTCAGGAAGGACAATGCAAATACGAAGAAGCAGATTAACTCTTCCTGTCCCTGGCAGTTTATAGGTTTAACACAAGCCCGAGAGTCCCATTGGTAGAGTGGTCAGCGCCCTTTCCTTTCGCAGCAAAGTTTCCAGGTTAGGTTCAAAATTTGGTAGCGTTAAGCTCCAGTTTAACCAACGGTAAATGGGTATCTGACCTTGGTTCTTGAGTTAGAAAAGGAAAGGGTAGTGAGGAAGGGAACTGATCACCTCACCTTTCAAGCTGAGATCTAGTATTTTGAAGTCTCAAACACTTCACTCCACAATGACAACATCTGCTATGGGACTGCCTTTAAATTATTTTGCCCACGCATAACATAACAATGAATGGCTGCTTTACTTTTCCAGAAGTGATGTTTTAAATCAAGGTGTAAGAATATATTTATGGAAATAAAAAACATCTTGTAATATATACAAGAATATTTAAAAATAGATAAAGAATATTTTGAAATGTTGTAAGTTGCAACAAATAATCTTTGGGAAAATTGCGCAAGGTGCAAAAAAAATAAAATAATAATAATAATGAGGAAAATTTGTCGACAACCCAAACGAGCGCGCAAATTTGCTTTTAGGAGAATGAATGGCGTTATAGTGTCGCACAAGATGGGTCACTGGATTCAAAGAGTTAAGAGAGCAATAAACACAGTGGAAGAAAAATATTGGGTTGAGATGAAGAACAGCGGGACGTGTGTTCGATACAGTTTTCAAATATAATTCACATACGCAGTAATAAGGGGTAAGAGTCGTAAACCTAACCCAAAACCCTCACATTTATCCTAACCCTAACGTCATCGGCAACTTTTGGATGGCGTCGAAAAACACCGTCCAATGTTCTTCATTTAAACAAAATACTGACACAAGAAGTAGAAGCAGAAGATATACAATTAAGAAGATTTTCTTGAAGAGTATTATAGTCGAGACGAAAACTTGTTCGGTAAACAGTATTTTAAAAATATATATATTCTCATTAAATGCATGTTTACCTCATACGCTGGGTCAATTTCATCATCTGTCTATTACTACCATTTCTATTTGACAATGACAATTTGAAACGGCTTCTTCGTCAAATTCCTAATTGTATGAAATCACATTTACATCAGATATAAAAATTTCAACTCGTAATTTTGCAATCTCAACACAAAATCCTCTCATGTTAAATGATTATATGCTGGAATCTTGTACCACGCAGACATAACTGGTTATTTAATGCTTGAGTTTTTGCTGTCATTCACCTCCATTGATAAATATAGTTATTATTTCGCCTGTAACAAGAACTGTTATTGTCTTGATTTATTTTGGGGTATCTGTTTGAGATTTGATTGTATATTGTGTGTTGGAGAACGAGATGTTTCGTGAGGTCGTTGGACAGGAAAGGCACAATCTTAATAATTAAAATCGCCTATAGGGAATTTAGAAAAGTAAGTGTTTCTTGTGAAATAATGGAAGAGATTTAGTTCTTACAAAATGCAACTTACAGAATGCAACTAAACATATTTTCGTTACATTTCTTTTCTCTTTGCCACCTTCTGGTATTTGCTAAGGTCAAAGGTAAAGGATCCCGTTACATGCCTGTTGAGATATATTGGGAATACGGTGTTAGGCCCATATTTTCTTGACCATCGGCACACTGGGGTGATGTGGTCAGCATCACGCCGGCCGCATTAACCTTCCCAGAGTTCTTCTGGTACCCAATTCATGAGGCTGGGTCTACACCGGAGCCGTTTGCGGTCTAAAAAAATCCCACCTCAACTGGGGATCGAACCATGGACCACCGAGCTAGGAAGCCAGTGCACTAACCACTGCGCTAAGGGCCTAAACATTTATTACACATAAGGGAGGGAAACCCGAGGCCTGTAAACAGTAAATAAATATGAAACAAATATAAAGGTATGTTATCAGGCACTCGCAGGAAATAAAGAAGTAGAACACCAGACAACAGAAAAACAACAGACATGAGTGGCTTACCCAGGATTTGAACACTGGACCTTCCGTGCGACAACCCCGCCTAGCCATGCAAGCGAATCACA
Source organism: Oreohelix idahoensis (assembly GCA_024509875.1). Taxonomy (NCBI): domain Eukaryota; kingdom Metazoa; phylum Mollusca; class Gastropoda; order Stylommatophora; family Oreohelicidae; genus Oreohelix; species Oreohelix idahoensis. The sequence goes on along the minus strand of JAMPIV010009939.1, from coordinate 119,999 downwards.
CTATCCGCCCTGCCATCTACGCATCATCAAAAAATGATGTTTCAATGGCAGGTCAACAGTGCGAACCACAATACATGACACCAGAAGTCCACCATGGGCAGTTCAGCCTATTAATGACGCAATCACTTCTGTTGTATTTCTATCAAGCAGTATAGGCCGAATCCAACAAGACGAGGACCTTAATACTGTGTCCAGTAAATGATAGTAGACTAGAACAGTGAGAACAGGATAGTGGGTAGGTTTGGTATTGTATAAACATTTATTACACATAAGGGAGGGAAACCCGAGGCCTGTAAACAGTAAATAAATATGAAACAAATATAAAGGTATGTTATCAGGCACTCGCAGGAAATAAAGAAGTAGAACACCAGACAACAGAAAAACAACAGACATGAGTGGCTTACCCAGGATTCGCACTGTTGACCTGCCATTGAAACATCATTTTTTGATGATGCGTAGATGGCAGGGCGGATAGTGTGATTCGCTTGCATGGCTAGGCGGGGTTGTCGCACGGAAGGTCCAGTGTTCAAATCCTGGGTAAGCCACTCATGTCTGTTGTTTTTTCTGTTGTCTGGTGTTCTACTTCTTTATTTCCTGCGAGTGCCTGATAACATACCTTTATATTTGTTTCATATTTATTTACCGCTAAGGGCCTATCTTTATTTCCTTTCGAACATTTTTTGGTTCATTTAATTAGTTGTACGTGTTCAAATACTGACATCTAAACAATTAACTCACAAATTAAAACCGAGAATCACCAAATGCTGTATATATTCTTCATTAATGTTTAGTGTAGAAACATAGGCGATGAACAAGCGTGGAAGAAAGAATTGGGGCTCTCGAGATAATGATATATAGAAGAAAGGGGCACATCTCACGGTAAGAGAAGAAAACAAATACAGGGGTCTTAGAAAACCTCGGAATGAAAAGAGAATTAATGAAGGAGATGAAAATTAGACAGCTAAAATATTGTGGCCATGGTAACAGACATAATACCAAAATCGAAGACCATATTGGAAGGCAGAGTTGAAGGTAAACGTGCAAGAGGAAGGCAGAGTTGAAGGTAAACGTGCAAGAGGAAGGCAGAGTTGAAGGTAAACGTGCAAGAGGAAGGCAGAGTTGAAGGTAAACGTGCAAGAGGAAAGCAGCGCTATAACTGAGAAGATAACATCAAGAGATGGAACAAGTCTGAGTACACCATCAAGACAAGAGACAGAAGACATTGGAGATCCTTGACAGCTGAGCTTCGATGTGAAGATGGAACCTGATGATGATGACACTTCACTTTACTTATTTCTTTTCGAGCGTCGACTGGCAGAGTGGTAAGAGCGCTTGCCTTCTCGAGGCAAAATTACCGGATTTGAAACCTGGTAACGTCATGATCCAATCTCTACCTCTATCCAATCTACATGGGTACCTGACTCATCTCTTGAGCTAGGAAAAGCAAAGGCAGTAAGGAAATGTACCAGTCACTCCATCTGATTAGGACCTAAGACGCATCAACAGTGAGGAATGCAGTTAGCGACTCATAGCTTGACTGCTTGCGTCAGGCTCAGCGAACCAGAGCTGACCAAGACCCTACTCCACCTCCAAGTGGTGGTCCTGGAAACAGGCTGCATCACTGCAGTCTGGCTGAGTGAGAAGGAATCGAAGAGGGAAGGCTAAGGCTAACCGGATGTGTCCCGAAAAAAATATCGCAGCCGCTGCTAAACGCTAAACTTCTTTAATACTTCTTCTTCTTCTTCTTCGTTCACCCTCAGATGTCAACTTGAATAAGTTCAAAGAAAGCGGTGGTCAGCCTGAGGCTGTTGATATCTCCGTAGATCTTCTCCAGGAATGGTACTGGTTGTGGTGAAGTGGGATGTTATAAATACTTATAGGGAACTTAGTGTACTGACTGAGATCAGCTGTGAAGGTATCTATATCTATTAAGAGTAGTGTATTATAGATAACCTTACTTGCTACCACATATCTATATATCTCAGTCAGAATTATTCTGGAATAGTGTGATGCTACGTTATGTGTCTAGGGTATGAGTATGGTGAAGTGTGAGTCACAACAACAGACAGATAAACAATTTAATTTAATCCACTACTCTTGACAACACGGTGACACTCACATACATATAACACTCTACAAAGATATCTTAAAAGAGTCACTAATAAACTTTCAAATAACAATATGTATTCATTACTGGCATGAATGAATATGTGTCCTGATTCAACTACAAGGGAACCAGGAATCACAATCAATTTAAATTACAAGTTATGTACAGAATGTATTTAATATGAATATTGTAGTGACATATATTATTACAAATGTTCTATGTGTGTCAGTTGTGTAGTAGTAAAATGAGGTAATACTGGTTTTGTTTTGTTCAAGCTCTGTTGGTATTTGTCATCATGACTTCAATAGTTTGTCTTTAGGGACCAGTATTGGGGATGTTCACAGTTCCTGATTTTAAGACAAGTAAATTCCCCTCTGAATAGTATTTTTATAAAGTTATTTCAAGATGAGGGGACATAATGTTGAGCTCAGCTGGCCAACTCTGCTTATCTTGAGTGATGGCGGCAGGAAAGGACTCCTCTGCTCGAATTCTCCTCTGGGCTCAGGAGACACCTCACTGATAGCTAAAAAGACCAGGAGTATGCTGTCCGACTCTGGATTCAGCAAATCTCTGACCAGATGCTGCTCAGTACCATCAAGACCACTGTCCCACAATTCATACGAATAACACAGATACGTTGATTAGCAATGAATTCTGGCACAAACTGGCACAAACTTCCATCTGCCTATGTTCCAGGCTTTTATTGAGCCAAATATATGCTGGCTTCAACGCACTGATGCTTTATCAAGCTATTTTAAACAAGTGGTCTCGAACTAACGCTCCCAAGTGTGTATATCAGCGAGACTGGCCAATGAGCCACGTTTCGACAAGTGTTTGAAAAAATGTTATCTTTTCCCGTCTCCCCCAACAACCAAGATAGTATTTATAGCCCGACCAATCGTGGTTAGGCTTTCATTTGTTGCGCTCCAATCAATTTGGAGTTTACATGGTAGGCTATTTATGTAACGTAAGGTTTTTTTCAAACACGTTATAAAAAAATTTTATGAGCAGAAATGATTTCATGCTGTCAGGCAGCCTCACTATTTTATTTTGGGTATAATTTATTAATTCCTGGACTATTGGCGTAACGTTTTACATATTATTTGTCAGCAAGCCCTAAGGAACCCAATTTTCCCACTTTAAAAGAGCTACGTGGCTGCGTTCAAAATATGTATTTTCTACTACCTCCTGTTTGGAAGATGTGCTGTCTGGGTACTGTTATGTTTTCAACCGTAAACCCATCTAATGTTATCTTTTCTAATAAGAGTCTGTTATGATTTATAAACCTAACTCTGGGAAAGGGTAGTGTATTTTATCACTGTCCGTCTGAAAAAGTTAGTGCTTGTAGACTTACACGCGTGATGCCAGCATTTGTATATCGCGCGTCGCGTGTTGCATGCGTTCCTGATTTTCAGCCCTCCCCTCTCGCTATCCTTTTGTCCATCTGTTCGTTCGTTTTGGTAACGTAATATAATTAATGTTAGGATTAATTTAGGTCATTACGCAGTCTCTCAATGTTTTTTCCAAGAAATACAGCACACGTTTCATTGAAGAAAGCGGGTATAATACAGTAAGCTTTTACTATCAACGTGAAAGCGTTACAATTTGCAGACGAAGCAGAAAACAACCAATCTGTCAGCCTCTTCATTTCCAGGGATGTTGCAGTGAGAAGGGATCCACTGTATCACAACTCTTTTGTATTGCTGACATAGTCTGTGAAGTGTTACTCTTAGGTCATCCAGTTCAGCATTTATTTGACTTTTCAGTGTTGTAATCACTGACAGCGCATCTGAGAAGATAACTACTGGTCTCTCTGAGCTTTTTTCTGTCATTAGAATTTCTGATGCAGTTTTTATGGCCTCTGCCTCTGCTCTGAAGTTAGTTGAAAATTTCCCTGTTGCGACTGCTATCTTTATTTGTGTGCCATTGCTTAAGCTCAGGAAGACTCCTCCACCCCCATCTTCTGTTGCATTAGTTGCTGATCCATCTGTGTACGCATGGATCCAGGTGTTGCTTGGGGTAATGTTTCTCTATATATTTTGTGGTTAGGACTCTCCTTTCTGTTTCAGTTTGACTGTTCTTTCTCTCAATACCAGGAACATTTTCTATCATTTCAGGAAAGCACTGTTGTTTCCAAATTGGTAGCTTGTGTGCAGTACATATTGGCATAGCTGTTGATATTGCATTTATGGGGTCTGCTCTCATCTTTGTTTTTACTGTCTCTACAAAGTTTCTTCGCTTCAGTCTTCCCCTTCCAAGTCCATTTATCCTCTGGTGCATTGGGTGATCTATCAGCCTCCTGAATTTCTCGGCTTGTTGCTGGGCTCTGCTATCTCTTCTATCCTCCATAGGCTGGAGGTGAGTATCTTTAATACAACAACAATTATTTTCAAACGATTTTTGCTTCATTTGGTTAGTTGTACTTGTTCAAAATATCTTTTTTATTTTTTTTTTTTTTAATGCGGATAAAAAAGTATGTGGGGTGGGGGAAGGACTCGCATGCTGTGTTCAGCCCCGTTAAGAATTATCAGAAAACATGATTCTGGAACACGGAACCCCAGGAAGAACACAAATCATAGTTAAATAACATCAAACAATGGACATGTCTTCATTACAAAAATGTTATCATCATCATGCTTCAGCACCAGATATAATATAAGTACCCTTTAGTTCCACAGGGAGCATAGGCCTTCAACAAACAAACGCCAAGCCTATCTGTCACATGACATCAGCTCAAGTTCTGTCCATGTTTTCCTCATTATTTTCATTTCTGTCTCAAGTTTTCGTCTCTATTTGATTCTTGGTCTACCTCTGCCCTTCTTACTCTGGAGCTTGCAGAACAAGGATTACCTTGTAATGCTATCAACTGGTTTCCTAAATTTGGTCCTAAATCGTCAGCGTCTTTGTATCATCTCTTATAACACTGAAACAGACCGCAAGGTCTTTTCTATTTGGACATGCGCCCTAATGTAACCAACGGACCCTGTGTCTAGGTTGAACCTGGCGCGTCTCGCCAAAACGAGGCAAAATTTTATTTTTAAAAAATCATCTCTAATTCTACTACCACTTGTCTGATTCTTGTCAACATTTCCACGTTGGTGACCTGGTTTCTCTTCTACGCAACTTCTACTCAAATGACAAGTCAATACTATTATATGGCTCGGAGACATGAAGAACAACAAAAACAACAACCAAAAAGCTACAGACTTTCATAAATGGGTGCTTGCGTAGAATAGAAGGATTTAAATGGTATGACAAGGTTACCAACGTGGAACTGATGACAAGAACTAGACAAGTGCCAGTGGAACAAAAGATGAGAAGAAGACGCTGGCGATAGGAAACACACTGAGGAAACCTGTTGATAGTATTACAAAGCAGTCCTTGTTCTGGAACCCCCAGGGCAAGAGAGGTAGAGGTAGACCAAGAAGCACATGGAGAAGGGATTTCGATCTCGTAATACCACTTTTACCCTGGGGATTCCAGAACAAGGACAGCCTTGTAAAACTATCAACAGGTTTCCTTCACCAATGCCCTGGTCAGCATCAGTGTCTACTTCTGACAAATATTCATATAGAAGAGATTAAGAGACAGAGGGAGGGAGAAAGAAAGAGACACAGTAGGGAGTATTGTGAATAAAGACAATGGCCTAACGCCCTGACAAGTAGTGGTCAGTAGGGGCATACGCCTTTATATACATCCTTTTCATATTATTCATTCTTGTGCTGAACGTTATAGCCTTTCTCCGTTTTGTGGAGACATAAAATAAGAGCAGAAAGAAGACGGGGAAAGATCTTGAGCGAATGGCACAGGTCAGGAGGGCCAAGCACATTTTATTGGAAGGCTTATGCTCCCTAGGGATCTGAAGGGTGATGATGACTTAAGTAATTCCATTTTTATACAGATCTGCGCGTATTAGTTAAAGTTATTGAGCCCTTTATATAAGGAAGGCCTCACTTCATGTGTGCCAGGGGGCCCTTACATTGTAGTTAGCTACTGAAGAGGATGATCGTAGTGAATATCTTTTAATTAAGGAAAGAAGAAAGCAAGAAAACAACTAAGATTGAGATAGAGAGAGATGGAGAGACATAGCTCAAAAACATATAGATAGCCGAAGTAATTGAAGGATTTGATTGCCCGTTATCATTTTGTTAGCGTCAACATTTGCATTCTCGCTGCTTCTGAAGCACGAGTTCACCACTGTAGCTATCCCACTTGCACGAATCCTGCATCACAGCATATATCCGTTCTTGCGGCGGTGATTTCTGTAACAACTTGTTTTATATAATGAGGCTACCAGCTCTATGGACAGCCTCATGTTAGTCACGTCATAAAGCATGGCTGAAGAGGAGTATCCGTATTATTTCTTTGCCTCATCGGAGACCCTCCGGGATCTAGACGATCCATAATTATATTATACTGTCAAGTCTTGAGAGACAAAAAAGAATAGTACACAGGCAGACTATAATTTACCAGATAATTTAGGTCGGCGACTCCAATTATTTAAAATAAATGTAACACATAGGTGTTTTCCACACGACCACCATTATTATACCAGACCTTAAATTGTCAAACTTGTCTCCACCACCTGTAATCTTCCACCTACCTGCAGTGTCAAGATTCCTGGCTGTCGATCTATTCCAGGGTTTCTTATCTTGTGGTTCTCGTACCCCCGTGGCGAGGGGGCGGGGGGTGGTCCATGAATGGATTCTTGGGCGGTCCATGTACGTAATCTAAACATGTGAATTTTATTTTCACCAAAATTTTAACTCAGAAAATTATCATACATTTTTATTTGCATTTAAAGAAATATAGTCTTTGCATTTTAGGATGATTATATGTAAGCTTTTTTTTATTTTTCTTAGTAATAAAATTACTTGCATGCAAAAAAAAAAAAAAAAAAAAACGAATTAAGCATCTACGAGTCTCGTATATACTTTTTTTTTTTTTAATAAGTAAAGGGTCTATAGCTTTCACTGGAAAATCAAAGGCCTTTATCGGACAGTCAAAGAAATCCGTAGTCATTGCCGGACAGTCAAAGGGCCTAGAGCTTTTACCGGACAGTCAAAGGGTCCATGGCAGGAGAAACGTTAAGAACTCCTGATCTACTCACACGAAATCAGGATGTGCAGAGATATAGCGAGGGAATAATAATTATTGAAGAAAATAGATTAGCAGCCAGACAGGAAAATTTCTGGCCATGCACACGCGTATCTGAATTTTAAACCTGACAATTACTGATAAAAAAAAATCATGGATATATATGCCAAATAACGACAGTTTTCTTACCCGTCGATCTGATGGTAACGTAGGTCATATAAAAGTGGGAGAGTAAAACATTTAAAACAAATCAAGCGTTTCTCTGACAAAGCATGTGATTTCTTTCCTTTAGTAAATATATGGTTGACTGGTTTGTCAGCTGTGCATCGTGGCGTTATTGTAATAGTAAAGGTAAGGTAAAGGATCCCGTTACACGCCCATTGAGGCATATTGGGAATATGGTGTTAGGCCCATATTTTCTTGACCATCGGCACACTAGGGGTGATGTGGTCAGCATCACGCCGGCCGCCTTAACCTTCCCAGAGTTGCTGTGGTACCCAATTCATGAGGCTGGGTCGACCCCGGAGCCGTTTGCGGTCTAAAAATCCCAACTCAACTGGGGATCGAACCATGGACCACCGAGCTAGGAATCCAGTGCACTAACCACTGCGCTACCGTAGTAAAGAGTATTGCAAATAAAAAAAGAAACTTATCATTGCCAGCGACTCCCATTTGTTGTAAATGGTGATTGAAAAGTTACGTTCTATTTTTATATCATAATCTCTTTACTCCTATGCAAATAATTTATTTGAAACAAACGTCAAAATCTTATTTACTTAGTCGTTCTTCTTCTACCGTTTTGGAAGAGAGAGTGCTATACTATCCTATCGACTGTCTTCTTCCTGGCCTGGTTCCATTCTAGTCCTTGATCTTTGAGAGATTACCTAATGTTGCTCTCCCAGCGGACTCTGTGTCGGCCTGGATCCCTGGTTCTTAGCCTTCCATACCTGCCGTGGCAGCCGGTCTTCTCCCATTCTGCAGACATGGCCAAACCATCTTAGTTGGGACTGTTCTACTTTGGTGTGCAGGTGTTGGGTTATTAGGCCTTGACGTATCATCTGGTTGCGGACTATTTCAAAATCAAGAGAATCAAATGCCAATTTATACCATAACATCTTACTCACATTAACATTATAGTTCATTTTTGTTGTCCCTTGTCACGTTAGTTTATTGGTCAACTTAGTTATTATTTTATTTTGTTTTGTTTCGGGAAAAAAAAAACAACTCGTTACTGAAATGGCTATTATCGTTCTGTATTTTGACATTTGTTTTATATATATCAAATAGATACCAGTGAGGATGTACAAACTGAATAATACAAGTGACTTGCCAGTCTTAACTGTTAAAAACAACCAGTTAGTTGAACATTTTCTGGAAACAGCACATACAAAAAATTAAAATAATAATATATGGGGGAGGGGCGCCTGCAAGACAAACATTCAATCAATCAATCAATCAATACCCTGTAGCTCCCCAAGGAGTACAGGCCTTAAACAAACACATGCCATGTCTTCCTGTCACGTTCCATCCGCTCAAGTTCTTCCCAAGTTTTCCTCATCATTTTCACATCTTTATCTAGTTCTCTTTTCCATGTGTTATTTAGTCTACCTCTGACTCTTTACCTGGGGATTCCAGAACAAGGACTGCCTTTAATGCAATCAACAGGTTTCCTCAATGTGAGTCCTATCCATCGCCAGCGTCTTCTTCTCAACTCTTGTTCCACTGGCACTTGTCTGGTTCTTGTCATCAATTCCACATTTGTGATTTTGTCATACCATTTCAGTCCTTCTATTCTACGCAAGCACCCGTTTATAAAAGTCTGTAGCTTTTTGGTTGTTGTCTTTGTTGTTCTCCATGTCTCAGAGCCATACAATAGGATTGACTTCACATTTGAGTTGAAGATTCTTATTTTCGTGTTGGACTTGATCTCCACATGTTTCCCATTACAATGAAAGCTCCTCTTGCTGTTTGGATTCTTATTTTGATATGACTGTCTGTCCCCCCAACTATGTCTATATGCTGCCAAGATATGTTTACGATTCTACATGTTTTAGTGGTGTTTCTTCAAATTCAACCTTGTTATCATTTCTTGCATTAATCTCACTATCTTTGTCTTTTCCCTGTGTATTTTTCAGACCCACGTTGTGACCTCTCATCGAGTATTTTTATTTTGTCTTGCATTTGATTATCGTTATGGGACAGAAGAGCCAAGTCATCTGCAAAATCCAGATCATTAAGCTGTTTAGTCAGATAAGACAGACATTACACACACACAAATAGTCTAAAGGCCTTAAAAGTTGTTGCATCTCATTATTATTATTATTTAATTTTAATTTTTAAAATGCGATTATAACTGTAATGAAGACATCAGTCCTTTATGATATGAATTCTTTCACTTATGAAAAAAAAACACACACAAATTAGCTTTATGAGATGGGGTGACTATTTCTCTCCTCACCTTCTTTGGCTTCTTTTTCCTCTTCTTCCTGTTCTTCTTCTTCTTCTTCTTCTTCTTCTTCTTCTTCTTCTTCTTCTTCTTCTTCTTCTTCTTCTTCTTCTTCTTCTTCTTCTTCTTCTTCTTCTTCTTCCGTGTCCGGTTTGTTAGTCATGCTAAATCTGCAGGCCTGTCGTCAGGGCGAAGTCCACAGTCTTTTCCTGGTCCATGCGGCAGTCCCAAAGCTTGTGCCTGAGCTCAGCACCTTCTGGTCAGGTCCGACGTCGTAGGGCATCATGGGCTTGACAGATCTGGAGAATGTGTTCAGACGCCTGGATTTCGATTCCACATGGACATTCATTAGTATTCGATCTTCTGAGGCCTAGCTTAATAGTGCACAGCTGGCACAGAGGATAGTAACGATTCGCTCGCGAGGCTAGGCGGTGGTGTCGTTCGGAAGGCCCTGGGTTTGATTCCCGGTAAGTCCATCACTTCTGTTGCTTTTCTGTTGTCTAGTCTTCTACTTCTTTATTTCTCACGAGTGCCTGGAACATGAGTGCTTAATGTATTATTTATTTATTTACTGAGGCGATGGCCCAGTAACCTGCAGTGGCCAGTTCTCAGGTGGAAAAAACTGATCTGCTGGTTCCTATGAAGCAGGTGGATTGGGTCGGATCTGTTGCGTGCATTCCTTTCTTTCTTCCATTTGTAGTTGTAATGGGTGTGGATGATGGCTTTGGTCTCTCGTTAGAGCAATGGGTGACTGAATCGCTCCATTTTACCATCGGCTCTAGATAAAGCATCAACTCTCTCGTCCCCTTGATTCCACAATGGGAGGGTAGCAACTAGATGGAAACGGCTGAAGTTCTTTGGATAACGTTTAGCTCAGATGTGATTTCATAACTCATGAGCAGTATCAGGATCCCATTTACAACCTGGTAGGTTGAAGCGTGACGATATTAGTTTTTGAACCTGGGAACTTTCCCGCTAGAGAAGCAAAATCTCTAATCATTCTGCCAGTCGCACGCTCAATAGAAACAAATGAATTTGCAGTTAAAATAAATTCATAAATAGACGCAACTTCTAAACTGCAGGTTTATTTATAGAAATAATTGAGCTGGGAGATAATTTTAACACCCGGATTTAGTTAAAGGAACTATCGACTTACTGTTCCTGCTCAACTAAAACCATTTAGTTTTCTGTTTTGTATTTGTATTCATTCTTTGCGTAGAGTGATTGTCGTGCTCCGCCACTTGAAAATTCGTGTCCACAGACTCGTGTTAGCTTTCAGCGATCTTCAACCTTCCTGCCTCACTGCACAAAGATCTCCAGGTCCTTCCGCGGGAGCTGGGTAAACTTCTGTTTTTACCTTCGCGCAGTGCCTAAAAATAAACATCTTCAACAAGCGAATATTCTAGTGTCTGCCTTGGTTTTTTTCTTCCTTGAATGATTGATCCAGGCCAGCACGCTTAGCAGACTACTGAGCATGGAAACTACAGTTTTCTATACCAACTAAAAATTGGAAACACAATTTTATTTACAATTATCTGTGCGACGAACTTATAAATAATGGACACTTTTAGTAAACATCGATGTAAACGCTCTTAAAAAAACAAGCCGACTATAATAAAATAACAAATTCAATATAATTTATACAGTGCTTACCGAATGACAAAAATAAACAGTTTAAACAAAACCTAGGTAAACAGATAAACGTAGTCCCATAACAGATACTGCCGTAGGAGAGTGAAGTGTTACAGACTTCACCATACTAGGTCCAACATCGACAGGTGGGGGTGACCAGTTCATTTATTTGCTGCCTTTTCCTTCCTTAACTCAGAGAGTGGAGTCAGATGCCCATTTGCAGCTGGGTAGCCTGGAGCGTTTCGCTACCGTGATTCTAACCCGGCACCTTTGCCGCGAGAGACCAACGCTCAAACTATTCTAAATAAAACTGACTTTCGCGATTGCTAAAACAGATCAGAGATAGATCAGTTGTAATTTTCGCATCGAAGGTCGGCTGTAATGGGTAATCTTCAACGGGTTAAATAAAGAACACTTGGTGTTACGTGTGGGGTTATCTTCTTGTAGTATTAGTTGATCAAAAAAATAGAATCATAAAAATGTACATGCATCGTGCTGATAACGCGAATGTCGTGGGTTCGATTGGGCATGATACAAAATACATTAATATTCTTTATTTAACAATACGCCCCGTCGGTCGGGTAAAATTCTAATGGGAAACAAAAGGGAAAACAGCAAATGGAACAATCTCACTGCTAAGAATAGACAACACAGGGCCCAGACAAGGTATAAACAGATAAATTGTATAAACCAAGTGAGAGGTAGATGAGGAAAACAGCACGAACAAAACAGTTACCAAATAAAGAAAATAGCAACAGACCAACAAGGCGTTTACAAACGAATAAACGAAACTTCACAACTAACGTGAATTATTATAAAGAACAATCAGTAGTCAGAATCATCGGTGAGGTTGCTCGAACCGGAAATACTACTGAATGAAATTTACAAGAGCAGCCCTATAGAACATTCAATGTGCGGTCATCTTTCAATGACATGTTATCGCTAACATTGAATCGCCACCCAACCTTCCCGCAAAGACATAAGAACATGAATAGCAATAAAAAAAATGATGGAAGGATTAACCAACATACTGTATAACTTGACACATATGCATAAAAAAAAAATACAGGCCACTTATCTGAAGAAAAAAACGCACTCCAACAGATGCTCGCTTGAAGAAAAAATTCAGCGCTGTCTGAAGACTGATGCAATAATGACGTGTAGATACAAGTGGTACAACAAGCAGTGGCCACGAACATCAATTAAAGACGACGGTAAACTGGACTAATGACATCTGGAGGTGAACATGAATCTCAACAAATAAACGATCGATCTTCTCTTCTTAGTTCTCGATCTTGATTTCGTTCCCGTTCTCGTTCCCCACACTGGCCACCAGAGATTTTGTTACTTGTGGGGTTATCTTCTTGTAGTATTAGTTGATCAAAAAATAGAATCATAAAAATGTACATGCATCGTACTGACATACACGAATGGAGACGGGTAAGATCGTACAGGACATCAATGGCCGAAGAACTCAAGTCGTCAGGTGGAGGATCCACAATATATCTTATATATTTTTTTCACATCAGGAACAGCAACATCGTAGGCATGGTATATATATTGTACATACATCATAGTAGAATCCTTCATCAGTCTCGTCTCAATCATACAGTTCTGGCCGCTGTACTAGAGGTGCATACCACCCAAGTAATGTGGACCAGACACCGTGAATGAAAAATATACTGGAATAATTTCTTCAGTAATATATGGAACTTCTCGCTAAGTTCTGAATCATCTTAGATAATATAGTGGCGGCCTTCGAAGATTAATATATATGCCACTTAGAGCTCTTCCTCCGCAATACTAGGAGCTTGAATAAAATACGTCTTACCATGAAGACCACAAGTAACGAAAGGCCAAGAATATTAACCGTTAGCATAAATTAGTACAAAACGCGTGACGTCATTAACAACTGGTGACGTATTAAATATGCAGCGTTCAATATAAGTTGAAACCCGCGCAGGGACCTCAAGACGCAGCAATAGAGACCGCAGTCAGCGACTCATAGCTTGACTGCCCGCGTCAGGACCAGCGAACCAGAGCTGGTCAAGACCGCACTCCACCTCCACGTGGTGGTCCTGGAAACAGTCTGCAGCTGTGCAGGCTGGCTGAGCGAGTGTGGATCGAAATGGGAAGGCAAACCCGGTCCTAAAAAATGCCGTGCAGAAGTCGGATGTGTCGACCGAAAGGTGCAGATATCACAGCTACGTTGTAAACAGACACAACGCAACCACCGTCCTTTTCAGGGCGAACGAAGAAGAAGAAGAAACCCGCGCAAAAACATGAGTTACCACAGAGAGACATATTACCGAAAAATAAATGGTAATAGCCTATGTGTGGCCATGTTACAAAATACATTAATATTCTTTCTTTAACACTTGGGTCGTTTGTTTGTTACAGCCTCAAAAAAAAAAAAAAAAAAAAAAAAAAAAGAATTCAGAAACGCAGTGAAGAGGGGTAATGGTTAGTGTTAGGTTTTGGAATCCTCAACCTATCACTAAACCCAAACCTTAATTTTAATCCTAACAACGTTGGCGACTTACTTGGATGGCATCGAGGAACACGTCACACTAGTTTTCACTTCAATCTCTTTAACATCTTCTGTCTCTTGTCTTGATGATACACTTTGATAAGACTCTTTCCTGCCCATTTCTCGATGTTATCTTCCCATTTTTAATGCTAGCATCTCACTCACACGTGTGTCTTCAACCTGTCCTTCTATTATGGTCTTCAGCAAAGTGGTATGACTTTTTATATGACCATAATAATGCCAACAATTTGTGAACAGACTTTATTCTCATTCATAATTTCTCATTTCTTTCCTAGCCTTTCTTTGGCGCCATTATTTGTTTGTTTGTTTTGTATTTCCTTGACAAAAAATTTTAGCTAAACAGACAGACTTTAAATTTTGAAAATGATGATGAATGAAAGTTGTCACAACTGAGAAATTATGTACATAATTGTACTGTCACGCCTCGATATAGCCGTTTATATAGATTTTCTATTTTTGAGTACATATGACGCTGTTTGAAATATGTAGGTTATTTAGATTTCCTGACACGTGAACTGTGTAAGGTATGGACGTAGAAAATATTTAGAAAATTTTTGTTTTGAGATGTGTCTATGCTATTAAAGTTTAGGAATATATGTTCATCAGAAGAGAATAATACAGTAATAATATAATAACGTGATAGTGGTTAAGATATACATATAAAGTTTAGTTAACACAAACATCGAATTACACACACATACACTATATATATATATATATCAGGGACGGACTGACAGTGCTTGGATCCCTGAGCAAAAATAGGGTTATTGGCGCTTCATTACAGACTGCACGTAGATTGCTGTTCTAACTGTCGAAGTGCCAGCTGTGGGCTCTCGGGCAACACCCTAAATGCCGAACGCTCAGTCACCCTTGAGATATATATTTTAAGATACAAAAATTATACTATTTCTCATCAGACCTAAAAGTCTTTTATATTTGTACACGCCCTAATATAACCGACTAGGTTGAACGGGACGCGCCTCGCCAAATCGAATCTAAACTTCAGTTAAAAATAAAAAAGATACAATTTAAAAAAAAACAACAACATCCGAATATTAGTCAACCTCACATGGAAGACAGTGCTTTCAGACAACTGAAAAGGAGGATATCACCATCTTAACAGAAGAGAACGAGCAATGGTTTTCAAATTCCGCGTAATCATAACCATAAACGATGGGTTCATGGACACGTAACATTCAAGTTCTCAAAGAAAACGGATAATGATAAAAGTTGAGAACTGAGTGTCGCAGATATGCAGCCAGTGTTAGTGGATGGAAATGAGAAAGTCGGTTAAGGGGAGGTTTAACCCCCATGAGAAATTGTCGGTTAAGGGTACTTCAATTTCTGTATGTTTATTTTTCATTAGTGGATGATTTTTAATAAATTTTTAAAGTATGTCATAAGTGTATTTATTTAGGCAGAATTCGTTGAAGGCACAAAGGATGGAGAAAAAAAGAATTAATCTTCTTCTTGAACGTCTTCTGGCGTAACATACTAGATATATGCTACAGTTAGATCTTTGTTATAGTTAGATATTTGTTATAGTTAGATCTCTGTAACAGTTAGATCTTTGTAACAGTTAGATCTTTGTAAGAGTTAGATATTTGTAACAGTTAGATCTTTGTTATAGTTAGATATTTGTTATAGTCAGATCTTTGTAACAGTTAGATCTTTGTAACAATTAGGTCTTTGTAACAGTTAGGTCTTTGTAACAGTTAAATCTTTGTAACAGATCTTTGTTATAGTTAGATCTTTGTAACAGTTAGATCTTTGTAACAGTTAGACCTTTGTAACAGTTAGATCTTTGTAACAATTAGATCTTTGTAACAGTTAGATCTTTGTAACAGTTAGATCTTTGTTATAGTTAGATACTGTATTTGTTATAGTCAGATCTTTGTAACAGTTAGATCTTTGTAACAAATAGGTCTTTGTAACAGTTAGATCTGTGTAACAGTTAGATCTTTGTAATTGTTAGGTCTTTGTAACAGTTATATCTTTGAAACAGTTAGATCTATGTAACACTTAGATCATTGTAACACTTAGATCTTTGTAACACTTAGATCTTTGTTACACTTAGATCTTTGTTACAGTTAGATCTTCGTTACTCTTAGATCTTTGTTACAGTTAGATATTTGTAACATTTACGTCTTTGTAACAGTTTGATCTTTGTTACAATTAAGTCTTCGTAACAGTTAGATCTTTGTTACTATTAGATCTTTTTTTTTTTTCTTTTTTTTTTTCTATAACCAGCGGTACTCGAGCTTTCCAGCTCTTTCGGCCCAATGACATGTCATTGCGATTCTGGGGGGTCAGTGGACTTTCCTTCCAACCCGGTCAGGAACTTCGCTCCTTCCCATCCACACGGGATTTATGTGCAGGAGCCGTTCAGGTTATTCAGTCAAATTTCCTGTCGTAAACATTTCTTCAAACGCTGACGGCCGGGTTTGAACGATGAACACCTGGTCGGCAGTACAACGTCGTAGCCATTACACCAGCGCGGCTCCCCATTAGATCTTTGTAACAGTTAGATATTTGTTACAGTTAGTAGCTGATCATATATCTACATAACTTCTTATCCACCGGCAATGTTTGTAAATTCATCTGTTGAACATTTTCAATGCCACGATGTCAACCTGTCCAGCATCTCCACTCGTTGTTGTTGTCGTACCTCTGTAGTCCCCTTCACTTATAACTCACAATGGGAATGCGCCTCAGACTCGTAATAGCCCTCACCTGTTATTTTGCTTGGTGTTCTTAACAGCGTGTTACTTTCTAGAAATTCTGAGGTGGCACCGTAAGGAGAGAACATCGCTGCTTGGTACGATCAACAGCTGCATCCTCCCATGTGGCTGGATGTATGCCCAGTGCCTTCATGTCTCTCTTGCCCGCGACGTTGAACCTTAGTGTCACGGGATTAGCCTCCCAATTGCTGTGCCTCAGTGGCAAAAACTCAAGAGTATCTAAAATGGGTCTTCAAAGGTGTCTATCTTCGCACAAGATTACTCTTGGCAGAGTTGTAGATAAAAGGATAATGATGCTTCTATCTCAAGGTAGTGTTCACAAGATAAGTCAAAGTCAAGAACGATGCTGCATAGGGCAGAGCACTATTAACTTATATCTGATCCGGCACCTTTTGTGAAGTTTTAAGCAATGGTATGGCTTGTTCGAGCCCCGAGCTGGTTTAATCCAGCAAAATTTCTTTAAAAGTATTTTCGGCTCTATGGCTGTAACTACATGTATATGTATATATATATTAAAGATTCTTGATCATACATGCACTCTCATCCTATCTATAATAACTGAATCAACTATGAATTTGTAAAATAACATATAAAAAATGTAATAATCACTTAGTCTGTAACAAGTTAAAATAAACATGAAGTGATGGGTGAACTTTAGTTAAAAATTGACATTACTGAGACTTGTTAGAGGGGTTATAAAAATGTCGTTTTGCTGTTTACTTTAATAAGAACTTAGTGGTCTAAGTGAGTACTGCCACCGTGGTTTTCTTCAATTCTATTGTGATGAGGGTACTCAGTGTCGAATCCCAGCTCTTGACTCACAAGATAGTGGCGAAGACTTTTATTTCAAACTAGTCTGGTACTACGAACAGTCGTGTAGCTTCGAACCACGAACTTTAGAAAAAATAAAAGAACAAATGCTTCTGCTAAGTACATTACGGTCTGACGATTAACAGGCACATTGTCTCGCTGTCCACCCACCAATGTTAGCCTCTCTGAATAATTAGATTCTTTGAGTATACACAGCGTAACTCAGGGAAGATGATTATAAATCACCAATATTCTTCTGGGTATTTTAATGGGAAAAATATGGAGCCGCGCTAGCGTAGTGGTTACAACACCGCTCTGGCGACCGGGTGATTCAGGATCAAACCCGGGCGACGGCATTTGAGGATTTTTCGTCGACCGGGAATTGGACTGGATTAACTCGAGACCTGGCGTAAACATTTGAAGGAGTGTCGTCGACCAGGGATTGGCGGCTCCTGAGCCGACCCAGCTGCAATGGGTACCTCCGAAATCGGAGAGTATTTGCCTGAATGGCGAGGGACACCTGTCTCTGTACAAGAAAAAAGGGATACTCACGTAAAATCAATGTCAGGTTAGACATTAGTAATAACCTGAGATTTCGCCTCAAGCATTAGCGGGCGTACGAAAAAAAATTAAAAAAAAAATAATAGGAAAATGTGTCTAGATGTAGTGGTTTTTGATGTTATTGCGTCGTTGTTATGTTACCTAGTGTCCTGGATGAGGTCAGCTGTGAAGGCTCCTGATGATAACAGTTTATGTGAGTTACAGAATGCCTTTCTGCTACCACTTATGACCTCAAACAGACCTATTCTACTATGATGTATGTTAGCTACGTTAAATGTCTAGGGTACTGAATTGTGATGTGTAGGTAATTAAATATACAGACACACACATGTAAATACTAAGTTTAACACTAAGAATAATAATCTCTATGATATAATCAACTAACACTGTCTTTAGAATTTAAATTTGACAATCTTTTAAATTTATTTTGTCCTGAACCAAATGTTTCTTCTGGTCAGGACGTATGAAATAATATGTATTTATCAATAAAGGTGCATATATATTGAACAATCAAATGAAAATTTTATACATAAATATATGGTTACATTGGTTGATATTAATATTGATTACAGAGTCTTTGGAAGAACTAGCACTGGATGTTTAGTTGGGGTGGTGTCATCATGCCCAATCTCTGTTTTATAAAGTTCATGTCTTTGAAATATAGACCTGCAGTACAGTTTTTATCAACACGATTTTGGTTTATTTATTTATTTGTGGAACCAGTGTGATGAATCTACAGCAGGCCAGGTATTCACTTATCTGGCCTGTGACGATGCAGTACAGAATTCTAGTAGCCCACTCCTCACATTAGCTGGAGCAAATGTTAGGCTGCTTCTGCATCCACTCTTGTACTTCTACAAAAGCATCTGGCACTAGCGTAGTGCCAGACCAGAAACTCACAATTCAAAATGTGAAAACACAGTTACGTTGTACTAGCAAAACTCAGCTGAGCTGCTCTCTATAGTATGGCGTCTCACTGAGAATACAATATCTTCTGGAAAACACTCATTTAGCAGTAACGAACTGTGTTTAAGGACAGTCTTTTAAAAATGGCACAAGCGTGCGTCTCTCTATCAATAATATAAATGCTGTTGTCCAATCAGCGGACTTCCCCTCTACCTTTTCAAATATTCAAACTAAAAGTCAAATTTCAGTCTAGCATGTAGTATTTTCCTGTCGTTTTTTCACAAAATTACACTTGTTTTTTGGACTAACTACAAGAAAAAACTACACAAACCTGCCCCTCTTACTGATACGATTTCTATGCTAAGTTATTTTTAGCTACTATCCTCCTACTTTGTCCCTTGTCCAACTGCAGTTTGATTTTTGCATTTTTAGGCTCAAGGACGCCAAAATGTAACTTTAGTGAAAATATGCACAAAAAACTGTTCGCTAGTCTGTATTGAACAATACAGTCTTTCGTCAATATCTTCCGTGTTATCTGTCCGTCTGTGTAATTAAAAGTATATTATTTGTCAGATTAAGATGGGCTTTCAAACTAACTAGTTTTTATTTTCCTAACTTTATTATTAAAGAAAAACCTACTTTTCTCAAGGTTAGTTTTGAAATTTGTTTTTGAACCTTCGTCCACGGCGTTTGCCGCTATATTCAAACAAAACAACCAATTACCGTAAAACGTCCAAGATACGACTGTTTCTAACAAGAGCTAAGGTCGTTTTTCTACCAATTCCTTACATTGTGTCAACTAGTGGCGTAACTTTTTCTTTAAAACTACAAATTGCGTCTTTTTAGCATTTAGATTCAAACACGTGTTCCGACCGTCATATTTTTTTCTTTTATCTCCGTTTCCCTCCCGTCTAAAAGGGTAAACCGTTAGTCTGCATGTTCTAACTAGTTGGTTATCAATGGCGCTAGAAAACGCTGGCATAGGCGAGAATGTATCATCGTATCTTACGTATAATTTTATCCCTACATGTTATTTTACCTATTATCTTTATAATTGGAGGAATTTTACGTTGCATCACTGTAATTTCACCACACTAGACAGCGCGAGTGCAATGGCTTTTGCCTGATCTACAACTAAAAAGGTACATATATCTCACAAAATGATACTATACACTTTATGCACATGTGATGTAATCGTCACTCCTCACTGTTCCATTCGGAGTCTGGGATTACTTCTACTTTCGCTGTCCGGAGCGAATTAGCATAAAGTAAACACCAGTGCTTGCTGTAGTGGTTTATGAACATACTATTTTCATATGTTGATGTTGCCAGCCTCCTATGCTTTATATCACCACTTAGCAAGTACAGACATGTCCAATTCACTTTGTAAAATAAATGTTCACAGCTTACCCTAAATAACCTGGGAACACAATCTATTGCACAGTTGAATTGACACAGCAACTATGATTAGATGCTTCGAACCTTTGGTCTGGGGTAGTTTCAGAATCCCTCTTATGACTTTTGCTTCTGATTCCTTAAGTATCCAGACTTGGTATTTACAATCGCTGGTTCTCTTTTAAGTTATAAAGACGCCCAAATACTTCGATCTGTCACTTTTAATTTAGGAATTCTTTGTCCGGTCCTTCTCTCTGGCTACTGGGAGTTGTTACTTGACGTTGTTGAAAATACAGTCTGATTTGTGTCTCCGACTTCGCTAGATTATATTTCCATTTCTCAGTCCAAATCCCAGATTGGTATTCCCGACCAGCTTTCCAATAAGAGCTAAAGTTTATTTCAGGCTCTCGATTTAGACCAATCATGTCTCTTTAGATCTATGTGGGCCGGGGTGTTAAATCATTACTATCCCCAGCGTGTTTTAAAATATCAATTTTAAAATTTAAACTCGTGACCTCTTTCAAATACGGTAGTAATACTTCCGATTGCATTTGTACAAACTCACAAACACATCAGCGAACTTATTTCCTGGCTACTACCTTTCCCAACATAATCTCCCCAGACAGGTTATCTGTATTATTGATACAGAGATGGTCCAGCGGAAGTATTACCTCATTATCACCTGGGCCCTCGCACATCTTCCAGACGAATTTCTTAGATAGATAATCTGGCTTTCTTTCCGTCGATCTTGAGATACTACCTTGTGCCAACAGTGACCGTCTCTATCAAAGGTGGCTAGACGACTTAAGTGATAAAAGTATTACCCGCTGATTGTCTAATTAGCCTTGTAATACTACGATTCACATGGTGAAACGTAAACAAGTCTAGGAGTGACTAGGCAAAAATGTTGGTGCATAAAATATGACAAATAACAGGACGATGGGTGTGGAAAATGAAGAAATAAATTGGTAATGCAGGAGAGAACGAAGAATGTAGAAAGACATACACTAATATCGTCACACTTAGCTGCAGTCGCCCGACTGTTCCTTTGCCATCTGCCAGTTGCCCGTAGAAAATATCTTAGGGGATGCGACTATCTTCCATACGGCGGACATGGCTAAGCCAGCGGAGTCTGCACTATCTAAGCTGTGTATACATGCTTTGAAGGCCAGCACGTGACAGTACCTTGTCTCCATCTATCTCTTTGATATTCAATCTTTTCTATTGTTCCAATATATTCCAGTTTCCCCTTTCTCATAACAAGCCCAAAGAAAGCCGACTGTTTCCTTCTAACACGAGTAAAAAGGATTATTTGCGCTCTTGCTCTTTCAGAATATCCCCATGACTCTTTATTGCTCTACGGCATTCTTAACATTCTTTTGAAAAAATCACGTCTCTGTTGCCTCCGACGATATTCTCGTTTGTTAAGTGATTGACCACGACTCACTTCTCTATAAAGTATTGATTATATATGAGACTGAAAAACTCTCTTTACCTATTTCCATCACAAAGATTTATTGGAAGACTACATTTATGGAATGCTGCTTTTGCTTTAGCTTTGTTACTCTTCACCTCTGATATGCATCTTCCAAATGATGTTTGTAACTTGCTCAAGCATATCTTCTACTTTCTTCGTACACTTTCAGGCATCAACTTGAGTATGTTTAAAGAAAGAAGTTCTCAGCCGTCATGGTCCATAGTGTTTGTCCAGGAATGACGCCGCGGACTAGCACGTGTATCATTTCTGCTCTTCACGTCTTGGGCACTCTAGCAGCAGATACCCAGCAGTCATTTCATTGGTGCCTCAATTCATCGGCAGTTGTCCTTCCCAGCTTGTTGAACAGATGGCATCCCAGTCTGACTAGCCAATGTATATGAATCAACTGAGATAATTCAAGACTGTCCCGTTTATTTTGAAAGAGCATTCTGGAGAAATCCTTGTCTTTGAGATGATCATTACTTATGATTTTTCAAAAAAAAAAAATAATTTGGGCTTAAGCTTTATTTTAACTTTCTGTCACGTTTATATCGATCATATAGCGTTAATGCATATTCATATAAAGATGGTGAATGTGGAAAACCAACAGATTTGCTCAATGACATATAAAGCGGAAAAATTAATCAGTGATACCTAGAAATGGAGAATATGTCAATGACGGAAAGGGATACAAAAATAAGTCAGCGACAGAAAATTTGATAGAAAAATGGCAGGCATAAAAGGCCGATGAAACACTAAAGAAGTTACACGGAAAACATTGGGGAAATATGTCGATCAGAATTAACCGTTCTCAGCTGTACAAGATGTCAATAAAGTGGGTTTGTTTTGTCTATGGCTAAAGCCAGGATGGATTGAGGTCCAGTAACAATAGTGCGCTTCGAGGAACGGAAGATGCGACTACAGTCCTTGAAAAGATGCGTAATCGTTACGACGTGGGGTGCGTAATTATTTCATTCGCCGCGGGGCATGTGTGTACGACCTGGCACAGTGCATTTTCATATTTGGTAGCAAGCAGACTGCAGGAGTCTATAAAACTAGTTTGAAATGCTTTTATGTGTTGACTAGTTGTTCTTGTTGAATTTAATTGCTTTTTGTTTAATTTGTATTTCTTGTTCCGCGGAGCGGGGACACTGTGAATAAATGCCTAGAGCTGTAATGATAATGTGCATCCATATGGTTGGCAAGGTGGCATCTAAAACACAAATTATTTTGTCGTGAAATTCAATCTATAGGTTTATTGAAAAGTCAGTCATACCCTATTTTTAAATATGTATTTCTTCACTCATATGCATTTAATGTGTATGGCACAAACGTGACATATAATAGAGGCTATATCAAAACATTCGACAACAAGAGACATATACTAACATCTAAACAACTAACTCACACATTCAAACTGAGAATCATTTAATGCTATATATATATATATATATATATTCTTCATTACTGTATGGTGTAGAAACATGGACAATGAACAAGCAATTAGAAGAAAGAACTGAGTCCCTTGAGATGTGGATATATAGAATAATGGGGTACGTCGAATGGAAAAAGAAGAAACCACATAAATAACTCATAGAAAACCTAAGAATGAAAAAAGAATTAATGAAGGAGATTAAAATTGGACAGCTAAAATATATTGACCACATAAAACGACACAACACAGTACAGAAGACCATAACAGAAGATAAAGTTGAAGGCACACGTGCATGAGAAATACAGCGCTATTAGTGGGAAGATAACATCTAGAGACGGACAGGAAAGAGTCTATGAGAGAGCACCATCAAGACAAGAGACAAAAGACGTTGGTGATCCATTGCTGCTGACCTTCGCTGTGAAGATGGCACCTGATGATGATGTCAAAGAAAATGTTACATCCGGCCTGATCAACACGAGACCTCATAGTGAACAGCGCTGTGTTTCTAGCTATGCTTCTCTTTCTAGTTCTAGTTGTGTTTCTGTTGTCTTGGTTCTAGTTGTGTTTCTGTTGTCTTGGTTCTAGTTGTGTTTCTGTTGTCTTGGTTCTAGTTGTGTTTCTGTTGTCTTGGTTCTAGTTGTGTTTCTGTTGTCTTGGTCCTAGTTGTGTTTCTGTTATCTTGGTCCTAGTTGTGTTTCTGTTGTCTTGGTCCTAGTTGTGTTTCTGTTGTCTTGGTTCTAGTTGTGTTTCTGTTGTCTTGGTCCTAGTTGTGTTTCTGTTATCTTGGTCCTAGTTGTGTTTCTGTTGTCTTGGTCCTAGTTGTGTTTCTGTTGTCTTGGTTCTAGTTGTGCATCTGTTATCTTGGTTCTAGTTGTGTTTCTGTTGTCTTGGTCCTAGTTGTGTTTCTGTTGTCTTGGTCCTAGTTGTGTTTCTGTTGTCTTGGTCCTAGTTGTGTTTCTGTTGTCTTGGTCCTAGTTGTGTTTCTGTTATCTTGGTCCTAGTTGTGTTTCTGTTGTCTTGGTCCTAGTTGTGTTTCTGTTGTCTTGGTCCTAGTTGTGTTTCTGTTGTCTTGGTCCTAGTTGTGTTTCTGTTGTCTTGGTCCTAGTTGTGTTTCTGTTGTCTTGGTCCTAGTTGTGTTTCTTTTGTCTTGGTCCTAGTTGTGCATCTGTTATCTTGGTTCTAGTTGTGTTTCTGTTATCTTGGTCCTAGTTGTGTTTCTGTTATCTTGGTCCTAGTTGTGCATCTGTTATCTTGGTTCTAGTTGTGTTTCTGTTGTCTTGGTCCTAGTTGTGTTTCTGTTGTCTTGGTCCTAGTTGTGCATCTGTTATCTTGGTTCTAGTTGTGTTTCTGTTGTCTTGGTCCTAGTTGTGTTTCTGTTGTCTTGGTCCTAGTTGTGTTTCTGTTATCTTGGTCCTAGTTGTGCATCTGTTATCTTGGTTCTAGTTGTGTTTCTGTTGTCTTGGTCCTAGTTGTGTTTCTGTTATCTTGGTCCTAGTTGTGTTTCTGTTGTCTTGGTCCTAGTTGTGTTTCTGTTATCTTGGTCCTAGTTGTGTTTCTGTTATCTTGGTTCTAGTTGTGTTTCTGTTGTCTTGGTCCTAGTTGTGTTTCTGTTATCTTGGTCCTAGTTGTGTTTCTGTTGTCTTGGTTCTAGTTGTGCATCTGTTATCTTGGTTCTAGTTGTGTTTCTGTTGTCTTGGTCCTAGTTGTGTTTCTGTTGTCTTGGTCCTAGTTGTGTTTCTGTTGTCTTGGTCCTAGTTGTGTTTCTGTTGTCTTGGTCCTAGTTGTGTTTCTGTTATCTTGGTCCTAGTTGTGTTTCTGTTGTCTTGGTCCTAGTTGTGTTTCTGTTGTCTTGGTCCTAGTTGTGTTTCTGTTGTCTTGGTCCTAGTTGTGTTTCTGTTGTCTTGGTCCTAGTTGTGTTTCTGTTGTCTTGGTCCTAGTTGTGCATCTGTTATCTTGGTTCTAGTTGTGTTTCTGTTATCTTGGTCCTAGTTGTGTTTCTGTTATCTTGGTCCTAGTTGTGCATCTGTTATCTTGGTTCTAGTTGTGTTTCTGTTGTCTTGGTCCTAGTTGTGTTTCTGTTGTCTTGGTCCTAGTTGTGCATCTGTTATCTTGGTTCTAGTTGTGTTTCTGTTGTCTTGGTCCTAGTTGTGTTTCTGTTGTCTTGGTCCTAGTTGTGTTTCTGTTATCTTGGTCCTAGTTGTGCATCTGTTATCTTGGTTCTAGTTGTGTTTCTGTTGTCTTGGTCCTAGTTGTGTTTCTGTTATCTTGGTCCTAGTTGTGTTTCTGTTGTTTTGGTCCTAGTTGTGTTTCTGTTACCTTGGTCCTAGTTGTGTTTCTGTTATCTTGGTTCTAGTTGTGTTTCTGTTGTCTTGGTCTTAGTTGTGTTTCTGTTATCTTGGTCCTAGTTGTGTTTCTGTTATCTTGGTTCTAGTTGTGTTTCTGTTATACTAGTTCTAGTTGTGTTTCTGTTATCTTGGTCCTAGTTGTGCTTCTGTTATTTTGGTTCTAGTTGTGTTTCTGTTATCTTGGTTCTAGTTGTGTTTCTGTTATCTTGGTCTTACTTGTGTTTCAGTTATCTTGGTCCTAGTTGTGTTTCAGTTATCTTGGTTCTAGTTGTGTTTCTGTTATCCTTGTTCTAGTTGTGTTTCTGTAATCTTGGTCCTAGTTGTGCTTCTGTTATTTTGGTTCTAGTTCTGCTTCTGTTATCTTGGTCCTAGTTGTGTTTCTGTTATCTTGGTCCTAGTTGTGCATCTGTTATCTTGGTCCTAGTTGTGCATCTGTTATCTTGGTCCTAGTTGTGTTTCTGTTGTCTTGGTCCTAGTTGTGCATCTGTTATCTTGGTCCTAGTTGTGTTTCTGTTGTCTTGGTCCTAGTTGTGCATCTGTTATCTTGGTCCTAGTTGTGTTTCTGTTGTCTTGGTCCTAGTTGTGTTTCTGTTATCTTGGTCCTAGTTGTGTTTCTGTTATCTTGGTTCTAGTTGTGTTTCTGTTATACTAGTTCTAGTTGTGTTTCTGTTATCTTGGTCCTAGTTGTGCTTCTGTTATTTTGGTTCTAGTTGTGTTTCTGTTATCTTGGTTCTAGTTGTGTTTCTGTTATCTTGGTCTTACTTGTGTTTCAGTTATCTTGGTCCTAGTTGTGTTTCAGTTATCTTGGTTCTAGTTGTGTTTCTGTTATCCTTGTTCTAGTTGTGTTTCTGTAATCTTGGTCCTAGTTGTGCTTCTGTTATTTTGGTTCTAGTTCTGCTTCTGTTATCCTGGTTCTAGTTGTGCTTCTGTTATCTTGGTCCTAGTTGTGTTTCTGTTATCTTGGTCCTAGTTGTGTTTCAATGATCTTGGTTCTAGTTGTGTTTCTGTTATCCTGGTTCTAGTTGTGTTTCTGTTATGTTGGTTCTAGTTGCGCTTCTGTTATCTTGGTCCTAGTTGTGTTTCTGTTATCTTGGTCCTAGTTGTGTTTCAGTTATCTTGGTTCTAGTTGTGTTTCTGTTATCCTGGTTCTAGTTGTGTTTCTGTTATGTTCGTTCTAGTTGTGCTTCTGTTATCTTGGTTCTAGTTGTGCTTCTGTTATCCTGGTTCTAGTTGTGTTTCTGTTATCTTCGTTCTAGTTGTGTTTCTGTTATCTTGGTCCTAGTTGTGTTTCAGTTATCTTGGTTCTAGTTGTGTTTCTGTTATCTTGGTCCTAGTTGTGTTTCAGTTATCTTGGTCCTAGTTGTGTTTCTGTTATCTTGGTCCTAGTTGTGTTTCAGTTATCTTGGTTCTAGTTGCGCTTCTGTTATCCTGGTTCTAGTTGTGTTTCTGTTATGTTCGTTCTAGTTGTGCTTCTGTTATCTTGGTTCTAGTTGTGTTTCTGTTATCCTGGTTCTAGTTGTGTTTCTGTTATGTTCGTTCTAGTTGTGTTTCTGTTATCTTGGTTCTAGTTGTGCTTCTGTTATCCTGGTTCTAGTTGTGTTTCTGTTATCTTGGTCCTAGTTGTGCTTCTGTTATTTTGGTTCTAGTTGTGTTTCTGTAATCTTGGTTCTAGTTGTGTTTCTGTTATCTTGGTCCTAGTTGTGTTTCTGTTATCTTGGTCCTAGTTTTGTTTCTGTTATCTTGGTTCTAGTTGTGCTTCTGTTATCTTGGTCCTAGTTGTGTTTCTGCTATCTTGGTCCTAGTTTTGTTTCTGTTATGTTGGTCCTAGTTGTGTTTCTATTATCTTGGTCTTAGTTTTGTTTCTGTTATCTTGGTCCTAGTTGTGTTTCTGTTATCTTGGTCCTAGTTGTGTTTTTGTTATCTTGTTTCTAGTTGTGCTTCTGTTATGTTGGTCCTAGTTGTGTTTCTGTTATCTTGGTTCTAGTTGTGCTTCTGTTATCTTGGTCCTAGTTGTGTTTCTGCTATCTTGGTCCTAGTTTTGTTTCTGTTATCTTGGTCCTATTTGTGTTTCTGTTATCGTGGTTCTAGTTGTGTTTTTGTTATCTTGGTCCTAGTTGTGTTTCTGCTATCTTGGTTCTAGTTGTGTTTCTGCTATCTTAGTTCTAGTTGTGCTTCTGTTATCCTGGTTCTAGTTGTGTTTCTGTTATCTTGGTTCTAGTTGTGCTTCTGTTATCTTGGTTCTAGTTGTGTTTCTCTTATCCTGGTTCTAGTTGTGCTTCTGTTATCTTGGTTCTAGTTGTGCTTCTGTTATCCTGGTTCTAGTTGTGCTTCTGTTATCCTGGTTCTAGTTGTGTTTCTGTTATCTTGGTCCTAGTTGTGTTTCTGTTATCTTGGTTCTAGTTGTGCTTCTGTTATCTTGGTCCTAGTTGTGTTTCTGTTATCTTGGTCCTAGTTTTGTTTCTGTTATCTTGGTCCTATTTGTGTTTCTGTTATCGTGGTTCTAGTTGTGTTTTTGTTATCTTGGTCCTAGTTGTGTTTCTGCTATCTTGGTTCTAGTTGTGTTTCTGCTATCTTGGTTCTAGTTGTGCTTCTGTTATCTTGGTCCTAGTTGTGCTTCTGTTATTTTGGTTCTAGTTGTGCTTCTGTTATCTTGGTCCTAGTTGTGTTTCTGTTATCTTGGTTCTAGTTGTGCTTCTGTTATCTTGGTCCTAGTTGTGTTTTTGTTATCTTGGTTCTAGTTGTGCTTCTGTTATCTTGGTCCTAGTTGTGTTTCTGCTATCTTGGTCCTAGTTTTGTTTCTGTTATCTTGGTCCTAGTTGTGTTTCTGTTATCTTGGTTCTAGTTGTATTTTTGTTATCTTGGTCCTAGTTGTGTTTCTGCTATCTTGGTTCTAGTTGTGTTTCTGCTATCTTGGTTCTAATTGTGCTTCTGTTATCCTGGTTCTAGTTGTGTTTCTGTTATCTTGGTTCTAGTTGTGTTTCTGCTATCTTAATTCTAGTTGTGCTTCTGTTATCTTGGTTCTAGTTGTGCTTCTGTTATCCTGGTTCTAGTTGAATTTCTGCTATCTTGGTTCTAGTTGTGTTTCTGTTATCGTGGTTCTAGTTGAGTTTCTGCTATCATGGTCCTAGTTGTGCTTCTGTTATTTTGGTTCTAGTTGTGCTTCTGTTATCTTGGTTCTAGTTGTGTTTCTGTTATCTTGGTCTTTGTTGAGTTTCTGTTATCTTGGTCCTAGTTGTGTTTCAGTTATCTTGGTTCTAGTTGTGTTTCTGTTATCCTGGTTCTAGTTGTGTTTCTGTTATCTTGGTTCTAGTTGTGCTTCTGTTATCTTGGTTCTGGTTGTGCTTCTGTTATCCTGGTTCTAGTTGTATTTCTGCTATCTTGGTCCTAGTTGTGTTTCTGTTATCTTGGTTCTAGTTGTGTTTCTGCTATCTTGGTTCTAGTTGTGCTTCTGTTATCCTGGTTCTAGTTGTGTTTCTGTTATCTTGGTCCTAGTTGTGCTTCTGTTATTTTCGTTCTAGTTGTGCTTCTGTTATCTTGGTTCTAGTTGTGCTTCTGTTATCTTGGTCCTAGTTGTGCTTCTGTTATCTCGGTTCTTGTTGTGCTTCTGTTATTTTGGTTCTAGTTGTGCTTCTGTTATCTTGGTTCTTGTTGTGTTTCTGTTATCTTGGTCCTAGTTGTGCTTCTGTTATTTTGGTTCTAGTTGTGCTTTTGTTACCTTGGTCCTAGTTGTGCTTCTGTTATTTTGGTTCTAGTTGTGCTTCTGTTATTTTGGTTCTAGTTGTGCTTCTGTTATGTTGGTCCTAGTTGTGTTTCTGTTGTCTTGGTCCTAGTTGTGTTTCTGTTATCTTGGTCCTAGTTGTGTTTCTGTTATCTTGGTTCTAGTTGTGTTTCTGTTATACTGGTTCTAGTTGTGTTTCTGTTATCTTAGTCCTAGTTGTGCTTCTGTTATTTTGGTTCTAGATGTGTTTCTGTTATCTTGGTTCTAGTTGTGTTTCTGTTATCTTGGTCTTAGTTGAGTTTCTGTTATCTTGGTCCTAGTTGTGTTTCTGTTATCTTGGTTCTAGTTGTGTTTCTGTTATCCTGGTTCTAGTTGTGTTTCTGTTATCTTGGTCCTAGTTGTGCTTCAGTTATTTTGGTTCTAGTTCTGCTTCTGTTATCCTGGTTCTAGTTGTGCTTCTGTTATCTTGGTCCTAGTTGTGTTTCAGTGATCTTGGTTCTAGTTGTGTTTCTGTTATCCTGGTTCTAGTTGTGTTTCTGTTATCTTGGTTCTAGTTGCGCTTCTGTTATCTTGGTCCTAGTTGTGTTTCTGTTATCTTGGTCCTAGTTGTGTTTCAGTTATCTTGGTTCTAGTTGTGTTTCAGTTATCTTGGTTCTAGTTGTGTTTCTGTTATCCTGGTTCTAGTTGTGTTTCTGTTATCTTGGTTCTAGTTGCGCTTCTGTTATCCTGGTTCTACTTGTGTTTCTGTTATGTTCGTTCTAGTTGTGCTTCTGTTATCTTGGTTCTAGTTGTGCTTCTGTTATCCTGGTTCTAGTTGTGTTTCTGTTATCTTGGTTGTAGTTGTGCTTCTGTTATCCGGGTTCCAGTTGTGCTTCTGTTATCTTGGTCCTAGTTGTGTTTCTGTTGTCTTGGTCCTAGTTGTGTTTCAGTGATCTTGGTTCTAGTTGTGTTTCTGTTATCCTGGTTCTAGTTGTGTTTCTGTTATCTTGGTTGTAGTTGCGCTTCTGTTATCTTGGTCCTAGTTGTGTTTCTGCTATCTTGGTCTTAGATGTGTTTCAGTTATCTTGGTTCTAGTTGTGTTTCTGTTATCCTGGTTCTAGTTGTGTTTCTGTTATCTTGGTTCTAGTTGTGTTTCTGTTACGTTCGTTCTAGTTGTGCTTCTGTTATCTTGGTTCTAGTTGTGCTTCTGTTATCCTGGTTCTAGTTGTGTTTCTGTTATCTTTGTTCTAGTTGTGTTTCTGTTATCTTGGTTCTAGTTGTGCATCTTAATTGGAACTCACATGTTCATGCACTGACTAAGCAAACGGCACAGAAAGTTTACCAGTTAGCTAAAATCAAACATTTCCTAGATGAAGATGCACGAAAATTGTTCTATGTATCTCACATACAAACAAACCTTGACTATTGCTCCACAATCTGGGATGGTTGTTCTATGTCCAACACAAAAAGACTCCATTCACTACAAAAGCGTGCAGTGCGTCTAGTTTCTGACAACTGCCAAACACAGTGTGTAGATCTATATAAATATCTCAAAATACTGCCTCTAAGAAAGCGCTTTCTGTTCAACAAAGCTAAATTTGTTCACAAAATCCTGTCACAGAATGCTCCAACATATCTGTGGCCAATGTTCAAATACAGTGAAAGACGCAGTCAACGCCTTAACAAAATACAAGTGCCCAAGCCTAGGCTTGACTTATTCAAGAAAAGCTTAGCTTACTCTGCTGCTCATCTTTGGAACTATCTTCCACATTATCTAAAACATAACAACCTCAGTCCCTATTCATACAATCGTAAACTTTTCGAATACTTTATGAGTTCTGATTATCTGCCCCCCTAATATGATTATTTTTCCGAACAAATGGTATAATATCGAGTGTAGGTTTAATGATGATGTTAGTGCTTTTCAACATATTTTGTTTCATGGTAATACCTAGTTTGTACTTTTCAACATATTTTATTTCATGTTTATAATTAGATACTGTGAATGTGAGTATGCTATTATTTTACCTGTACAACGTTGAATTCCTTGAATTGATGGGTAAATTGTATGTGAGAATAAATGAAATCAGTATAAAAGACGGGAGAAAGGAAGGGCAGAATGTCAGACGGGCCTGCGTGCCCAATTCTCAACCCTTTGAAAATAAAGTTCGTTCGTTCGTTCGTTCGTTCGTTCTGTTATCCTGGTTCTGGTTGTGTTTCTGTTATCTTGGTCCTAGTTGTGCTTCTGTTATTTTGGTTCTAGTTGTGTTTCTGTTATCTTGGTTCTAGTTGTGTTTCTGTTATCTTGGTCCTAGTTGTGTTTCTGCTATCTTGGTCCTAGTTTTGTTTCTGTTATCTTGTTCCTAGTTGTGTTTCTGTTATCTTGGTCCTAGTTATGTTTCTGTTATCTTGGTCCTAGTTGTGCTTCTGTTATTTTGGTTCTAGTTGTGCTTCTGTTATTTTGGTTCTAGTTGTGCTTCTGTTATGTTGGTCCTAGTTGTGTTTCTGTTGTCTTGGTCCTAGTTGTGTTTCTGTTATCTTGGTCCTAGTTGTGTTTCTGTTATCTTGGTTCTAGTTGTGTTTCTGTTATGCTGGTTCTAGTTGTGTTTCTGTTATCTTAGTCCTAGTTGTGCTTCTGTTACTTTGGTTCTAGATGTGTTTCTGTTATCTTGGTTCTAGTTGTGTTTCTGATATCTTGGTCTTAGTTGAGTTTCTGTTATCTTGGTCCTAGTTGTGTTTCTGTTATCTTGGTTCTAGTTGTGTTTCTGTTATCCTGGTTCTAGTTGTGTTTCTGTTATCTTGGTCCTAGTTGTGCTTCAGTTATTTTGGTTCTAGTTCTGCTTCTGTTATCCTGGTTCTAGTTGTGCTTCTGTTATCTTGGTCCTAGTTGATTTTCAGTGATCTTGGTTCTAGTTGTGTTTCTGTTATCCTGGTTCTAGTTGTGTTTCTGTTATCTTGATTCTAGTTGCGTTTCTGTTATCTTGGTCCTAGTTGTGTTTCTGTTATCTTGGTCCTAGTTGTGTTTCAGTTATCTTGGTTCTAGTTGTGTTTCTGTTATCCTGGTTCTAGTTGTGTTTCTGTTATCTTGGTTCTAGTTGCGCTTCTGTTATCCTGGTTCTACTTGTGTTTCTGTTATGTTCGTTCTAGTTGTGCTTCTGTTATCTTGGTTCTAGTTGTGCTTCTGTTATCCTGGTTCTAGTTGTGTTTCTGTTATCTTGGTTGTAGTTGTGCTTCTGTTATCCGGGTTCCAGTTGTGCTTCTGTTATCTTGGTCCTAGTTGTGTTTCTGTTGTCTTGGTCCTCGTTGTGTTTCAGTGATCTTGGTTCTAGTTGTGTTTCTGTTATCCTGGTTCTAGTTGTGTTTCTGTTATCTTGGTTCTAGTTGCGCTTCTGTTATCTTGGTCCTAGTTGTGTTTCTGTTATCTTGGTCTTAGATGTGTTTCAGTTATCTTGGTTCTAGTTGTGTTTCTGTTATCCTGGTTCTAGTTGTGTTTCTGTTATCTTGGTTCTAGTTGTGTTTCTGTTATGTTCGTTCTAGTTGTGCTTCTGTTATCTTGGTTCTAGTTGTGCTTCTGTTATCCTGGTTCTAGTTGTGTTTCTGTTATCTTCGTTCTAGTTGTGTTTCTGTTATCTTGGTTCTAGTTGTGCTTCTGTTATCTTGGTCCTAGTTGTGTTTCTGTTTTCTTGGTTCTAGTTGTGCTTCTGTTATCTTGGTCCTAGTTGTGTTTCTGCTATGTTGGTCCTAGTGTTGTTTCTGTTATCTTGGTCCTAGTTGTGTTTCTGTTATCTTGGTCCTAGTTGTGCTTCTGTTATCTTGGTTCTAGTTGTGTTTTTGTTATCTTGGTCCTAGTTGTGTTTCTGCTATCTTGGTTCTAGTTGTGTTTCTGCTATCTTGGTTCTAGTTGTGCTTCTGTTATCCTGGTTCTAGTTGTGTTTCTGTTATCTTGGTTCTAGTTGTGTTTCTGCTATCTTGGTTCTAGTTGTGCTTCTGTTATCCTGGTTCTAGTTGTGTTTCTGCTATCTTGGTCCTAGTTGTGTTTCTGTTATCTTGGTTCTAGTTGTGTTTCTGCTATCTTGGTCCTAGTTGTGCTTCTGTTATTTTGGTTCTAGTTGTGCTTCTGTTATCTTGGTTCTAGTTGTGTTTCTGTTATCTTGGTCTTAGTTGAGTTTCTGTTATCTTGGTCCTAGTTGTGTTTCAGTTATCTTGGTTCTAGTTGTGTTTCTGTTATCCTGGTTCTAGTTGTGTTTCTGTTATCTTGGTTCTAGTTGCGCTTCTGTTATCTTGGTCCTAGTTGTGTTTCTGTTATCTTGGTCTTAGTTGTGTTTCTGTTATCTTGGTTCTAGTTGTGTTTCAGTGATCTTGGTTCTAGTTGTGTTTCTGTTATCCTGGTTCTAGTTGTGTTTCTGTTATCTTGGTTCTAGTTGTGTTTCTGTTATCTTGGTCTTAGTTGAGTTTCTGTTATCTTGGTCCTAGTTGTGTTTCAGTTATCTTGGTTCTAGTTGTGTTTCTGTTATCCTGGTTCTAGTTGTGTTTCTGTTATCTTGGTTCTAGTTGCGCTTCTGTTATCTTGGTCCTAGTTGTGTTTCTGTTATCTTGGTCCTAGTTGTGTTTCTGTTATCTTGGTTCTAGTTGTGTTTCTGTTATACTGGTTCTAGTTGTGTTTCTGTTATCCTGGTTCTAGTTGTGTTTCTGTTATCTTGGTTCTAGTTGTGTTTCTGTTATCTTGGTCTTAGTTGAGTTTTTGTTATTTTGGTCCTAGTTGTGTTTCAGTTATCTTGGTTCTTGTTGTGTTTCTGTTATCCTGGGTTTATTGTTAGTTTTTTTTTCATGTTTTGTTTTTTTTCTTTTTTTTTTGCATTACGTTCTTGTTTGTTTAAAAAAAAAACTTTTAAAAAATTATGATTATGTAATGTCACAGTATTTTGTTTAATAACCTTTATAATGTTGTATACCTTTAATTTAATGCTTAAAGTAACATGTGGGAATGAAAAAGTATAGTATGCAAGAAAAGTGAGAGTGGAAGGGTAGAATGTTAAACGGGCCTGTGCGCCCAATTCTTAAACCCTTTGAAAATAAAGTTGATTCGTTCGTTCGTTCATTCGTTCTCTCTCTCTCTCTCTCTCTCTCTCTCTCTCTCGCAACAAAAGGTTATTGGCTATTTTAAACGTTTATTTTTTTTTAGTTCCTGGAGTACTGGAAGATGATAGAGGTTTGTATTTCAGAGCTGGTATTTGCCGATGAAGTTGCCCTGATTGCTAAATCAGAGGCATATCTTCAATCCAACCTGCAAGTCTTAAAGGAAAAGCTGGAGAAAAGATGGATGGTCATCAGCAGTTCCAAAATAAAAACCATGGTGATATCACTAGAGGAAAGAAGGTACTAGAGCAGGTCAACCACTTTAAATACCTAGGAGCTGTCATAGACCGGAAGGGAGGCAACAAGAAAGAGGATTCCTCAGCAAAAGAAAAGTTGGTAAGAAGACGAAGATGGCTGTTTACCGCTCCACCTATGTCCCAGTCTTGACGTATGGATGTGAGTCATGGGCAATGACTACAACCCGCAAAAGTCAGATCCAAACCTCAGAAATGAGGTATCTGAGAAATGGGGTTAAAGTAACAAAGAGAGACATGGTCCGCAACCAGACGATACGTCAAGACCTAAAAACCTAGCCCCTGCAGACCCAAGTAGAACAGTCCCAACTACGAGGGTTTGGCCATTTCTGCAGAATGGGAGAAGATCGGCTCTCACGACAAGTATAGGAAACTAAAAGCCAGGGATCCAGACCTCCAGGACGACCCAGAGTCCGCTGGGAGGACAACATTAGACAATCTCCGAAGGACTGAAAACTAGAATGAAACCAGGCCAGGAAAAAGACAGCCGATAGGATAGTATGGTGCTCTCTCTCCCAAATCTCTACACGTCACGGTAGAAGAGAAACGACTAAGTAAGTAAGTAAGTTGTTCCTTGAATTTGAAAAAAAGAAAAAATATATATTATTAGCCGAAAGTCAAACAGTAGTTATTGTTCCTTTTTTTTGTTTCATGCATATCTGATAGAAACAAGTTAGGATATAAACGTTTAAAAATAAAGATTGACTTTTCAATCACCCTATACAAGACACTCATAGGCGGCTCCTGTCTGTGGCTTGTTAAACAGGTGGGGAAAGGGGGAAGGGGGGGAATCTCAGTATTTTGTGTCTTATGAAGAGTTTTACTTGTTCTCTTCTGTTCGTAATAAACGTTTTTCTGAAGACCTGGATTATCTCGTCTTCCATCCGAAGCTGTCTAATATTAGCATTTATAATTATCAACGAGACTACGATAAACATTTCATGCTTCTGTAGATCTTATAGCATGGGTTCTTTTGGCAGGATTTCTTTGACTTATTTTGTTATTTCATTATATCCATTTCATTTTTATTGATTGTTTAATTTCTTGTATCGATATTTCTTTCTTTCTGGTTTTGTGTGTGTGTGTGTGTGTGTGTGTGTTTTTGTGTGCTTCATTATTGTTCTTTCTCCTCGCATCACCTGTGTTATTTTCTGTTTCATCTATTTGTATCGTTCTTATCAGCGTTTCTCATCCTGTAACGTGTTTGCAGTGTCTATAGTGTTTTTCTTTGACCTGTCTAAATTTCCTGTCTTTGTCACCTGTTTGTAACTGTGGCCGACGAAGGTTCAACCCCGAAACATCCCGTGTTTCCTGTGTACCATTAATTTGTAAAACTGATTCCATACAATTATCTTTTTTAATTTATGCATTTATTTCTATAATAGTGTAAAAGCCCGTCACAAGACTGGTATTAAATTCAAAAGCACCAATACCTAACGGCAAATTTACTTATTCAAAAGTGTGGTGAAATACCTTGATACAACGATAAAATCCTCCATTATAAATATAAAAGTTAAAATAAAATGTAGGGATAAAATATAGTTAAGATACGCTGCTACTTCTTCGCCCACGCCACAGGCGCGTTGATGTTGGTAGACCGTACCACCGTTTTCTAGTGTCATTGAAAAAAACTAGTTATAACATGGAGACACTGTTACGCACAGATATTTTTTCTAAAGACATTGTATAATCATTTTTCTAAAGACATTGTATAATTAGCTTGTCTGAATTGTACACTTTAATTTTTTGCGGTCAAAGCTAGATAACTCTAGTTTGACTGAACTTACCATTGTCAATGACGGTTACCTTCCCTTGTGACGGGACACGTCGGTCCATATTTTTTTTAACGATGTGTGACCATTCTCCTTATATGGTAGCATCGGTCAACTGTTTCTTGGTATGATTGAAACTAGTGTTGAGGTCTTGATTTCGGTCCATATAAGGCTCGATTTTATTACAAATCTTGATCTGGAATGTTCCTTATATCGTCCCGTTTGATTCTTGCTCAGTTGTATGCATTCTGCGCATGTCCGGACGTCAAGTGCGTCTGGGAAGTTTTCTTGTCTGGGAGTTGATAGAAAGTTGTGAAGCAGGTAGGACGCTATGGGCGTCTCTGTGATTTGTTATTAGGGAATTAGGAATCCTTTTGTGAGTTAGTGTAGCTAACAAGGTCCTTCCCTTGATTATTCAAAACGCCTGGAGGCGTATGTTTTGTGGTGTTGACTTCGAAACAAGGTAATACCTCATTTATGTTTCAAATCTGTAATCTAACTTTATGTTTGACAATGGTCGATTCCTGCTCACTTATGCATTACAGTAATCGAGGTTCTTCGACTAGAAGTCACACCCCAGGTATCTTCATACCTACGAGTTATATGTACACGGGATATACTAAGCCCAAGGAACAGTTCTACGTCCTATAAACATCGCTATATCAGCGATTGCACCTTTTGTCGAGGGTTAGACTTAGGAATGTTGTAAAGGTCAGTTTGACCTGTACTCCGTGTATGCCATTCTCGTGTGAACAGTAATGGATTTATATTGTACATCCAATCTTCCAGTATCAGAGAGGAGTATGGATAATTATGAATATTTATAAGATGAAGCTGAGGTTATCGTCAGCTAGGATTATCTGTATCAACTTGGAGAATGTATGCAGATCCATGCAAAAACTTTAGTATGCTGAATTATATATTGATGTCCATGACTCATGTAACGTACCTGTCATTTGTGGCGTCCAAATAAATGATGAAACGTCAAAGCAGTTCACCCTTTTTTATGACTTCACATGTCATACGTCATATGCTGTAACTCTGAACTACCTCACTAATATATACACAGCAACAACAACAAAAAACCAGATAAGACACCCTACATCATTTTCAACTATAATATACCTGGTGTCGGTAGATAGGGCATCTCTCTACCTCATCATTTGGAGGCCAGATTTGTGCCTTATCCTTTGGTGGCCAATCGTTGGTTTAATCTGGTTCCAGCCCTCAAGGTGGTCAACAAACCCATACATTCAAGTTTAGCATTTTGGAACTCACTTCCTGCAATGAAATATTTTGAAACTACCCGGCGTTGCTGAATTTAGAAATAGTTTGAAAGTACCCGGCGCTGCTCGTCAGTTTATTAAAGTTTCCTGACTGAGAAGGACAAGTGCCGATTGAATCGATTTATAGCAGTCAGAAGGTCAAGTGCCGATCGAATCGATTTATAGCAGTCAGAAGGTCAAGTGACGATCGAATCGATTTATAGCAGTTAGAAGGTCAAGTGCCGAACATTGTAAGGAGGAAGGACAAGTGCCGAAACAACATCTTCAATATCAGAAGCTCTTTTCCTACGTCATGGCTGTTCTTTGGAGCAGATGATGATCAACGTTGGATCATTTATCCTCAGAATGCTGATCACATCCTGTTCTGCACCGTGCTGACGCTTGGATTTATAGAAGTTAAGTGGCCTGTTTTGATTGTGAACTGTGCCCTTATACTCTAACTGAGCCTTCTACACTTTCACACTTTTTGCTATATGTTTATATGTTTACATGTCTATATGTTACATGTTATTTGTTATATTTATATGTTTATATTTCAGCGGGCTGGTTGGGAAGGTGACTATCATAAGAAATACCACGTCATAGAGGTCTTATGATAGCGTTCTGGTAGAAGCAATTTCCTTAATTGGGAATTGTTAGCAATAATTATTGCTATTTTTGTTAGGTGTGTCGAAATGTGCAGTGTTGTTTTCGTTATTTTTTCGCATTCTTTAGTTTTGTTTTTATTTGTTTGTATTTGTAGGTCTCCTCTTTTCTATTATTCAGTTCTTTACACCATTTTTGTTTATACACTGTGACGTCATTTGTTTGTTTACATTTTCGCATCTGTCATCACATTCTTTGTGATATTTTCTCTTAGTTTTCGCTGTTTATTTAGTTGACTTTTGCGAATGTTTTCATATTATCTTTGATCCTTGTTATTGTTTACATTGTTTTGATCTTTGTTATTGTTTACATTGTCTTTGTTTTGTTATTGTTTACATAGTTCTTGCATAGTTAGCTTTCACTATTGTTTATATAGTGCACTTATCATAACAAACTGGTGGTTTTGCTTATGCACTATTGTGTAGTGCAGTTATGATAAATAACTGATGGATATTATGCACTAATTTGTGTAGTGCCCTGATAATTAAAAAGTGACTTGTGATATTATTATACATTTGATAATACAAGTTCTTTGTTAAAGACTTGTTACCCACAGAGATTGGGATAAACATTGGAATTATACAAGTACTTTATTTAAGTCTTGTTACTATTAAGGTTGAAATAAGATAATTAATTATTTCAGGTTTTGGACTCATAATATTAGACATCATGTCTACACTTGATTACTTTATTGAGCAAGGGAAATCCCTTGGTAAGACTGGTGATAAATTGGAAGAATATGCAACTACTCAATATGATAAAGCATTAAAGATGGAAGAGAAGAAAATGGAAATAGAAGCTGATCAAAAGAAATTGCAGATGCAAGTGGATGAAAGGAGGTTCCAAATGGAATTGGAAAAACAGAAAAGAGAAGCTGAGGAAAGAAAAATTCAGCTACAATTGGATGCTGAAAATAAAAGACTTGAAAAAGAGGCTGAAAATAAAAGACTTGAAAAAAAAGTCTGATAATAAAAGACTTGAAAAAGAGGCTGAAAATAAAAGACTTGAAAAAGAGTCTGAAAATAAAAGACTTAAAAAAGAGGCTGAAGAGAAAAGGTTACAAAGAGAGGCTGAGGCTGAGGAAAAAAGGTTACAAAGAGAGGCTGAAGCTGAGGAAAGAAGTTTACAAAGAGAGGTTGATGAGAGAAAAGCACAAATGGAACATGAAGAAAAACTCTTAGCTTTGGAGTTAGAAAAGTTGAAATTGTTGAACACTGGTAATGCTAATGATGCAAATAAAGTGTCAGATAAGCTCAATGCAAGTACTTTTAAGATTAAGCTACCTGTATTCAATGCTTCCAGTGACGATATAACGTTTTATCTGGATAGGTTTGAACGGGCATGTAAAACACATAACATAGATAAATCAATGTATGTTTATCAATTGTCTAATTTACTTAGAGGTGATACTTTGAGTATGTTAAGTATGGTAGATGAGCCTGACAAGAACAATTATGAGGTTATCAGAGCAGTCTTGTTAAAGAAGTACCAACTTAACGAAGACGGCTATCGTCGTCAATTTAAAAATATGTTGCCAGATAATGGAGTTGAATTCTCTAAATTCATTTCAAAGATACGTCTTACTTTTTCACGATGGGTTGAGCTGTCTAAAACAGAACATACATATGAAGCACTTATGGACTTACTACTTAGAGACAAGGTTATGTCTTCTGTCAATGAATCTTTTCTTTCTTTTCTTCATGAGCGTAAGCCTAAAAACATAAAAGAAATGGAAGAATATTGTTGCCAGTATGTCACTGCGCATCCTTACGTAACCATTAGCAACTCTAAAGTAAAAGAAGGTCTGCCAGTTGCTTCGGCAGCACCTTATGGCCCAAATTTCATGCGTAAATTTCAGGGTAGCCAACAAAATTTTAATAAGAAGAGTAACCGTAATTATGCTCAGAATCATAGCAACCCATTTCAGTGTGATTCTTCTTCGCAGAACTGGAGACAAGCTGATACTCCACGGTATACTACTCCCTATAATTTTAGACATTTTCGCAAAGGTAGTCAGTATAGAGGAAACTATTTTTTTGCGGAGACCTCAAAACCAATATAATAAAGAATCTCAACAGTATAGAAATGGTAATGACAGTTATGGAAACTGGAATTCAAACCAGGATAACAATTACAGTAGGGACTTTAATGATAATTGCAGAGGCAATAATGGTCGCGGTAGATCGCAACATAAAAGAAAGAGATATCAACAGGCAAACTCTGTACAGCAGGAGTCTCAATGAGCATGTAAACAAGGTGATGATGATAAAAACTCTATTGCTATCACATGTTCTGCCTTTGACTTTAGTAGGGCAACTAAATGTCCCCAATGCAGTACTCTGTTCGAACCAACTACCGTAACTACTTTAAGATGTGGTCATCCTCTTCCCGCTCTTCCTGCTGCTTCTGTTGCGCATGACGGGAGAGGTTCTCTTATACTACATAAGGGTCTTGTAAATGGTAATACAGTCTCAGTTTTATTTGATTCTGGATGTACTACTATTGGGGTTAGGCAATCTCTTGTAAATCCATCCTGTGCTACAGGAAAGGTCATCAAATGTGTAACATTTGGTGGCACTTTGGAAAAGTATCCTACTGCCATAATACATATTGCTACTCCCTTCTTTACGGGAGATGTCCACGCGTGTCTCCTTCCAAACCCTATTGCGGACCTTATTATTGGTCGTATTCACGGAGTTAGGGAATGTACCCCACAGCAGATTGCTGTTTGGGAAGAGCAAAACATTGAAGTTACCAATGCGGTGGTCACAAGAGCACATGCTCTGGATCCACCTCAAACTTCATTAACTGATAATAATGAAGTAGATAGCCAAAATAGTCACTTGATTATTTCACGTGACTCATTTATAAAATTGCAAGAAGAAGATCCTTCTTTACAAAAATTCTTCATTCTAGCAAAAAAAGGTGATCCAAATCAGAATACTAATAGAAAGTCTTGGATTTCTATGAAGAACGGCGTACTTGTGCGTATGGTACAAGACTCGACTACGTCTACACATTCTCAAATTCCAGTGCCTAAGAGTATGAGATTGCAAATATTGCAACATGCTCATGACTCGCAATGTGCTGGACATATGGGTTTTTCCCGTACAAAGTCGAGGGTTCTTGCGGCTTTCTTTTGGCCATTTGTGAGCAAGGACATACGAATTTACTGTCGTTCTTGCAAAGTATGTCAGGAGGTCAAATCTAAAGGACCACGACATGCTGCGCCTATCCAGGCTGCTGACATTCCTATTCGCCCTTTTCAAAAAATGGCAATAGATATTATCGGTCCTTTTAGGATTAAATCGGCCAGAGGACATCAATTTATCCTTACATGTGTCGATATGTGCACACGTTGACCAGAGGCTATACCTCTCAAGAGCATCTCCACTGACGATATCGCAGACGCTCTTTGGCTGATATTTTCTCGCTTGGGTTTCCCCGGAGAAATATTGTCAGACCATGGCACTCAACTTATATCCGACACTATGTCACAGGTAATGTCTATGCTGCATATTAAAAGGTCTCTCAGCAGTATCTATCACCCAATGTCTAATGGGTTAGTTGAGCGTTTGAATAGGACTCTAAAAACTTTACTTGGGAAGATAACTGAGGATCATCCTCAGGATTAGGACAGGGTTTTACCCGCGGCTCTCTTTGCCTATAGAGAGGTCCCCAATGAACACACAGGGTTTTCTCCTTTTGAACTTGTCTTTGGCGCGCAACCGCGCGGCCCTATGTCTTTACTACACGATCTTATCACTGCCGATAATATTAGCGATGACACTCAATCTTCTTACGAGTATGTCATTGCTCTTAGGCAAAAGATCATCGAGGCATGCAAACTAGCAACTTCTTCATCTGAATTAGCTAAAGAAAAGGCAAGGCAGTTTGCAAATAAAAACAGATGTCTACGACAACTTTGTCCAGGTGACAAAGCTCTCGTTCTTCTTCCGTCAAGGGAGAACAGACTTCTTATTGCATGGAAAGGTCCGTATGCAATAGTCTCTAAAATTTCCGATGTCGACTATGTTGTCGATATTGATGGAAAGCATAAAACTTTCCACATAAATATGCTCACGGAATTTCATGAAAGACCTGACTATTTGCAGCCTATTTTCCAGGCAACGGACAATTCTCCAGTACCTCATGGTCATTACTCATCCCTGTCAGTTATACAGGATGAGGAAACTACTTTTTTTGATGTCAATCTCCCTCTTCCTGTGATCCCACTTTATTCAACGGAATCTTGGAAAAACGTTTCCGTTTCTCCTAATCTTTCCGCTGAGGAACATCGACAAGTTTCCTCGATGTTACAAACATTTCAGGATGTTCTTACAGACATCCCGGGACACACACATGTCATTGAGCATGACATAATACTTACTGACCATAATCCTATCAGAGTCAGACCCTACCCGATACCTATCCATTTTCAGTCACAAGTCGAAAAAGAATTGGATGAAATGATACGATTGGAAATCATTGAACCATCCACTTCAGCATACTCTTCGTCTATGGTTATTGTTCGAAAGAAGGATAATAACATTCGCATTTGCGTTGATTATCTCAAATTGAACCAAGTTACGAAGTTCGATGCTGAACCTATGCCTTCATTGGAAGAGCTACTAAACAAACTTTCTAATTCTAAATTCCTGTACCAAACTCGACTTATCGAAAGGTTATTGGCAAGTTCCTTTAACTGAACGAGCCAAACCTTTTACTGCTTTTTCTACACCTAGGGGTTTATTCCAATGGAATTTCATGTCTTTCGGTCTTATGAACGCCCCTGCTACATTCGTACGCATGATGCGTCGAATTCTCGTATATCGTACAGATGTCATAGCATACTTAGACGATATCTGTCTGTTCAGTGATTCCTGGGAAGATCACTTTTTGGGTTTATACGAATTGCTGTCTACTCTGCGCGAGTATAACTTGACTGCAAAACCCTCTAAAGCCTTTATAGGATTTAGTGAGATTTCTTTCCTGGGTCATCGTGTTGGTCATGGTCTTTTAAAGATAGAGGACCACAATGTTTCAAAAATACTTAACATTTCTGTCCCTAAGACGAAGAAACAAGTGCGTAGTCTCTTAGGTTTGATAAAATTTTACGGACGATTCATTCCGAATCTGTCCTCCATTATGGCACCACTTTCTACTTTACTGAAGAAAGGATCGCCTAATCTGATCCGCTGGTCTCAAGAATGTCAATCCTCATTGGACCAGATTAAAACTCTATTTTCATCTCCACCTATCCTTAGGTTACCTACTATTGAGAAGACTTTTGTTCTTCGAAGTGACGCCTCGTCTAATGGAATTGGGGCAGCACTTAAGCAGGAGTATTCTGATACTCTGCATCCGGTGATGTATATCTCTAGGAAATTAAATGCTGCAGAAAGAAGTTACTCGGTTTTAGACCGTGAATTATTGGCTATGGTTTGGTCAATTCTGAAGTTGCAAAGATTCCTTCTAAGCGCACATTTCATTGTCGAAACCGACCAGAAAGCGCTTACTGCTATTCAGAGCAAAAACTTGAAGAGCTCGAGGTCCACTCGATATGCCATAGCTCTTCAACCATTTCATTTCACGGTGCGAGCTATCCGTGGTTCGGATAATGTGATGGCAGACATTCTGTCCAGGTGCCCACACGATTCCACTTAATTCTTCCGTCATATATATTTCCTGATATACAGTCCACTACTATAATGACATATCAACACATATTTTCTCACTTTTTGGGAATTTATAACATTGTAGCATATAATTGCCTTTTTTCTGTTACCCATTTGATCATAACGAAAGAAAGCTTAGTTAGCAAATATACGGGCCAAAAGATCACATGGCCACATTTATATATTGTATTTTGATGAATGTATTAAGAGAGTTAACATGTGTCTTAAAGATTTTTGTTATTGATATTTTCGCAGATTATGTACATTGTGGAACCATGAAGTATATCAAGTCCTATCCTAGGTTGGAGCGGATTATGTCCACATCTTCTAGTAACGGTTATATCCATGTTTACGGGGAACAGATGATGTATTAGTAATGTTTAATAATGCATTAAATAATGTACTTTTTGTTTGAATATGTGTAATTGTGTGATGCGGTATATTATTATATGACACCGCTGTTTGCACAACACTTCATTGTGTAATACTATGATAATACATTTAATTTCATAGATTTGTATGAGTATGATTTGGCTTGCATTATGATGTTGCCATCACTATGGCGTATGTTGGTGGCACCTCCCTGGAATATACGCGTACACTTAGGGAAATATTTTTCTCTAAGGATCTGAGATATAATCTCAGTTTCGCTCCATGCGTCGAGCTAGCCTCATATTA
This sequence comes from Oreohelix idahoensis, assembly GCA_024509875.1. Taxonomy (NCBI): domain Eukaryota; kingdom Metazoa; phylum Mollusca; class Gastropoda; order Stylommatophora; family Oreohelicidae; genus Oreohelix; species Oreohelix idahoensis. Next base: position 75,350 of record JAMPIV010009939.1, on the reverse strand, counting down.
GGCATTATATCCGAGCATCATACGTGCGTTAGGAGCCTGTTTTTTCTGGCTCTAGGAATCAAAAAAATGTTTCATTTTTTTTCCGGGGGGTGCGGTAATCTGTTACGCACAGATATTTTTTCTAAAGACATTGTATAATCATTTTTCTAAAGACATTGTATAATTAGCTTGTCTGAGTTGTACACTTTAATTTTTTGCGGTCAAAGCTAGATAACTCTAGTTTGACTGAACTTACCATTATCAATGACGGTTACCTTCCCTTGTGACGGGACACGTCGGTCCATATTTTTTTTAACGATGTGTGACCATTCCCTTACATGGTAGCATCGGTCAACTGTTTCTTGGTATGATTGAAACTAGTGTTGAGGTCTTGATTTCGGTCCATATAAGGCTCGATTTTATTACAAATCTTGATCTGGAATGTTCCTTATATCGTCCCGTTTGATTCTTGCTCAGTTGTATGCATTCTGCGCATGTCTGGACGTCAAGTGCGTCTGGGAAGTTTTCTTGTCTGGGAGTTGATAGAAAGTTGTGAAGCAGGTAGGACGCTATGGGCGTCTCTGTGATTTGTTATTAGGGAATTAGGAATCCTTTTGTGAGTTAGTGTAGCTAACAAGGTCCTTCCCTTGATTATTCAAAACGCCTGGAGGCGTATGTTTTGTGGTGTTGACTTCGAAACAAGGTAATACCTCATTTATGTTTCAAATCTGTAATCTAACTTTATGTTTGACAATGGTCGATTCCTGTTCACTTATGCATTACAGTAATCGAGGTTCTTCGACTAGAAGTCACACCCCATGTATCTTCATACCTACGAGTTATATGTACACGGGATATACTAAGCCCAAGGAACAGTTCTACGTCCTATAAACATCGCTATATCAGTGATTGCACCTTTTGTCGAGGGTTAGACTTAGGAATGTTGTAAAGGTCAGTTTGACCTGTACTCCATGTATGCCATTCTCGTGTGAACAGTAATGGATTTATATTGTACATCCAATCTTCCAGTATCAGAGAGGAGTATGGATAATTATGAATATTTATAAGATGAAGCTGAGGTTATCGTCAGCTAGGATTATCTGTATCAACTTGGAGAATGTATGCAGATCCATGCAAAAACTTTAGTATGCTGAATTATATATTGAACTGTTGATGTCCATGACTCATGTAACGTACCTGTCATTTGTGGCGTCCAAATAAATGATGAAACGTCAAAGCAGTTCACCCTTTTTTATGACTTCACATGTCATACGTCATATGCTGTAACTCTGAACTACCTCACTAATATATGCACAGCAACAACAACAAAAAACCAGATAAGACACCCTACATCATTTTCAACTATAATATACCTGGTGTCGGTAGATAGGGCATCTCTCTACCTCATCATTTGGAGGCCAGATTTGTGCCTTATCAGACACGAAAGGCCTATTCGTTCAGACGGGGTAAGAAACGGAGGGAAGAAAAAAATGATGCCGTCTGCACGCGTTAGAACCTAAACTAGCATACGCGCGAACTTGTAGCTAGTGGTTTGAAATACGATGTAAAAAGTAAGAACATGTAGTTAATTGGTCTCGAAAACACGTTTAGCTCTTTTCTAGAATGACGTAATTCCCCACGTACTACGGGAGAATTACGTATTTAGCTCGAAAGTACTGCAAAAAGACATGAATAGGTGAATATTATATAAAAAATATGGAATTCCTTAATAATAGGTTTAGAATAATAAAAGTTAGCTAGTTTGATAGCCTATCTTTTCCTGACAAATAATATGCTTTCAAATAAAAGGACGAACAGATGAATCAGAAGTTATTGACAAAAGACGGATTTGTTCGATGCAGACTCCCAAACACATGTTAGTTTGCCGCCACTATAAGTTACATTTTGACGCGTCCTTGAGACGAAGGCAGAAAAAAATTACATGTGGACAAGGGGGAGACAAGGCGGATAGAATCTAAAAATAACTTAGCATAGAAATCTTAGAAGTGAGTGAGACAAAACTTGTGTAGTTTTTTTTTGTAGTTGGTCCAAAACCAAGTGCAATTTTGGGAAAACCCAAGTTCGGACTGACCGACAGACAGAAATACACTACACACTAGACCGAAACTGGACCCAAATTGGACATTTATGTTTGAAATTTTAAACTGTAGAGGGGAAGTACTCTCATTGGATGAAATAGTTAATGTTATTGATAAAATTTGCCGGCAAGTTGCCATTGTGTTGAAGACTGTCCATACAAGCAGATCGTTGAGGCTAAGAAGTTTGTCGTCCATTGAATATACATGTTATTAGTAGTGGGACGCCCTAATCTAGCCAGCAGCTCAGCTGAGTTTGTGCTAATTCAACGTTTCTGTGTATTTCATTGAATTATGTGGTAAGATTGAACTAATTAACCTTTTATTTAACATTTTAAGGGGGAGATACTGCCATATAATGAAAAATGATTACGACAAGTAAGTACATATTCTAGGTCCCCAGCCAAGTCTACAGGGCCTAGAGGCGGATGAATAATATGAAAAAAAAATATTCAAAAAATGTAGAATACAGATCTTTATTTCAGGAGATCAGTAGGAACATATCACCCACCTTATTGTATAGAAGAAAGAGATTAATGATAATATTTCAGATGCAGTGCAGCCCTTGGAGGAGAGGAATGGGAACTAGTGTTACCTGTTACATCATTGATGTAGATGTTCTGGATTGGTCAGAGAGATCTGACTCATGTCTTTATTTCATGCCATTGTTGTTTATAATTACGGTGGAATAGGTATTATGCTGAGACTAGCTTAATTATGTGGTTGCAGGGGTTCTTGTCTGGTACTGAGCTGGTGCCAGGTCTCCCAAGTGGTCAACACTGTTTGTAGAACTGCCTGCCTTTTGTAACTCTGAGCCAAGGTGGAGATAGCTGGAGTTTCATCTATCGTCCCCAGGCCAGATAAGTGATTTTGGCCTGGCTTGCGTGGATTCATCAATCTAGTGTATAATTAAATAACCACATTGTGAACAAGCAAACTATTCCACCTATAAACTGTACAACAACACCAATAAACTTGATAGGTGGGGACATGAGGATGATGTAAATACCCGACCAGACATCGAGAACTATAGAAGAAAGACTCTAGATTTAAAATCAGTATTAGTGAATTTTAAAGTATATGTATAACCATTGCTTCTGTTGTTAATTGATTACTTGTAAATATAATATCATTGATTGTTTTGAGTTGAAAGTCCTGGCTAGAAAATTCTAGGTCAGGACAAAATAAATTTTGGAAAAAAATTGTATAATACTACACTTTACACAGAGTGTTAGTCAATTTAATCATAGGAAGTAATATTTGTGTTTGTGGTTGTGTTAGTGTAATAAATTGCCTACACACCATACTTTCATTACCCTAGACATTAGACGTAGCTATCAGACATACTAGTCAAGAATAAGCCTGATTGAGGTCGTAGGTGGTAGTAGCAAGGTACTCTGTAAACTCACCAAAACTGTTATCCTCAGGGACCTTCACAACTGACCTCATTCAGTACACTAAGTCCCCATATAACATCAAAACCCACCACATATATTGGGGTCTCCTGTTCCGGGATTAGAACTATTAAATTATAAATTTGTATAAATTCAACATTGTCCATAAAATGTAAAAAAAAATATAAAAAAAATATTCATAATAAAATATTTAAAGTGGAGAGTAAGATTAATAAGTCCTCGCAGCCAGAGTTAATTAAATAATAAGAGTATTACCTTGTTAATTAGAAGTTGTCAATTGTCTTAGACCTTGTTAGAATTTGTGTGAAATAGAATTTCTGACCTAGCCAAATTCAGATCGGCTGCTGTGCTGACTGCGAAATAAATGAACATGGAAGGGCAGGTTTTGATTCAATATGTAACGTCAGAATGCGACAAGTATATTGAAAGGGAAGATAGGAGGTTAGCTGAAGAGAAGAGGTTACAAATTGAGGCTGACAAAGAACTTAAGAGGCTGCAGATTGAGGCTGACAAAGAGGCTAAGCCATTGGAGGCGGATAGGGTGGCTGAAATAAAGCGGCTCCAATTGGAAGAGAAGAAATTAGAAGCTGAGGAAAAGAGATTAGCAACAGAAAGAGAAGAAAAGAGACAGGCTGCTGAAAGGGAAGCAGAAGATAGGAGATTGCAGAGGGAGCACGAGTTACGACTAAGGGAGTTGGAATTACAAGGCCATGCTCCTGAAAATGGTGCCAGCCCCTTTCCCTCCGATGCCACTCCTAGTCAGGGAGCCTCAACCTCAGCTATGGGTTTTCATTTAGACCATTCTGTTGAGAAAGACGATGACATAGAAGGGTATTTAAGTAGGTTTGAACTTTTGGCTACCACGTATGGGTTAGAGAGAGAGAGAGAGAGGTGGAGCCTCAAGTTGTCCCAGGGGCTTAGGGGAACCTCTTATGAAGTTTTTGCCAAAATGAATAGAGACGACCAAGACAATTATGACATGCTAAAGCAGGCTCTGTTATTAAGATATGAAAAGAATGGTGAATTTTATCGTAAGAAGTTTAGAAATGCCAAGCTTTTGTCTGGGGAGACATACCACCAATTCTCTGCCAGACTGGAAACCTATTTGGAGAAATGGACTGCTCTGGGGAAGACCCAAGATCTTAAAGAAATGATCATGATAGAGCAATTAAGAGAGTCCATGGCTCCAGACCTGAGAAAGTTTCTCATGGAACAAGGTGCAGAGAGGTTGGGTGAGGTATTGAATGTCGCTGAGAGGTATCAAGCAGCCCAGGCAGAGGTAGCTGGCACTAAAAAGAAACATATAGAGAATTTTAAGGCCACACAGAACTTTAATAAATTTGATAACAAGGAACAAGGTAACAAAGGTAAGGCAAATTTTGATAGGCCACGTAATGATTATCGTGATAGAACCCCACAGTTCAATGACCAAAAATATAATGAAAGAAAACCTTTTAACCAAGGAAAGAGGTGGTGTAAATGGTGTAAGAAGGACAACCATAACACCGAAGTTTGTAAAAGGAAACCTCCTAACTTTGCTGCAATGAAATCGGGGAACCAGAGATTAAAGGTTAAACCTATTGGACAGCAGGAACCTTATCACCCCCAGTTTGTGAGGATGTTGTTTGTAACGGAGTCACCATAAGGTGCCTATATGATACAGGTTTGGATTTTGATTCAGTTGTGAAGGCTAGCCTAGTGAACCCAGGTCAGTATACCACCGAAACAGTGGAAATACAAGGGGCGACTAAGGACATACCACTCATGACACTTCCCATCGCCAGGATAACTGTAAAAACTCGCTATGTGGAAGGAGAAATCAGAGCAGCAGTGATAGATGAACCAATCTACCCTCTGATATTGGGGTGTAGATATGTCTTCTTGGGGAATCCCAAGAGTCCTGTGATCATGGCGACAGTGCAGACCAGGTCACAGTCAAAGGAAGAAGGAGGTGATCCTATAAATGCTCATCCAGAGGAGATGAGGAAGGCGCAGGCTGAGGATAGGACACTCAAGCCATGTTTTAAAAAATTGCCCAAATGTCACACACCTCCAAGCAAGGGAGATTATTATATGAAGAACAAATTGTTATACAGGAAGGCCGGAACTGGAACAAATGGTCACAGCCAGCTAATTCTTCCCACTTCATATAGGGAGAAAGTGATGGAACTAGGGCATGCGATTCCCTTCAGTGGTCACATGGAGATCAGCGCCACAGGACAGCGTATAGCTTGTCATTACTTCTGGCCAGGGATAACGGAAGATATAAAAAGATATGTAAAATCCTGTCCAGAATGTCAAATGGTAGCTCCAAAGCATTGTCTGCTCCTGCAACTCTAGGGGAAATGCCCATTGTGGAAACACCTTTTGAGAGGGTTGCAGTGGATATTGTGGGACCTCTCACTCGGACCAAGAGGAGGAACAGTTACATCCTTACTCTGGTGGACACTTATTCTATGTGGGGAGAGGGGGTGGCCCTGTCGTCAATCGATTCGAAACATGTGGCAGAGACATTACTTATAATATTCACAAGATTAGGATTCCCGCATCAAATCTTGACTGATAATGGCTCACAGTTCAAGGGGAAACTAACGGAAGAAGTTTTTAAGCTATTTTAAGCCAGACACTTTCATTGTAGCCCGTACCATCCACAAGGGAACGGCCAGGTAGAGAGGTTCAATGGGACTCTCATTTCTATCCTGAGAAATCTGGCACATGAGAAACCTGATATGTGGGACCAATTTTTGCCCACTGCGTTGTTCGCGTACCGGGAAGTTCCCCATAGTTCAACCGGGATGGCACGCGCAACCCTGTTATTTGAGAGGCCAATCAAAGGTCCACTGGAAGCCTTATTGAGGACCTGGACAGATGAGAAGGCAGAATAGACTGTTACCTCATCATATCAATATGTGAACGAGCTGACCACTCGTCTGAAAGCTGGATGGAAACTGGCAAATGATAATTTGAGACAAGCCAGGAAGAAACATGCAGCTTATTTTAATAGGAAAGCAAAGGACAGAGAATTAGCTGTGGGAGAGAAAGTACTTCTTCTACTACCCGGCAGCAATAATAAGTTGCAAATTGGATGGCAAGGTCCATATACGGTTCTAGAGAAGGTGTCTAGAACAAATTATAAAATTGACAAAAAGGGGAAGGAGAAAAAATATCATGTGAACCTATTAAAGAAGTATCTGGACAGACAAATCCAGGAAGGCACCCCTTTACTGACCTTGGCTATCGCAACCGAAATGAAAAAGGAACCACTCACCTCACATGAATACCCGTTACACCCCTGTGAGACAGCTGCACAGGTAAAAGTCAGTAAGCACCTGACTAAAAATCAGAGGGAGAGAGTTCAACAGGTTCTGGAGGAACATACAGATGTGTTAACAGACAAACCGGGGCATACTAATTTGCTAGAGTATGATATGAAGCTGGTAGACTCAACACCAATCTGTATGAGAGCCTATTCTGTTCCGTTCGCTAAGGAGAAAGCATTGAAAGAGGAGATAGATTATTTGTTGAAAGAAGGGATTATTTCTCACAGTGAATCTTCTTTTAGCTCCAGTGTTGTTTTGTTGAGGAAACCGTCAGGAGAACATAGACTGTGCATAGATTACAGGAAACTGAATGCTGTCACAGAAGGTCAGGTATATCCATTACCGGACACAAAACAGTTATTTGCCAGACTGAACAAGGCAAAATATTTCTCAAAGGTGGATCTTAGCAAAGGCTATTACCAGATTCCAGTGAAGCCTGAGGTTCGACCATATTTAGCTTTTAGCACCTCGGAAGGGCATTATGAATTCAACATGTTGCCATTCGGATTGAAAAATGCTCCGAGTGTGTTTTCTAGAATGATGCGCAAATTGTTGGATCCCTTGAATAATCCATGTATCACGAATTTCATGGATGATATCCTCATCGCTACAGAAACATTTGAAGAACACGTTAACTCTCTGAATATGCTATTTGATAGGCTCAGAGAAGCGAACTTGACTGCTAGACCAACAAAATGTTGTATTGGATGCAAAGAGTTGGAATTCTTGGGACATACTGTATATCAGGGTAACATGACCCCTGATCCCAAGAACTTGGAAAAACTGCAGAGAGCACCTAGACCTCAAACAAAGAAAGACGTGCGATCATTCGTGTCGTTATGTGGGTTTTACCAAAAATATATCAAAAATTTTAACTCTATATGTGCTCCTCTGACTGACTTGACTCGCAAGGGAAATCCAGATAAAATTGTTTGGTCAGCGCAGTGTGAATTGGCATTCCAAGAGTTAAAGGAAAAACTCACTAGCAAACCTATTCTCAAATTGCCCGATTTGACTCAGGATTTTGTGGTGAGAACGGACGCAAGCAATGTAGGCCTGGGGGCTACTTTGTTGCAAAGGTCCTCTTCACCCAATGGGGAATTGAACCCAGTCGCTTATGCTAGCCACAAGTTGAACAAAGCGGAACAAGGCTATTCCACAAGCGAAAAGGAGTGTTTAGCGTTAATCTGGGCGATAAAAAAGTTCCAAATCTATCTGTATGGTAGGACTTTTGTGGTCCAAACAGATCAACAGCCGCTCGTATTCTTATCACAGGCCAAGCATGAAAATGCCAGATTATTACGTTGGTCTTTATTGTTACAGCCATATCAATTTAACATTGAATATATTCCCGGGTCACAGAACGTCGGTGCAGATTTCCTCAGTAGGCACCCGTGTGATCGGATCTAGAGTATTCAGCAGGCGTAAGGAGTTAATTTTATCTATGTGTATCACTGGTTTTGGAACTTGCATTAGTGCATGTTCTCAAGTGGGGAGATGTGTGGTGAAATACCTTGATACAACGATAAAATCCTCCATTATAAATATAAAAGTTAAAATAAAATGTAGGGATAAAATATAGTTAAGATACGCTGCTACTTCTTCGCCCACGCCACAGGCGCGTTGATGTTGGTAGACCGTACCACCGTTTTCTAGTGTCATTGAAAAAAACTAGTTATAACATGGAGACACGAAAGGCCTATTCGTTCAGACGGGGTAAGAAACGGAGGGAAGAAAAAAATGATGCCGTCTGCACGCGTTAGAATCTAAACTAGCATACGCGCGAACTTGTAGCTAGTGGTTTGAAATACGATGTAAAAAGTAAGAACATGTAGTTAATTGGTCTCGAAAACAGGTTTAGCTCTTGTCTAGAATGACGTAATTCCCCACGTACTACGGGAGAATCACGTATTTAGCTCGAAAGTACTGCAAAAAGACATGAATAGGTGAATATTATATAAAAAATATGGAATTCCTTAATAATAGGTTTAGAATAATAAAAGTTAGCTAGTTTGATAGCCTATCTTTTCCTGACAAATAATATGCTTTCAAATAAAAGAACGAACAGATGAATCAGAAGTTATTGACAAAAGACGGACTTGTTCGATGCAGACGCTCAAACACATGTTAGTTTGCAGCCACTATAAGTTACATTTTGACGCGTCCTTGAGACGAAGGCAGAAAAAAATTACATGTGGACAAGGTGGAGACAAGGCGGATAGAATCTAAAAATAACTTAGCATAGAAATCTTAGAAGTGAGTGAGACAAAATTTGTGTAGTTTTTTTGTGTAGTTGGTCCAAAACCAAGTGCAATTTTGGGAAAACCCAAGTTCGGACCGACCGACAGACAGAAATACACTACACACTAGACCGAAACTGGACCCAAATTGGACATTTATGTATGAAATTTTAAACTGTAGAGGGGAAGTACTCTCATTGGACGAAATAGTTAATGTTATTGAAAAAATTTGCCGGCAAGTTGCCATTGTGTTGAAGACTGTCCATACAAGCAGATCGTTGAGGCTAAGAAGTTTGTCGTCCATTGAATATATATGTTAATAGTAGTGGGACGCCCTAATCTAGCCAGCAGCTCAGCTGAGTTTGTGCTAATTCAACGTTTCTGTGTATTTCATTGAATTTTGTGGTAAGATTGAACTTATTAACCTTTTATCTAACATTTTAAGAGAGAGATACTGCCATATAATGAAAAATGATTACGACAAGTAAGTACATATTCTAGGTCCCCAGCCAAGTCTACAGGGCCTAGAGGCGGATGAATAATATGAAGAAAAAAAATATTCAAAAAATGTAGAATACAGATCTTTATTTCAGGAGATCAGTAGGAACATATCACCCACCTTATTGTATAGAAGAACGAGATTAATGATAATATTTCAGATGCAGTGCAGCCCTTGGAGGAGAGGAATGGGAACTAGTGTTACCTGTTACATCATTGATGTAGATGTTCTGGATTGGTCAGAGAGATCTGACTCATGTCTTTATTTCATGCCATTGTTGTTTATAATTACGGTGGAATAGGTATTATGCTGAGACTAGCTTAATTATGTGGTTGCAGGGGTTCTTGTCTGGTACTGAGCTGGTGCCAGGTCTCCCAAGTGGTCAACACTGTTTGTAGAACTGCCTGCCTTTTGTAACTCTGAGCCAAGGTGGAGAGAGCTGTCACGAAATGGATTTAGGACTAGAGACTGTCTACCTATAGTGACAAGACACTAGTGAGAAGAAAGACTGAAAAGATAGATTTAGAAGAAAATGATAGTGAAATGTGAACAGTTGACACTATTGGCTCCGAGGTTAAGAACCGAGGTTGATTCTTTCCTCGCCACTTCGGACGTCTTATGTGCTATAGTTGTCAACGACCTCTAGCTACCCTAAGGGGATAAGGTTATATCAAGATTCACAAACACCAAGGTACAGACAACATATAGCCACTGTACTAAAGGAAATGACTGATGCCAGCTACAATTTATACAAGTTTATTATACACCTATAAACAACTCATATACATAAAGTGCGAGGATGCATACCTGAAAACAAAATCAAGCACAGTTAAAAATGCATCAACCCCAACCCTTCTCCCACAATTGCAACCTGTATGGAGAAAGAGGGTAAGGTTAACTGAAATGAACTACACTGCACTTGATGTCGCCTACACTCCAGACTAGCTGTTCTAAATTCTAACTCTAACTCTAAGTCCACTGATAGCTGGAACGACGGCGAAGTGACTACACAATCTCTGCACAGACTTCGGTTCTACACAGCCTATCCTGGAATCTCCTGAACACAACTAACTGCACCTCTAAACTTCAGCAGCTGTCCTCTGCTATGATTCACCAAAACTAACAGTTCTGCCTATCTGTGCTGACTTCAGTAGAGAGAATGTTTACCCTCTCTCTCTCCACTAACTCTGGAATTGATGACTAAGGTTTAAAAGAACCCCACTGGATTCTGGACTGGAACTGTAGCTGACTTCTACCACTCTGAAATTACCTGCCCGAGTACCTATAACTGGGCCGTCGGCTTTATTATGGCCGTGAAGAAGCGAACATAAAATTACTACAACGCGGGCAGCATGCCAATCTGCGTGTGTAACCGAATGAGCGTCAGAGCTCAGGATTTATCCACAAAAAATCCTATTCGCTGGAAAATGTCTTCCCCTGGCTGGGAAAACGTATTTTCTTCCTCTCCTTCCACCACTGGCAATTCATGCGAGACTTTGGGTGTCTGCGAACGCCACCACTGTGCCGTGGGAGAAATTTTGAGGTATCAAAAATTCTGCTCTTCCCCACAAAAAGCCGGTACCTGCTGTTCAGACAAAAGCAAAAACAACAGCTAAACAAAACGTTAATACTCTAGTACAAATAACAATTAACTTCCTTACTCTTCAACACGTAACTCCCCTCTCTTCTCTACCTGAGCCTACAAAGTAAACATTGGCTAACCCAGATCGCTTGTTCTGCCTGACTAACTCCGAGCAACAACAATATTTTCACTGGCCCGTCTGGGCAGACGTACTGTGGCCTACTTCTTACGCTGACACTAATGCCGTAATGATTAATACAAAATAAAACTAGCCCTCTCTAGGAATTCCTAAAATTCCCGTCAGTATGATTAATCACCTCAAAATGTAATACAAAATAATTCTCTTAAAATTTACTTCTCCCATCTGCTGAATTCACAGAACAATAATGCACAATCAATAACCTATAACCCTGTTTACGCTAGCATCTACATGCCGTCAAAAGTTATACATAATGGTTATCAATTAAATCTCAGTAGTTACAACACGTGGTTACAATTTTATGACCACGTGCTTCTCTCCCCCTCGTCCCTCTGAACATCGTATCAATAAAGATACCGTAACCACGCGCTCACGTGCTTCAATTAATACCTCTATCACTTCCGTCCACAGATATATGCGTAACTATATAAATAGCGAGCATCAAGACTCTCCATAAAATCACAAATGAAAATACACATTACACACGCTCCCGACTATTCTGTAAATACATATGATTCGCAGATGCGAGTTTCTCTCCCGACCGACTTTGCAATAATACAAAGCGGTGATATCTCAACTTTTAAACCATGCCGCTATTCCTTCAACAAGGAATTAAATGGACCTATAAAGTTTCTCAAGTCTATCACTAAGATCGTATTTGATGGCTCTGGCTTTAAGAATTAACATTAAACTTAAACTGCCCAAAGAAACTTAAATGATCGGCTAGGACTAGAAAAATTAAATAAAGTCCTCACGCAAAAATTCATGCTTACCAAATCTCGAATGTCCAACTGAAGGCAATCGACAATATGCTTCTGGCACCCGGCTTTGGCAATTTTTCATTAAAAGAGAAAGAGGCTATGAAATATAGGCCTTTTATAATCAAGACCCCCACGCGCCGACTTCATGACGTCATATGCGCGGCGTGGTTCTAAAGCCAATCGGAGCTCTGCATTTCAACTACAGTTAGCTCTCAGCCAATCAGAACCTTAGATCGTTCTGATGTAACGTGCATGGGTTTTAGACAAAGAAACGAGATTAAGCCTAGCCCTATACTGCGGAAATGAAGCAAAAATGGCCGCAAATAATTTAACTCCCGAAAAATGCGTATATGGCCACGCAATATCTTTTAAAAAAAAGGACACTGGTGCAAATCCTGATCTAGCCTCTATAATCTTAATCTAGAATAATACTTTCTAATTCCCTACACCCCCATTCTAAACACATAGATCAAACTCCATCGTGATCGCATCTTGAAAAAACGTAAATAATAGAAGAAGAAGAAACATGGAGAAGGATTTTTCTGTAATCCCTCCAAAAATAGTGAACAAAATGCAAGGAGAAAAAGACATGGGCCATTTGAAAGACAGAATCTCAGTACTTTCGTCACAAGAGCTGGAGTTTCATCTATCGTCCCCAGGCCAGATAAGTGATTTTGGCCTGGCTTGCGTGGATTCATCAATCTAGTGTATAATTAAATAACCACATTGTGAACAAGCAAACTATTCCACCTATAAACTGTACAACAACACCAATAAACGTGATAGGTGGGGATATGAGGATGATGTAAATACCCGACCAGACATCGAGAACTATAGAAGAAAGACTCTAGATTTAAAATCAGTATTAGTGAATTTTAAAGTATATGTATAACCATTGCTTCTGTTGTTAATTAATTACTTGTAAATATAATATCATTGATTGTTTTGAGTTGAAAGTCCTGGCTAGAAAATTTCAGGTAGGACAAAATAAATTTTGGAAAAAATTTTATAATACTACACTTTACACAGAGTGTTAGTCAATTTTATCATAGGAAGTAATATTTGTGTTTGTGGTTGTGTTAGTGTAATAAATTGCCTACACACCATACTTTCATTACCCTAGACATTAGACGTAGCTATCAGACATAGGTGGTAGTAGCAAGGTACTCTGTAAACTCATCAAAACTGTTATCCTCAGGGACCTTCACAACTGACCTCATTCAGTACACTAAGTCCCCATATAACATCAAAACCCACCACAATTGCTGCGCACTGCATGCGGTGTGCGCACGTGCGTTATCCTGCTGGAGAAGCTGCAGGTCTGAATAATTTGTGAACGCAGGAGCAACCAATGCATCCAGAACCTCATCTCGATATGTCACAGCATTAACATTTCCACGGAAGACGTGAAGAGGCAAGTGTCGCAAAATTGGTTTCAAGTCATTGCAAACGTCTTCAGGTAGATTTTTTAAACCCGTCAACGATTGATTGATCGCTTTCAAAATGGCGGCGTATCAGCGAAATGTGTATCAGACAGAGGAAATCGCCAAGGATAAATAAAAGCAGAAGGGAATCAGTATGAAAAGGATTTTACATTTCAGTACAGGGAAGGATTGTGTATAACTGCATATAAGAAGGAACGGTAGGAAGTTCTCATTTACGGAGATATATACGTATTTCGGCTGCCCACAGTTACGCTAATAGCTGGTAAACCCACTTCTGTTCTAAATATTTAAATCAACAAATAACAGTTTGGGAAATTACAGGGATCGGAAGATAGAGATTTATCGGCTGGATAAAACTAGATAAGATGGAACAATATGGATATTATATATGCTGAGAATGAGAAAGGCAAAATTTCAGTCGACGCGCAGATCGGCTGAAATCACTGTTCGGGAAAGATTTTTCAGGTCTAGGTTTAAGCTGTGACGTCAGTACATTCCGATACGTCCGCGCTATGCGTATATAAACGTATCGGTAAAACTGAGACACAGACAACGAAAGAGGTTTGAGACAGACTGGAGGCAGAGTTTCGCCACTACCCATGAATTGTGAGCGGAGCGCCAGAAACATTTTTAAGTCCAGTATCTGAAGTCTGAGGGTAAGCGAAATTATGATAACTACCGTGTATAATATTTGTTAGTTCAGGTTCATATAGAATTCACAAAATATGCCTGTATAATAGTCATTGATATAATGTATTGTATTTTAAATATGATCTAAACATGTGCATTGTGGATGATTGTTGTTTGTACAACAATTAATCACAAATAGCCCCACAGCCTAATGAAGATATATTTATCATATTGCTTTATCGCTTACGAAGATAAAGGCAGTCCCATGGCAGAGATTGTCATAGGGAAATGAAGTGTTAGAAACTTCATCATGGAAGATCCCAGTACGAGGTTAAGGTGACTAGTCCCCTTCCTCGCTGCCTTTGCCTTCCCTAGTTCGAGCGCACAACTTTGTACCCATTTACAGCTGGTAAACTGGAGTGTTCTACAGCCAGTTTCAGTAGAAAGCAACCTGATCACGTGGTCACTCACTTTCTTTATTTATGTATTAATTTTGTGTAGATGCTAAGAATAGCAACAGTAATTGAATTTGTACTTGATATGATTTGGAAGGATCAAAGTATAGATCAGAAAGGGATGTATAGGAGCGGAATAAACCAGATGATGTTTATTACTGATCTGGTCTTACTCTAGATTACGTCTTTCGCCGAACTTCTGTAGAAATATGCAGGCCAAGTGTTCGGGATGGGGGGAGCGTCCTTTGTAATCTATAAGAGTGATTGGTTTAATAGACAAAGACATTCGTGACATAGTCCTGGCCCGTAGATGACCATCATGAGATAAGGCAAACTTTAACACAGTACTAGAATGTGTTTGCCTATGTTCTAGTCATTTTCGGGGTGAGTTGACATATCTTATAATTATAATATTAGATTCATGTTAGCTTTTATATATCTGTTAGGAAGGTGAATTTATTTCTGAGGACTTCTCCTAGTAATTTATTCAGTGATAAGGTAGCGTTGTCTACGGCCTATTAAGTGGTGCTTAAACTGTTACGGTTTATCATGGGTTAAATGTTAAACTTACAATAACAGATATTAGGCGTAGAATCAGTCCACGAATGCTTACCATTGGGTTAAGAGTCAGCAAAATTAACTGTCATTTCTGTAAGATAATGTCAGGTGTGGATTGTTCACTTTAAAACTGAATAGTGAGATGCAGGTAATAACTCTGGATTATAGGAGATAGTCACTTATTCCTTTTTGATAGATATTTCTAGTGGCAAGGGAGAAATTTGATATGTTTACTTGTGTAGTTAGACACTAGTCTATAACTTTCACTGAAAGCAGTCACCAGGCATAGATATAATTATATCGTATGATCTAGCCACAACTGTATTATTATAGCTAGAACATTGCATTTTCTTTGTACTCAGTTTGTGGAATATTAATATATTTTCCAAAGGGGACATACGATTTATTTGTGTAATGTCAAATGCTGTAATCTGTTTATGTAAATTCATTTAATGTTGTAAGATGAATAAGCATATTAATTTAACTGTAACTACAGGTTAGGTTTCCTGTATGTTGAGATTGGGAGAAGAGGAGTAGATTGTTGCTGTCAAAAACAGTTACTGACAGGTACCTGGGTGTGCAAAAGATATTAAGCCTATGCGGGCGCGTGTTGATAATTGATATTTTTAAGGAACAGGAGACATGGTTAAAGACAGCCCTAAACTATCATAGCAATAACTACAATAAATTTAATCCCATAGTGGAGCGAAACTTTCTGTATAAAGTTAGTGTGATTTATTATTTGCTTGATGTAAAAGGGTGTCTCTTTTCGGTCTCAGTTTCAGGGGATACCGAATTGCTTGTCTAGTTTCCAGTCAGACGAAGAATGTCACCGTCTCTTCATCTAGAGGGATTCTGAGGATATCTAGCCCCACGAGTGTCACACCCCGTTCCTGAATCAAAACCCCTTTTGTCAACGCCAAGTTAAGCTCACGCAGTGCAACGGAGCCAACGCTAAATCTGGAATCAGCAAATGCAGTAGTAGTTCTCTACTCGCCTCTTGGATTACCAGCCAGAGCATTGCGGCTTCCAGAATATCAAAACCCCCCAGCATGCCTATAGCAGAATTCCATATCACCCGCCTTTTTTGTGCCTAAACGGGGCACTCAGCAAACCACAGCCAAACCAGTTTAAACAGGATTTACAGCCAAGCAGAGCCTAGCGCCGGATAAGCGCGCCTGGGACTCTTTGTCCTCAAGTGACTTCTTCTGGTGTATTTTTCTGGATACTTAAAACCTCGCACGTATGAGCAACCATCTATGGACAGAGTTCCAGCCCCCCTCTCGCGAGTAGCGGTCACCAACGTTTAGCACCAACAAAGAAAGTTTTGTAGGCTAGTCCCTCACGAAGGATCTACGAGTAATGCACTTTCTGGAGCTATTACATTTGGTCCCACGAAAAAAGCGGACAGGCTGTCGCTCAGTTCGTTCATTCGGTCTGCAGGATATAGACAGTCTTCCAGTCCCCATCGCGAAATCAGTGGTGCCATCAACAATAGCGACTACAGTGGATTTATACAGGTCAAGTCCATCACCCATGGAGTATATTTTTACGTAAAAAGACACTGTCTGAAGCATTGTACTTGGTCCCACGAGAAAGGACAGACTGTCAGACAGTTTATTTATTTCTCTAGTGTTCTACAGGTTGGTTTTATAATTGGGTCTGTGTGTTTGTGGGTGTGTATTTGCATTATTGATGATTATTGATGACTAGTGATGATTAGTTGATTATTGATGTAATTTTATGTTGTTGTGATGATATGCATTAATTCCATGCTTTTCTTCTTTAATAAAGTTTACACATTTATTAATGCGCTGTTCCCGACCCTTTTCATCCATAATTAACTTGTTTTTAGCTCTTTACTATAATCTCTATGTATGATAAGAGAAAAGAGAGAGAGAGCAGGAGGTTCTTAGACAGACATAAGTGAGTTGAGGCTTGGAGAGAGAGATCATTTGAATAAATCTTCTTCCAGGTTGTCTCAAGTCCATCTCCTATTTACACCTTATCTAAAGTGTAATCTATAACTCTGTCAGTCCACTATCCCTTGTCGATTTCACTACTGTTGTCCAACTCGACAAATACTCTACACTCTAACTCAACCACGACAAATGGGAGCCCGTCCGAGATTCTAGAACCCATCTAGTACGACATTTAATATGTGCTCGATCCGAGGATGAATCTCTCACAAGATTCTATTCTGATTCTTAGAGTTTAGTGTTCGGCAGATTATATGAATTTCTTTCCCCTAGACCAGTGGTGGCCAAGCTAAGGTTGGCCGAGGGCCAGATTATGGTAAAGGGTAACCCCCGAGGGCCAGACCTATAAAATCCTTAAAAAATAACGTTCAGAGATTTAGTTTTACATATATAATGAACCACGTACAGAAAGCAACGGCAAACTACTGTACTGCACATCTGCCAAGACATGTATACCAGTCTTCGAACTGAAATTAATGTAAAAAAAAATATAATGAATCTGTTGTTTTAATTTGTTTTGTAATATGGCATGTTATTATTTATTTCAAACATACATTTGTATGTTATTTCATTGTGAAGAGTGTGGCTTCAATCAATAATAAGAGGCCGGCCAAAACAGGTTGGCGGGGCGGTCAAAACTAGTTGGCGGGCCGGATCTGGCCCGCGGGCCGTAGTTTGGCCACCGCTGCCCTAGACATATCGAACTATTTCTTTTGGAGGAAGTCGGAACAGCGTTTTTTCTCCACAGCATTCATAAATATTTAGTTACATTTATTGTTCATGCTACACATGAGACAGCTGGTAAAGGTTGATGGTATCACTGCTGAGTTTTTGGTTGACAAATCTAACGACTATTGTTGTAAAAGTCAGAAAATTTTTTTTTTAAGGGTTAATATTTTTTTCAGGAGTAGCTCTTTAATCTGAGATAAGAAGCTACAGATAGTCAGTTACTAGCTTGCATCTGTACCAAGGGAGGGTGTTCATTCGGATGATAGTAACCAATCCTCTCAATAGCTTAGTACTGACAGAACTGGGGTGAAGTGATAGTAATAAGTTTTACATCACTTACATTTTTTGGAGTTTTTTGGGTTTTTGCTTGTCGCGATCAGAGTAGCTACAAACTTTCTTGTTTTTAAAGTTCCCAGGCTAGCCTAGATTTTATTGATTATTAAGTTAATCAGCACCTAGTGGACTAGGTAACTAAGATCTCTAGGTTCTATTCTTCTAGTGTTTGCTCACCCTGATATAATGGCCGATCTAGATAAAGTGCATAGGATTGCCCTCGAGGTAGCTAAGTACATGGAGTACAAGGATAGCGAAATCCAGCCCTTTCTAGAATTTGCAGTAAGCCTGCAGGATCAATACGAGGTAGACAATTGGTTTGACAGCCGTTTAGTCTTGGCATGGTCCTGTAAACAAACTGGGGAGAGTGAAGCATTCACCCGACAGTATGTAGAAGAAGTGATAGAAGATGAGAAGCAAAGGGAAAAGCAAAGACAAGAACGGCACAAGCAATTGGAAATAAAACGACAAGAACGGGACAAGCAATTGGAAATGGAGAGCCAAGAAAGGAGCAGGCTACACCAAATCAGAATGAATGAACTGGATAGCCAAATTCGGAGGGTGGAAACAGATACTAAATGTAGTCACTCTACTTCCCCTTCTACTGTGCCCTTAACGGTCAACGCCCCGGCAAACCTTGCTCCCATGAAAGAAAACTTGCCTGCTAAAACCGAACCCCAACTCCAGAAAATTGACTTTCCTTTGGACTTGGATCCAAAGCCCAAACAAGGAAAGAATTTACGTCGGGATAGCAGACCTAAGGCCACGGGGAAAATTACGCAACGTTCCCAGGCATGGAAACTGCACAAAGGTGAGAGAGGTGCTAACAAGCATTGTAATACGGATTGTTCCCGTCTGGCAAGCGGCGAACTCCGAGCCTCTCACGCTCCAGACCGAGCAGCACCTAACCGACCCGTGACGTCAAGAAAAGGGAGCCACACCCTATCACGTTATATTTCGCAAGATTCCCGGCCGGACAGCGAAAAACCATATGCAGAGGCGCATCCCTCCAACTCAGCGATCGTAGAATGGAGGCGCCGCTCCTCTTATCACCCTGAGCTTAAAAGGTGCAAGAATAAGTCGCCTCCTAAAAGGGTTAAAGTTTCCAAACCGTTCCAAGGTACTTTGGAAAAACACACCGAGAGTTTTCTCTCGGGCACTTCGCGATCTAACGGGATCTCAAACCGTCCAGTCCGTTGCATGCAGACTGCGGAGCCTGTAAACCAGGAAGTGGATCTCGCATTGCAGGACAAAGTTCAACTGACGCCAGTAACTTCCTCAGGGGAGGGCAAAGTTGACGTTTATGATGGACACAGGTTTCCAGGCGAAGGGATCCCTGGTATTCCATTTGAGTCTCTCACACTTCTCAGGGCAGAAGACAGTGAGAAAAGCTGCCTTACTACTGTACAAGGAGCCATTGTTGAGAGCCTTGGCTCACGTCATGCTAGTAATAGGAAAGTGACTCAACAAACTCTGCAACTCGCAGATATTACCTATCTGTCTTCACGGATGGAAGCTACGGAGATCTGTTATGATTTAGTAGAACCCCAGAATGCGATCGATTCCTCTCTGCTTCAGGCAGCTGAGTTCTCTCATTCAAATCGCATTATTCCAGTGGTCTCAACCCCACTGATGGACAGCAAAGTAGTCGCCTCCGCCAGGCCATTACCGAGCAACTTGATCATTTCCGTTGACCAAGCCAGAGTTGTGACTGGCAAGGCAAGGAAAGCTCCAGATCCACCTTTAGACGGCACAGGTCTGAAGATTGATCAATGCTCCCACCGAAACAGGGAAGTAGGTGTGGAGAGGCAGAAGAAAAATGCTAGCATTTCTTCGGCCAACGAACGGCTTTATTTACCAACTAGGGTTACACGCGCGCGAAAAAATCCCTATAGACTGCAGCTATATAGGGTTATTCAAGGCCACGCCCGTGACCGGTAAATATATACATAAACAGCCTGAGCCCATCAATGATTACACTGCACATAACAGGCGGATTATCTACGCAGTGGCCAGTGAGTTCAGGCAGGGCCGAAAACCACAACAGGTGCGGATAATTTTCCGGACCATAAACAGGCACAGCGAATGGTGGAACCAAGATCAGGTTCACACGGAAACGAAGGGCGTCAGCGCCGACTGGCCTCACAAAATCCCATTCGCCGAACGTCTATTAGACAGAGGGAAGAAAAGAAATGAACTCGGAGCTAGTCATACAGTACTGACAGAAATTGGATACGATTTTGGTTATGATTATAGAAGGTTCTTACGACATGTAACGGACATCGATGGAAAAGATAGATTACTGTCATTTTGTCCGTATTCCTCGAACTTTAAAAAAAAAAAGGGGGGGGGGGCACTTCTCACGTGACCGATAATCTATTTTACCATCTTGTCCATAATTTGATTACTTTTTAAATGTTCTGTTTTTCCTGGACATTTTGTATTTTCTTTTTCTTTCATTTTCTACCTTCGTGGCCAAACTTTCTCACCCTCTCAAACCCCACCCGAGGTTTGGTTACGTTCCGGCCTGTAGCGGTCAGCGAACGATAGTGTTACGTCAACACGCACCTGGTCCGGCCGAACAGGGGAATTTCTCTGGTCTTACTCTAGATTACGTCTTTCGCCGAACTTCTGTAGAAATATGCAGGCCAGGTGTTCGGGATGGGGGGGAGCGTCCTTTGTAATCTATAAGAGTGATTGGTTTAATAGACAAAGACATTCGTGACATAGTCCTGGCCCGTAGATGACCATCATGAGATAAGGCAAACTTTAACACAGTACTAGAATGTGTTTGCCTATGTTCTAGTCATTTTCGGGGTGAGTTGACATATCTTATAATTATAATATTAGATTCATGTTAGCTTTTATATATCTGTTAGAAAGGTGAATTTATTTCTGAGGACTTCTCCTAGTAATTTATTCAGTGATAAGGTAGCGTTGTCTACGGCCTATTAAGTGGTGCTTAAACTGTTACGGTTTATCATGGGTTAAATGTTAAACTTACAATAACAGATATTAGGCGTAGAATCAGTCCACGAATGCTTACCATTGGGTTAAGAGTCAGCAAAATTAACTGTCATTTCTGTAAGATAATGTCAGGTGTGGATTGTTCACTTTAAAACTGAATAGTGAGATGCAGGTAATAACTCTGGATTATAGGAGATAGTCACTTATTCCTTTTTGATAGATATTTCTAGTGGCAAGGGAGAAATTTGATATGTTTACTTGTGTAGTTAGACACTAGTCTATAACTTTCACTGAAAGCAGTCATCAGGCATAGATATAATTATATCGTATGATCTAGCCACAACTGTATTATTATAGCTAGAACATTGCATTTTCTTTGTACTCAGTTTGTGGAATATTAATATATTTTCCAAAGGGGACATACGATTTATTTGTGTAATGTCAAATGCTGTAATCTGTTTATGTAAATTCATTTAATGTTGTAAGATGAATAAGCATATTAATTTAACTGTAACTACAGGTTAGGTTTCCTGTATGTTGAGATTGGGAGAAGAGGAGTAGATTGTTGCTGTCAAAAACAGTTACTGACAGGTACCTGGGTGTGCAAAAGATATTAAGTCTATGCGGGCGCGTGTTGATAATTGATATTTTTAAGGAACAGGAGACATGGTTAAAGACAGCCCTAAACTATCATAGCAATAACTACAATAAATTTAATCCCATAGTGGAGCGAAACTTTCTGTATAAAGTTAGTGTGATTTATTATTTGCTTGATGTAAAAGGGTGTCTCTTTTCGGTCTCAGTTTCAGGGGATACCGAATTGCTTGTCTAGTTTCCAGTCAGACGAAGAATGTCACCGTCTCTTCGTCTAGAGGGATTCTGAGGATATCTAGCCCCACGAGTGTCACACCCCGTTCCTGAATCAAAACCCCTTTTGTCAACGCCAAGTTAAGCTCACGCAGTGCAACGGAGCCAACGCTAAATCTGGAATCACCAAATGCAGTAGTAGTTCTCTACTCGCCTCTTGGATTACCAGCCAGAGCATTGCGGCTTCCAGAATATCAAAACCCCCCAGCATGCCTATAGCAGAATTCCATATCACCCGCCTTTTTTGTGCCTAAACGGGGCACTCAGCAAACCACAGCCAAACCAGTTTAAACAGGATTTACAGCCAAGCAGAGCCTAGCGCCGGATAAGCGCGCCTGGGACTCTTTGTCCTCAAGTGACTTCTTCTGGTGTATTTTTCTGGATACTTAAAACCTCGCACGTATGAGCAGCCATCTATGGACAGAGTTCCAGCCCCCCTCTCGCGAGTAGCGGTCACCAACGTTTAGCACCAACAAAGAAAGTTTTGTAGGCTAGTCCCTCACGAAGGATCTACGAGTAATGCACTTTCTGGAGCTATTACATTTGGTCCCACGAAAAAAGCGGACAGGCTGTCGCTCAGTTCGTTCATTCGGTCTGCAGGATATAGACAGTCTTCCAGTCCCCATCGCGAAATCAGTGGTGCCATCAACAATAGCGACTACAGTGGATTTATACAGGTCAAGTCCATCACCCATGGAGTATATTTTTACGTAAAAAGACACTGTCTGAAGCATTGTACTTGGTCCCACGAGAAAGGACAGACTGTCAGACAGTTTATTTATTTCTCTAGTGTTCTACAGGTTGGTTTTATAATTGGGTCTGTGTGTTTGTGGGTGTGTATTTGCATTATTGATGATTATTGATGACTAGTGATGATTAGTTGATTATTGATGTAATTTTATGTTGTTGTGATGATATGAATTAATTCCATGCTTTTCTTCTTTAATAAAGTTTACACATTTATTAATGCGCTGTTCCCGACCCTTTTCATCCATAATTAACTTGTTTTTAGCTCTTTACTATAATCTCTATGTATGATAAGAGAAAAGAGAGAGAGCAGGAGGTGCTTAGACAGACATAAGTGAGTTGAGGCTTGGAGAGAGAGATCATTTGAATAAATCTTCTTCCAGGTTGTCTCAAGTCCATCTCCTATTTACACCTTATCTAAAGTGTAATCTATAACTCTGTCAGTCCACTATCCCTTGTCGATTTCACTACTGTTGTCCAACTCGACAAATACTCTACACTCTAACTCAACCACGACACTTGCTATGACTGTATAACTTTGACACCTGATGACTGACTAGTCTGACTTATGTGCTAGTCAGTTACACTTAATTGAAATGTTAATAATAATGCTAGTCAGCTACTAGTCTAGCCAGATACTAGCCAAGGCTGATATGTTGCAGGTTCCATGAAATAACTCAAACCAGACTGTCCAGTACCAGAAGCCTGTGTCGTTCATCAGAGGCAATCCCACAAAAGTGCAGGACCCCAAAGAGTGAACTTCAACTGGTCATTGGCATCCCTACTGTTGGGCCTACCAAGTCTGATATCAGCAAAGGACAGTTCAGTTTCAGCAGTATCAAGTTGGAAAGATAAGTGTCCTGTTTGACACTGACCACCTATACATGTGAAACAGCCAATAGTTGAAAACAATAATTAACCATACAGAAACTCAGTCAACTGATGACAGTTATCCTTAAATTCAAAGGACTAATAACAGTGATTTCAGTAACTTTATTATTTAAGATCTTGAAGTCTAAACAGACAATAATAGTAATTGTGTGAATATTTTTATAGATATGTGTATACTCTTTTCCAACTAGTAGAAATATAATTTTAGTGTAATTATTAAACTATTTTAACTGTACCTGAGGATTTATTCACTTCTTCCATTTTGTGGGTTCAGTGAATGTACATTTTACTTATCCCCTAGAATATAAGTAATCATAAGATAGTCACAGGGAGGAGACACCTTAAATCCTGGTACTACCTCTTACCAACTGGGCCAGGGTTTTCACAGTCTGACTATTTTTATGATAACAATACACCAGGGCTTATTTCTAATACTGGGTATTAATTGTAAGGTCAGAACTCTTTACTGGCATACTCTTACTTAATAAATAATTTTAAATAACCTCCCGCTACAGTGGGGGCTCGTCCGGGATATATCTTTGATATTCCTGAGCCAACTTTCTATTTCTGCTGTGTAGAAAATTTTGTTTTGTAAAATTGTTTGGAAAGAGTAACACAGTAGGAAATAATGATATTTTTAGGAGTACCATTGAGTACAGATAAAGAAAGCTGTTTCATATATGGTGAAGTCAGTTTAATTAACTTTAATTTTAACTAAGTTAATTATATTGTAGTAAATTAGTTTGAGTAAGATCGCTTGCCCTACTAGATTACAGATACATCATGGCTGACTTGGTCAAATTTAGGTCTGCTACACTGCAGGTGGGAAAAGAGCTTGGCATGGATGGTGACGCTCTGATCCGGTATGTCACGACGGAATGTGAAAAGTACAACGAGAGAGAAGCAAAGCAATTAGAAGCAGAGAGAGAAACAAAGAAATTAGAAGCAGAGAGAGAAGCCAAGAAATTAGAAGCAGAGAGAGAAGCCAAGAAATTAGAAGCAGAGAGAGAAGCCAAGAAATTAGAATTAGAAGCAGAGAGAGAGAAGCCAAGAAATGGGATGCAGAGAGAGAAGCCAAAAAATTAGAAGCTGAGAGAGAAGAAAGGAGGCTGCAAGCAGAGGCTGAGAGAGAAGAAAGGAGGTTATTTGCAGAGAGAGAGACCATGAGCTGAAAATGAGACAGCTTGATCTTGAACTTCAGGCTGGGACTATCACCCATGGTAATAGCTCACCTCATTCTGCGAATAGCTCTTTTCAGAACACAGCAAATCGGGCCATGGACTTCCACCTAGATCCATTTGTTGAAAAGGAGGACGCAATTGAGTCGTACTTGGATAGGTATGAAAGGCTAGCCTCTACATATGGACTGGAAAAGGAAAAATGGACTCTAAAGTTATCCCAGGGATTGAGAGGTATTGCATATGATGTGTTTCTGAAACTCCCAAAAGAAGATCAGGAAAATTATGAAATACTAAAGCAAGCCTTATTGATCCGGTATGAAAAGAACTCTGAGGCATATAGGAAGAAATTTAGAACTTCGAAACCTCTACCTGGAGAAACATATAACCAGTTCTCAGCTAGGCTAGAAACGTATTTGTTGAAATGGAGTAGTTTAGGTAAGTATCAGAAAACCTACGAGGATCTGAATGAAATGGTTATGTTAGAGCAAGTGAAAAATTCCATGTCTCAAGAAATGAGGAAATTCCTTATGGAACAAGGAGCAGAGAGGCTGGAAGACACTGTGAGATGTGCGGAGAGATACCAAGCAGCTCAAGCTGAATTGGTAGGAACAAAAAGGAAGCAGGTAGAAGGATATAAGCCACCACCTCAGAATACCCAGTTTGACCAGATGGATCAACCATACAGAAACAAGCAAAGATTTGATAATAAGGACAAGAACCCTCAGACTCAGGAAAAGAAACCCTACAAACAGGGAGATAAGTGGTGCAAATTTGGTAAGATGAGCAACCACAACACTGATGAATGTGGGAGGAAAAAACCCCTTCATCATGCTGCATGTCTACAGGTGAGGACTTCTGTTAGGAAGGAACTGACTGTGAGTCAGAATAGCCTCCATCACCCACCTACACAGGAGATAGTGACTGTGAATGGCAAACAAGTCACAGGAATGTATGACACAGGTTTGTCCTATGATGCAGTCGTGTGTGCATCTCTCGGGCGCCCTGAACAAATCACCACCCAAACAGTGGATATTCAAGGGCCACTCAAGGGAGCATCACCTCTCACTTTACCCATAGCAAAGATTCATGTCAGTTGTCGCTATGTGGAAGGGGAGATAAATGCAGCTGTGATAGATGATCCCTTTTACCCCCTAATGTTGGGGCGTAAATATGTTTTCTTGGGAGACCCTGTAAAACCTATGGTTATGGCAGAAATCCAGACCAGGTCTGACTCCAGGAACAGAGAAAGGGACACCAAATTAACATTTCATTCGACTGAAATGAAACGGGCTCAAGAAGCAGACAGCACATTGAAGCCTTGTTTTGGAAAATTGACAAAAACTCATAACACTCCAAGGAAAGGACATTTCTTTAGGGAACATGGACTCTTGCACAGGAAAGCTGGCAGAGGGACGAAAAGTCATGCTCAAATTGTTGTACCATCCACCTATAGGAATAAGGTTATGGGCTGGGGACACATATCAACTTTGAGTGAACACCTGGGTAATGGTGCCACAAAACAAAGAATAGCCACCCAGTTCTACTGGCCAGGTATTACGGAAGACATAAATCAGTATGTAAATTCCTGTCCAGAGTGCACCTATGTAGATTCAGAAAGTCGACGGAAGAGTCTTCATCAAAAGTCTACAAGAAAACCAGCAATCATGGGTACTTCCGAGATTTGCACTGGAGGGGAAAGGAAACATCCCACACAGGGTCAATTGCAGTCTGAACCCCATGCGCTGGAAAAAAGGAACAAATCACGTAGCGAAAATCAAACACCTACGGATTTGCGAGGGAAAACCACATCCAACTATCAACGAAAAGAGGGCGGTAAACTTCATGGGAAACCTACCGACCCCGTTTCACCAGCAGTAAGAGCCTGGATGAAAAGCCGAACAGGAAGGAGAGAGATAGTAAAGGATGAATATATTCTTGGAAAACAGAATGTGGGCGCAGATTTTCTCAGTCGCCATCCCACAGAGTTGGAGCAAGATAGAAGGAAGGAAAACTGACTTTGGAATGGTCGATTTGCAATTGTCTTGTACCCAATAGTTAAGCTAGATATCATCCAGCTTAAAATATGGGGGAGCTATGTCGCAAAATTGGTTTCAAGTCATTGCAAACGTCTTCAGGTAGATTTATAAACCCGTCAACGATCGAAGGGAAATTTACAAGAGTGCACAAATTATAGAGGAATAATGTTACTATCAGTGCCAGGAAAAGTATTAAACAGGATTATCCTTGAGAGATTAAAAGAGTCCATAGACAAGAAACTGAGAGATGAACAAGCAGGTTTTCGACAAAACAGATCATGTACAGACCAGATAGCCACTTTGAGAATAATAGTTGAACAAAGTCTGGAATGGAATTCACCACTATACATCGGATTTGTGGACTACGAAAAGGCATTTGACAGTGTAGACAGAGAATCACTTTGGAAATTGTTGAGGCATTATGGAGTTCCCCTGAAGATCATTAATTTAATAAAGAAAACATATGAAGACATGACATGCAGAGTTCTTCACGAAGGACAGCTTACAGAACCGTTTGGGATAGGAACAGGAGTGCGACAGGGATGCCTCTTGTCTCCATTTCTTTTCTTGCTGGCAATAGATTGGGTTATGAGATCATCGGCAACACACAACAGAAATGGAATCCAGTGGACTCTGACTAAGCAGTTGGATGATCTGGATTTTGCTGATGACTTGGCTCTTCTGTCCCATAGCCGTAATCAGATGCAGGACAAATTGAAAACACTCGATGAGAGGTCACAGCAATTGGGTCTGAAAATACATAGGGAAAAGACAAAAATAATGCGAATAAATGCAGGTAATGATAACAGGGTTGAACTTGAGGAAACACCAATACAAGATGTAGAATCATACACATATCTTGGCAGTAATATAGACAAAGTTGGAGGGACAGACAGCGATATCAAAATAAGAATACAAAAGGCAAGAGGAGCTTTCATTGCATTGGGAAATATATGGAGATCAAGAGAAATAGGATCCAACACGAAAATAAGAATCTTCAACTCAAATGTGAAGTCAGTCCTATTGTATGGCTCAGAGACATGGAGAACAACAAAGACAACAACCAAAAAGCTACAGACTTTCATAAATGGGTGCTTGCGTAGAATAGAGGGATTAAAATGGTATGACAAGGTTACCAACGTGGAACTGATGACAAGAACTAGACAAGTGCCAGTGGAACAAGAAATGAGAAGAAGACGATGGCGATGGATAGGACACACACTGAGGAAACCTGTTGATAGCATTACAAGGCAGTCCTTGTTCTGGAACCCCCAGGGCAAGAGAGGCAGAGGAAGACCAAGAAGTACATGGAGAAGAGAGTTGGAAACAGAGGTGAAAATGATGAGGAGAACATGGAAAGAACTTGAGATGATGGCACGTGACAGGAGGACTTGGCATGTGTTAGTTGAAGGCCTATGCTCCTTTGGGAGTGGAGGGTTATGAATGAATGAATGAACGATCGATTGACCGCTTTCAACATTTCAGTACAGGGAAATGATTTATAACACCAACTCTGACTGCCACCAGGTAGTCATCCTCACAGATGCACTGTCTGTCCTGCAAGCTCTCAAGGGTGGTAAACTCCCGCATCTGAGAAATGAACTAAACAAGGTAGCTGCCAAAAAGAGAACCATACTTCAGTGGGTACCATCTCATTGTGGTGTACCCGGAAATGAAAAGGCAGATAAACTTGCAAAAAAGGGAGGAGAATGTGAACAAGAAGATAATGAAGTCACATACTTTGAGAAAAAGAGAGCTATCCAGACTATCAGAAGAGAACAGAACCAACCCAAAGACGACTATCACACTCTCGACCGGCAGGGACAGACAACTATTTTTCGACTCAGGACAGGGCATAACAAACTGAATAAACACATGCACAGCTACGATTGTCTGCTTCACCACTGTGCACATGTGGATTAAACGAACAAACTGCTGAGCATGTTCTACAGGACTGTCCTCTGTATGACCAGTTAAGAAAGATATACTGGCCCAATGACTCAACACTAAACTCAAAGCTATATGGAGTTAAAGAGGAACTTCAAACAACAGTCGAATTCATCATGAGAACTCGTCTGACGGTGTAATCATCAAAGATGCGATCGCAAGAAGAAGAAGAAGAAGAAGTACAGGGAAGGATTGTGTATAACTGCATATAAGAAGGAACGGTAGGAAATTCTCATTTACGGAGATATATGCGTATTTCGACACGGCGGGAAATGAAAAAGGTTAAGAAAGAGGTTCCTGAAGCAGCATGGCAATACAGTATGGTGAATAAAAATATTAGGAAGAAAATGAAACAGGCCAAAGAAAAATGGGTAGCTGATCAATGTGAGTCCATTAATACGGGGCTAATAAAAGGTAACAGCAAGGCAGCTTTTGACACATTAAGAAAACTATCAAAACCCCAACAACCCAGGGTAACTGTCATAGAAGATAGCAATGGGGCTCACCTCAATGAAAAAACAGCTGTAATGAGAAGGTGGACAGAATATTGTAAAGAATTATATAACTGTAAACTTGATACTGACTTAGGCATATTAAACAACATTAAGTGCGAAAACAGGGAACTCGGAAATGCAGCAATATTACGGGAAGAAGTGGAAGAGGCTATATGTTCGATGAAAGGAGGGAAGTCACCGGGTGTGGATAATATCCCAGCAGAGCTCTTGAAATATGGAGGACCAGATATAGTAAAAATCATGACAACAATTTGCCAGAAGATATGGAGTACAAAAAAATGGCCAAAAGAATGGACGCAGTCATTAGTAATACCGCTTCCAAAGAAAGGAAATCTAAAAATGTGCAAGAACTACAGAACCATTAGCCTTATTAGTCATCCAAGTAAGGTGATGTTAAGGATACTTTTGAACAGAATAAAACAGAAATCAGAAGAAATCTTGTCAGAGGAACAGGCTGGCTTTAGACCAAAAAGAAGTACCTCAGAACAAATCTTCAATATTAGAGTACTTATCGAAAAACATCTCCAACATCAACACGATTTATACCATAACTTCATCGATTTCACAAAAGCCTTCGATCGAGTCTGGCATGAAGGCTTATGGCAAGTAATGAGAAAATTCAATTTTGATACCAACATCATAGATATCATTGAAGCACTATACAAGGACGCAAGCAGTGCTGTTTTTGCAAGCAACGACATTGGAGAATTTTTCAAAACAACTGTAGGAGTTCGGCAGGGATGTATCCTGTCCCCAGTGCTCTTTAATATTTATCTAGAACATATTATGCAGGAGGCTCTCTACGATTATAAATCAACCATATCGATTGGAGGCCGACCTCTGTGCAACCTACGTTTTGCTGATGATATTGATCTGATAGCTGGATCAGAATCAGAACTTCAAGACCTTACCTCTAGACTGGAGAAAGTAACAAGAACGTATGGGATGGAAATTAATATAGAAAAAAGCAAGATATTGGTGAATAGCCATAAGAAACATGTTCCGACCAACATTACGTTAAATGGGCAAACGTTAGAAGAAGTTAACACCTTTAAATATCTCGGGTCCACTATATGTAGTGATGGAAGATCAAGTAAAGAAATCAAGACAAGACTTGAGATGGCCTCAGCTGCCATGACAAAGTTGAATGTGATCTGGAAAAGTAACATCAGTTTTCCTGTGAAGATCAAATTATACAAATCACTTGTATTATCTATTCTCTTGTATGGGTGTGAGCTGGACACTCACTGCAGATACGGAGCGAAGGATTCAGGCTTTCGAGCATAAATGTTATAGAAGAATTTTGCGCATTTGCTATAAAGAGCACAAAACAAATGTCTATGTTAGAGAGAAGATAAACACCTATGCAGGCCACCAAGAACCACTTTTGTCAATAGTGAAACATCGAAAGCTTGCCTGGTTTGGGCATGTAACTCGTCATGACTCCCTTTCGAAAACGATCCTTCAGGGGACAGTCGAAGGTAAACGGAGAAGAGGAAGGCAAAGAAAATCCTGGGCTGATAACATCAAAGAATGGGCAGGACACGGTTTTTCCACACTTGTACGCATTGCTGAGGATAGAGAGCAGTGGAGGACCCTGTCTGCTGATGCTTCCACCATGGCACCCCTACGACCCATGACGGGTTACGGGCTGAGATGATGATGATGATGCGTATTTCGGCTGCCCACAGTTACGCTAACAGCTGGTAAACCCACTTCTGTTCTAAATATTAAAATCAACAAATAACAGTTTGGGAAATTACAGGGATAGGAAGATAGAAATTTATCGGCTGGATAAAACTAGATAAGATGGAACAATATGGATATTATTTATGCTGAGAATGAGAAAGGCAAAATTTCAGTCGACGCGCAGATCGGCTGAAATCACTGTTCGGGAAAGATTTTTCAGGTCTAGGTTTAAGCTGTGACGTCAGTACCCTCCGATACGTCCGCGCTATGCGTATATAAACGTATCGGTAAAACTGAGACACAGACAACGAAAGAGGTTTGAGACAGACTGGAGGCAGAGTTTCGCCACTACCCATGAATTGTGAGCGGATCGCCAGAAACATTTTTAAGTCCAGTATCTGAAGTCTGAGGGTAAGCGAAATTATGATAACTACCGTGTATAATATTTGTTATTTCAGGTTCATATAGAATTCACAAAATATGCCTGTATAATAGTCATTGATATAATGTAGTGTATTTTTAATATGATCTAAACATGTGCATTGTGGATGATTGTTGTTTGTACAACAATTAATCACAAATAGCCCCACAGCCTAATGAAGATATATTTATCATATTGCTTTATCGCTTACGAAGATAAAGGCAGTCCCATGGCAGAGATTGTCATAGGGAAATGAAGTGTTAGAAACTTCATCATGGAAGATCCCAGTACGAGGTTAAGGTGACTAGTCCCCTTCCTCGCTGCCTTTGCCTTCCCTAGTTCGAGCGCACAACTTTGTACCCATTTACAGCTGGTAAACTGGAGTGTTCTACAGCCAGTTTCAGTAGAAAGCAACCTGATCACGTGGTCACTCACTTTCTTTATTTATGTATTAATTTTGTGTAGATGCTAAGAATAGCATCAGTAATTGAATTTGTACTTGATATGATTTGGAAGGATCAAAGTATAGATCAGAAAGGGATGTATAGGAGCGGAATAAACCAGATGATGTTTATTACTGATATGTAATATTAATTCTGTATCATTGAAATGATGTTACTTGCTATGACTGTATAACTTTGACACCTGATGACTGACTAGTCTGACTTATGTGCTAGTCAGTTACACTTAATTGAAATGTTAATAATAATGCTATATCACTGGAATGATGTCCTTACTTACTATGATTGTATAACGGTGACATCTGATGACTGACTGGTCTGACATCTGTGCTAGTCAGCTACTAGTCTAGCCAGATACTAGCCAAGGCTGATATGTTGCAGGTTCCATAAAATAACTCAAACCAGACTGTCCAGTACCAGAAGCCTGTGTCGTTCATCAGAGGCAATCCCACAAAAGTGCAGGACCAAAAAGAGTGAACTTCAACTGGTCATTGGCATCCCTACTGTTGGGCCTACCAAGTCTGATATCAGCAAAGGACAGTTCAGTTTCAGCAGTATCAAGTTGGAAAGATAAGTGTCCTGTTTGACACTGACCACCTATACATGTGAAACAGCCAATAGGTGAAAACAATAATTAACCATACAGAAACTCAGTCAACTGATGACAGTTATCCTTAAATTCAAAGGACTAATAACAGTGATTTCAGTAACTTTATTATTTAAGATCTTGAAGTCTAAACAGACAATAATAGTAATTGTGTGAATATTTTTATAGATATGTGTATACTCTTTTCCAACTAGTAGAAATAGAATTTTAGTGTAATTATTAAACTATTTTAACTGTACCTGAGGATTTATTCACTTCTTCCATTTTGTGGGTTCAGTGAATGTACATTTTACTTATCCCCTAGAATATAAGTAATCATAAGATAGTCACAGGGAGGAGACACCTTAAATCCTGGTACTACTTCTTACCAACTGGGCCAGGGTTTTCACAGTCTGACTATTTTTATGATAACAATACACCAGTGCTTATTTCTAAGACTGGGTATTAATTGTAAGGTCAGAACTCTTTACTGGCATACTCTTACATAATAAATAATTTTAAATAACCTCCCGCTACAGCAAGCAATGGTGAAAACTGAATCCTCCTCAAATGTGAATACTGCCACCTCCAAATCGGTTGTGCTGACGAACACAGCAATCTGCAAAGCACTCTCCACACCGTCGCCAAATTCGCATACGTCCATCAGCAAAGTATATGTTGAATCTGCTCTCGTTTGTGAATAGGACTGCATTCCACTGCAGTCTAGTCCATCTGACATGTTGCTCTGCCCATTGTTGGCGCTGCTGACGATGTCTGTGAGTCAAGTTTGGCCCAACATAAGGTCGTCTTGCAGTAAGGCCTGTATCTCTGAGTCGTCGTATGACTGTCATTCGAGAGACTTGCCCACGTCTACCCACTATTGCTCTTGCTGTTTGACTTGCCGGGAGAGAACGATTCCTTAGGTGACTCAGCACAATATGCCGATCTTGCGCAGGGGTAGTAGCTCGTGGTTGGCCACTCCGAAGTCTATCCCGGGCACTGCCAGTGGTTCCGTAACGTTCATTGAGACGTACAATAGTGCTGTGGTGGCTATTCATCCTTCTGGCAATGGCCCGAGAGCTCATTCCGGTCTCCAACATATAAATGGCTCGTTGGCGGTCGTTTTCAGATAGTCGTGGCATTTCAAGCACATGTACTGGGTGTTTTGTCTCAACGGCCTTTTTATACCGAGTATACTGCCACAACGCGTACACATTTTCAGGGTCATAGCTGTTAGGAATCGTGTTGCACGTGTAACTGTCATTGTTTTCATGTAGTCTGTACACAAACCCGTGGGTTGAATCATGCACTTTCCATTCCAGCAGCCATTCGCTCTCTACTTCATGACAAACACGGGGAAAATCCATTCCCACACTTTTTTTTTCCAGCTTCTTGGCATCAGTATAAAAAATAGTGGTGCGTTTTTAATGTGCTTCAGTATATTATAGGACCTTCCCAGCTGCCTAAGAACTCCTTTGGTATTGGCTTACTGGAAGTAGTGCAACGATGAGATATTTGTGTTTTCAAGCTCATGGATTTCTTTTCACAGAATCCTTTCTTGTACACAACGTACATACACTTTTTTATGTCTTCAAAGTTACATCTAGCTTGTTCGAACTATGTAAGTTATTTTTTAACGTAGCTATCTTGATGGAGCCGCGGTAGCGCAGTGGTATGTGCACTGGCTTCCTTGTTCGGTGATCCATGGTTCGATCCCCAGTTGAGGTGGCATTTTTTAGACTGCAAACGGCTCCTGGTTCATGAATTGGGTACCAGAGCTGACGACATCACCCCTAGTGTGCCGATGGCAAAGAAAATATGGACCTAACACCATATTCCCAATACGCCTCAATGGGGGTGTAATGGGATCCTTTACTCTTTAACTATTTTTTTAAGATCTATCTTGGATCTAATTGATCGCTGCTGTTGGTGTTCTCTATCAACAAGAACTAACGCTCTGTGATGGCGGATCAAAGACAAAAAAAAAAAAAAAAAAAAAAAAAAGACAATCTGTGTTCTTTATGGTTCGTTTTTCTGTCTTCATATTTTTATCCGGTAATCTTGGTGGTTGTTAAGTCCCAACCAAGATGGTTTGGCCATGTCTGCGGAATGGGAGAAGATCGGCTGCCACGACAGATATGGGAGGCTAAGAGCCAGGGATCCAGACCTCCAGGACGACCTAGAGTCCGCTGGGAGGACAACATTAGGCAATCTCTGAAGAACCGAGGACTAGAATGGAACCAGGCCAGGAGGAAGACAGCCGATAGGATAGTATGGTGCTCTCTCTTCCAAACATCTACACGTCACGGTAGAAGAGGAACGACTAAGTAAGTAAGTTAAGGCCTCTATTTCTATTGAACTCTTTATGTATCTTTGTTTCTCTGTCTGTCCGTCTCTCCGTCTCTCTTTCTATATCTCTCTTTCTGCCCTTGTCTCTCTGTTTCTGTCTCTATTTTTGTCACTCTCTTTTTTCTGCCTCTCTCTCGCTATCTGTCTCTCTTACATTGAAAGTCAATCACAAAATTCCCACCATAAATGCTTGCTTTAAGTGAATGATACACGAGGACCATTCTTTCTACTCAATTACTAAATAAAATTCAATTTTAAACACGCCGCGGTCATCATATGAAACAAGCGAGTCATAAAAATATGTGCTTGAGGATAGATCGAGGAAATGTTCTGTAGAGGAAGGATGAGTTCGAGGATTGGATTACGAAGTTCAACTCCAGAAGGACTCTAAAGAAAAAGAGAAGCTAATCGTTGATTGGGTAAAGGGGAGAAATCTAGGGATGGAAGAAGAGATTGAGAGAGCACTCAAGAGA